>JAFIDM010000001.1:102508563-102561869 GCA_023159025.1 Thereuonema tuberculata
TCGAGTTCGGTGTTTGTCCATGGAATTATGCCGAACGAATATGTTAGCGTGGGAACGGCAAAAGTGTTGATAGCTTTAATTTTATTTCTGGCGTTGAGTTGTGTTTTGAGGATTTTGTGAACTCGAGCAAGGTATGTGTTCTTCAGTGCAATTTTGATGTTTGCGTTGTCAATGACGCGCGCTTGCTGGAAGCCCAGGTACTTGTAGGTCTCTCCCTCTTCCATGGATTGGATGGCCAAACCATGGTCCAGTTCAAAACCCTCCAAATTCGAAGTCTTCCCACGTATTATGTGTAACTTGCGACATTTGTCAATTCCAAATTCCATCCCAATGTCTTTGGTGAACTGTGTGGTGGCTTGTAGTAAATTAGTAAGTTGTGCATTGTTTGTGGCATAGAGTTTAATGTCATCCATGTAGAGTAAGTGTGTGATTTTATATGGTGTCACAGTGCCTGTGGTAAGCCTATAACCGTGTTTTGTGTTATCTAGTATATGGCTCAGTGGATTCAAGGCGAGGCAGAACCAAAGAGGACTCAAGGAGTCTCCCTGGAAAATACCTCTCCTTATGGGAATGGGATCTGTAGTGATGGAGGTGTTAGAGGTGCGTAGGTGTAATGTTGTGTTCCAACTCTTCATCGTGGCAGCTAAGAATGCCGTGATCTTGGGGTGTATTTTGTAGATATGAAGAGTGTGTAGGAGCCAGGAATGAGGGACAGAATCAAATGCCTTCTTGTAATCGATGTATGCGATATGTAAGCTCCTATTCTTCGCGCGTGCCTGGCGCAGGATTACAGAGTCAATAAGGAGTTGCTCCTTACAACCCTGGGAATTCCTGCGACAGCCCTTCTGCTGTTCGGAAAGAATGTTATATGTCTCGATGTGTATGTAGATCTTGTCTGCGAGGCAGGAGGTGAGGAGTTTGTAAAGTGTGGGGAGGCAAGTGATTGGGCGGTAGTTTGCAGGTTGTGCTATTATAATTATTATTATTATTATTATTATTATTATTATTATTATTATCATATCAAAAAAGATTCAAACCCAGCAAAGACAATATGGCGGGTCAAGGACCAAAGCACATATTGTCAAGTGTAAATAAAGGTGTGCAAAAAAAAAAAAATAGGGATGTGTGCTTGTGTCCATAAATTTTCTAACTATGCGTGTTGTGTTGAGTTTCATTACAACCTTCTGCAGTTGTGCGTAAGTCTTTTTGTGAAGTCCTAGTGTGCTGAGACTGTCATGCAATGTGCGAGGCACCAAACCAGTGGCGGACAGGACGATGGGTACATCACGTACTCATTATTATTATTATTATTTTGGATCACTTCTAAAATAATATACGAATATATGTCTTCCAGAAATAATAGCAACATTAAAATCATTAAAGCAGGAAACGTATGGTCAAAAATTGCGAAGTAGCTCAGAAAGTTGATAATTCTTCGCAGCACATGAATGAACAGATCATGCCTGTTTCTCACCAGTCCGCCTGTCTATCGTCCTGAACTTAATGTTTTCATTTCACTCTCATTTCTTTCTAGTATTCAGTCTGTGTATTGAATCAAAAGTACGGTCAGTCTTTTTGCAATAACTGAAGATGACACCAAGAAATTGCCTTAGTTTTTCTAAACACGAACCAATTACATTTCTTTATATTCAACAAAAATGTACAGTAATATCTTGAGATACCAGCATAATCCGTTCCAGGACCGAGCTCGTAACTCGGGTGCTCGTATCTCAAATCATTGTTTCCCGGAAGAAATAACAGAAAAAAAATTAATCCGTTCCGGCCCTCTAAAAAAACCCTTATTAGTGCTAATAATAGTCTAATGGAAAAAAACATGTTTTTTATAGAGACGTACACACACACAATAAAATTTATAGTATTTAAGGATTCCTGTGATATAAAATAAAAAGTGGTTTTAATTATGAGTTCTTACTGACAGACGATACAGTAGCGGCTAATGGCGGCATGTGCGGAGGAAGAGGAAGGGAGGGAAGAGAGTTGGCCCGTACGTAGACACTTGATTCCGTACCGTACCTTACACGTACACTACAGAGCTTACGTAAACTTAGAATTAACTTAACTTAGCTTGTGTATTTTTTTTTTTACTTTTTATATAATTTCATGCTTTATTCCCATGGTCATCATGCGTTTCTTCTTCTCACTACCATCCTTTCTTAGGACTCATCACTATTATGAAGAATAATGCACAAAATAGAGAGAAAATCACGTAGATAAGGCAAACACAAAATGGAAGACTCGCGGGAGATGCGTACGGAAGTCGACGAACATGTGAAGTGAACCAGTGAGGCGGCGTGGGCTGCTCCGAGTGCTCGGCCACCTAGCGTCGGCGTCTGTAACGGTGCTCGTATCTCAAATCTTTACTCGTATCTCAAAGCAAAAATTTGCTCGAAGGCTTGCTCGTATCTCAGAATACTCGTATCTCAAGGTATTACTATATGTATATTTTCTAAATACATTTTTTTTTCTTTTTACTTAAATTTTAGAATACTTTAAAAAAATGATTCCAATATTAGAAATATTAGTTTCTCGTAAATCAATCTTCATCAGAATAACAATATCTTTTTATTAAAGTTATGAAGTTATAATTTTCACAAATAAAAACTGAAAATATATTTTTAAGTGTTATAATTTGATAAAAAGATAAAAACACATAAATGATCACATGTTAAAATATTTTTTAAAGTATTTTTTTTTTATGTTTTTTTTTTGTGTTGAAAAGGGTGCTGCCCGAAAGACTCCACATTTTTTTAAGTATTTTTTAAAAATATTTTGACATGTGATCATTTGTGTGTTTTTTATCTTTTTATCAAATTAATTTTAACACAAGTTAAAACTGTTTTAAACTACTAAATATTATAATGTTATTTTTGTTTTTCTAGATAATTATTTTTAAGTCAGTTCTTGACTACTTTTCTTTTCTTAAATCTTAGGTAATAGCATATCATTTTAGTATAAATCATCTACAGATCTACACAGATGTAGACATGTTTTAGACTCAGATTTTACATGAATGAATTTACATATACAGTAGAGTCGCGGTAATCCGAGCTCCGGTAATCCGAGATTCCGTCAAATCCGAGGTGCAGCTGCATCCAGGTCAGTCAGTATCAGTCTGTCTGCTACTGTGACCGGTTCGCGCTCATTTGTTTTGTTCAGTTCAAGTTATAATTTTACAAAAATGAGTGGAAAAGCCAAGAAAAAGTTTGTTTCTATTAAAGAGAAACTAGAAGCATTGAGGAGAATTCATCAAGGCAACCCCAAGTGATACCCTACTACTTAGACAATGGCGTGACATCGCTGCTAAAAAGCGTTGCCCTACTGTGAAGCAGAAGACCTTGTATAGTTTTTTAAAGTTGTAAATCCTTATAGAGAGTCTTTCCATGTAACCGGGTAACATTGTTAATGTATCTGTAACTTTAATAACTATTATAAATTAAGTTTGATTAGTTTTAGTTGAAAATTCCATTTTTTTCTTCATTTTTCCGTGTAATCCGAGGTACCATCAGCCCTAATTACCTCGGATTACCGCGACTCTACTATATATATATATATTTATCTGAAAGTAGATAACAATCAGTCATGTCTTTATTGTTTCATTTTCATTTAGTAAAATCCATTCAGATCAGTGATATATGTCCTATTATAGTTGCCATATTGATCCATTGAAAATTGGAACAAATTAATAGTCATTTCTTAGCATAAATTTACATCTTGAATTTCTCATGAGACTGAATCGTTTGAAATATTAAAATCGATTCTAATCTAAATTCCTTCTCTCTTCTTACTCCAGAGGATCTTTTTCAATCGTCTGAGAGGAAGTGACTGCGAATTTATGAATGAAAGACTGTTTGTCGTCATGAAAAGACCTTGAAAAGCTCTTACTACACTAGTTCTGTTTGACTGCTGTTCTCGCAATCACAGTCAATAGTAAAACCAAAATGAATGAAAAATAATAAACCAAATACAATTGAAAATTCACTAAACAAATTTCAATTATATTTAGGTTATATTTTTCATTCCTTCATTCAAGATAATAGACTAATAAATAAATCGGTTTAGTGGATTAGGAAAAAACAAAAACAAAGAAAAAAGAAAAACAGAAACTTACGTTTCATGTAAGATGAATTTCGCACGACCGCTGATAAATTTGCTGCATGATCACTTCATGTTGTACTGTATTATATTTGTAAAAATTGAATTTAAAAATTTTATTTTAAAATCATAGGAAACATGTCAATTATCACGAATTAAATTAATAAAACTTTAAAATTTTGCGAGGGGCAACAAAAATTCAATTTTAGTGTTTGTGTGTGTGTGTGTGTGTGTGTTTTTAAATAATGAAAAATATTTATAGAAGTTACTTTTGTTTTGCCAAAATTACAACAGGATTTTAAAAATTCATGCAAATAAATTTAAATTTATACTGATTGTTGTTTTAACTTCTACTCTTCCATTAAATTTATCTACATCTATATAATAATCTATATAATATCTATGTAATATAATACAAGACAATGGTAGATAGTAAGAGAGCAAGTCTGTTTTAAACGGTTCAGCCTATTGTAGTCAAGTGCTATTATGGAATAATTTTTAAAATGAACTTATAAAAGACTTTCCGGTTGCTTTTTCTAATAAAACAAACAGAGATATTTTTTATTAATTCAAATTACTTTTTTATATTAATTATATTTTTTTTAAATGTTAGAATTAATAAATAAAAATCAAAGTTCTCTTTTAGTTTGAATAAACTTGCAAATTTGAACTACAACCAAAAACTTATAAAATTTGCATCAGTACTTTTTATCTGATAAATAATCTATATAAATAAACGCGAAAGTTTGTTTGTTCTTCTTTAAACAATGTCGTCATTTCTCAACTGTCATTACCAAAGTTGGCACGGAATTTCACATGCATTCGAGAAGAATGCAACGAAAACCCGGATCCGGACTAAGGAGTGGAAATGAGTGTGTATGTGTGTGTGTGTGTGGGGGGGGGATCAAACTTCTTGAAGGTCAAGTCTTATCTTCGAAACCGCTTGAGATGGAAACACGAAATTTGTCATGAGTGTTCTTTGACAGAATCGAAAAGATAGCTAACTTATTCGAAGAATTTTCGATATTCGGGCCCTAAGGGGCGTAAAAGGAGGGGGGGGGCAACTTTCTGGAATGCTATGCGTATCTCTGAAACCTCTTCAGTTGGAAACACGAAATTTGATTTGAATGTTCTTTGTCAAAATCTAAAAGATACCTTTTCGACGAATTGTCGATATTCGTGTTCTAACGTGTGTAAACGGTGAGGGGGTGGGGGGGGGTGGGGGCAAACGTTGTTTTAGGGTACTTCTACAGGGTTTTTGGATTACAAAATACGTATTTAACATTAATTTATAACTATTATGTATTTGTTTTTGCTAACTGGGAAACTTTCGAAGTGATCTCACAATTACACTTTATTCCGCATCCACATAAGGACAACTGTTTTTTGTAACCCGCGCGAAGCACGGGTATTTTTGTTTGGTAAAATTATAATATATAAGTATATTCAAAATTTACTTTCGAACAAAGCAAAAAAAAAACGCAATCATAAGATTAAAGTGTTAAGGAACAAATCTTTGTTGCCACAAGTTAATATTTTTATTGAAAAGTTATAAGATAAAATAGAAATAAAAAAAAATTATAGTTAACATTAGTGAGGAAAAAGAAAATTAAACAAAGTAGGGATAGTGATTATTAAACCAATCATAGTGCTTCGCAACGGCTTTTGAGTCATCTTTACTTTAGAATAGACTGTGCCGGGATGGTCTAGAAAATGCTCATGCGAGTCTGTTTGCGACACCATGATATCTTACCCACCCCTATTTATATGGAATAATCGTCATTCTTAACTCAAACCTTGTTAATACACTGAATTCCTAATAATGATTTAAAAAAAAAAAAAAAAAACAACTTAAGTTGATGAGGGGATCGAACCCACGACCTTCGCGTTATTAGCACGACGTTCTAACCAACTGAGCTAACAGGCCACCTACAACATTTAACATTCAGGCCACCTACAACTGAGCTAACAGAAGCCGTTACCAAGCATTGTGGGATATGTGTCCACAGACAGACAAACCGGGGATATAAGGCGTCTTTCAGAAGCCTAAAATGCGCATAAATAAACAAAGGTTCCTGCATCCTTATTTATGTGCATCTTTAATTTTTTTCCTTACTTATGTACATGAATGCACGTAATTTATATTCTTTATTTATTAAATAAATTTATTTTCTTTAGAATTAATATCTTTTATTTTCAAAAAGTAGTTAAAGCTTTATTTCTTTGTGTATTTTACTTTATTTTTTTTTTAAACGGGAAGCCGTCTAGTTTCAGATATGAAATTCAAAGAAAAAAAATTAATTATCTAATAGTTTATTTCTTTGAACTTTATTATCTAACTCTTTTAACTCTCAGTTAAATAAGCTGCATAAGATAAAAAACAAAAGATAAAAAATACATAAAATGTTATTACATGTCAAAAACAAAAGAAATCGAAAATTAAATGCCTAATAGTAAAGAAAATAGTAAAGAAATCCTAAAATAATGTTTTGAGGTTAGAATGCCCAACATTCTTACTTTGAAGAGACTAAATTCAGCCAATTATGTGTTCTTCTATTTTGAAGTTAAATGAAGTTAAGACAAATAAGACTGACCATAATATTACTGGGCATTAAGTGGATGACTGAGGAAGGAAATTGCTGCATTTGTTATTCGTAATATTCAGTCATAAAGAAAAACAGGAATAAAGATCAGCATTACATCTTATTAAGTATACTATTATCACTTTAACTGCTAAAACTGTATTACTGATTAACATAGAAGAAAAGCATTACAAAAAGTTAGGAATACTAATTGCAACCACTAGCTCTGCTGTAAGCTATCAAAAAAGTGTTAATTACATTATAATTTTAACTTGAGGAAATACATTTCACACATTTTTCCTAAAACTAAATTATATTTATAAAAAAATTTTCTGAGCTACATGTTTCATTCGAACATAGTAACATCCTTAAGATGTTCGTATGTACGAATGAAACATGTAGCTCAGCCAATTTTTTTTTAAAAATATAGCCTATTTAGTTTTATGAAGAATGTGTGTAATGTATTTCCTCAACTTAAAATTCCAAACACACGTGAAACTGAAGCAGTTCCACATTACATTACAAGTTTACTGTCACCATGACTTCATTGAACTACAGTTGACTCGCGATAATCCGACATTTGGCAATCCGACACGCTCGGTAGTCCGACACAGGTTGGTTCGAAAACGATTGAGGCGGTCACGGAGGTGAAATGCACAATCACTTGCGATGAAGGTATATCGGCTGCAAACACTTTGATACGTTGATGTGAGGAGAGGGAACCCGACTACGAGAACATTTTAATGTTAAAAGATATTCAAGAAAAAACCATTACAGACTCTTTACGTAAGAAGAAACAAAAAACGATTACAGATTTTTTTAAGCCTTAAATACATATGTACGCATTTTTATTTTTTATTTTAAGATATTACTGTAATTTTTTTTTTTGACATAAATACAGTAATAAATTAATATTATATACATACGTATTCATTTGTGTAAACTATGACTAATGAGTTTTTTTTTTATATCCTCAATGGCCGTAAAATATGTACTTAATATGTATTGTAACAATATACGTACTGTAGTATTTACAGTACTGTATATACAAAAGAACTTAAATTTTGTTGCCTTAGAAGTCAAAATTCAGTTTTAAAAAACCAACCTTTGGTAATCCGACATTTTTGATAATCCGACACCCCCTCGATCCCGTAACTGTCGGATTATCGCAAGTCAACTGTACTTAAAAATATTAAAAATATCAAATATCTTTTTTGAAGATAAATTGTGCCTTATTTCGTAATGGCCCTTTCAACTATCAGTTAATATACAAAGTAGAGATAGTCTCTTGTGCTAAATATGTACAAGAATAATGTATAAGAATGTAATGTATAAGTTATTATAGTCGAAATTATCACGTGACCTTTTAGAACTTTTTTTTTCCTTCGGAAAACAGGTTAAAGTTGATTCTTCCTGAAATCGAAGTTGAGACCTTTTACCTGATCAAAGTATTTGTTCGAATATTTATTTTATATATTTACGTCATTTAATTTTGTGAGTGAACGAATATATTTTATATTATCAAATAAGTTTTTTGATTTCAGTAAATTAGTACTAGGATCAAAACGATTTTAAATTGAAAAATAACAAAACAATTAAAAATGTAATAAATAATTGTATCAATTTTAATACTTATTCTAATTGAAATATCCTTTTTTTTTTAAGCAAAATCATCAACATTTAAAGGAAATCACAAATAATTTTGTATAAAAATTTCTTTTTTTTCTGATATCTTTAAAATATAATGTAAATCTCTTCGAAAAGCTTGAGCAAAAGTGTAGATGACTTTTTTTTTTTTTAATTATTAACAAAATCTGTATATTTTGTAAGTTTTACAATTCTTTTCCTGTTCTCGGACTGCTTTATACTTCAAACTTCTGAACTTTTGCGGTTAAAGTTTTACATAATAGCCAATAATTTAGTAAAAGTCGATAAGAATAATATTTCATTCCAGTATTTGAGAAATGAGTTATGTCTAGTAAGAGTTGGAGTAAAAATAAAATTTTGTTTTTTCTGAGGTGATCGTCATGATCTTCATTGCACATCGTCCGGGGATTTTTTTATTATTATTATTATTACTATTATATAAATGAACAGAAGTTAGATCAATGGAAACCATCAAAATAAAATTTGAGAATTTCCAAAATGGTTTCAGCATTTATATATTTCATAATATATTTTTGTGGAGATGATGTTTATTTGTTTAGTATTTAACTTTTTTTAATGGGATAGCAAAGATAATGTTTCTTTATACGTAAATAAAACTTGGCGGTGTGTGGTTTCTTTTTGTTTTGTTTTTCAGTAGAAAATGAATGTAGGTTATGCTGGTTGTCAGCCCGGGTCTGTACTTAAAGCGAACGTTATTAGTTCTATGTTATAATCTATGGATGAAATTCATAAGCTATTCCTTCTTTTTTTTACAAGGGAAAGCCCCAGTCTTTATCATCGTAAATGGGGAACAACCATATAGAGGTTTATTACCATATAGAGGTAAAATTATTTCCTGAGAGAATTTAACGCAATAATAATATGGTTAAAATTTTATTTTAATACATCGTTTCTGAATAGGGGAAATCTGCACTGAAACTTTCGCTTTTGGCCACGCCTCCCAAGAACGTGGTCACGTGGTTATGACATCAGTGTTCCCCTACTTTGAAAGTGTATGAGTCAGGCGTTCAACTTGCATCTTACGGACTTGGGGCATTACTTTATTCAAATGGCGTCTCTGAAATTTAAAAGATATTATAAGAAGTATATTATAAGTACTGTGCAAAAATGCAAGTGTGAGTTCGCCAGACTGAATTTTTATTTCTACGACGAAGAATGCAGAAAGAAGAGACATCTCTCACCGAAAATCCAGTTTGTTTTGTCTGTCAAGATCACTTTAATGTATACAAAATATATTTCTTTTAAATATTCAATAATAATATTTATTTAATACGATTGACATTTTTGGTGGATGCGAATCCATTAGATAGAACCCGGAATTTATTTAAATCGTTCTGCGATGTTTCTGAAATTATTTTTAGTATGGTTTTAAATTCAAATAAATAAAACTGTTTTTTTATGAGTATTTTTTGGTTATTGTTATAAAATATGTTAAAAAAAAAGGCTTAGAAATACTCAGTGATAAGTGTAACAAAAAAATAATACTGAACATTGCTGTTGCGGAGTGTCCACCATTTATATTTTCGGCCAATTAAAGAATTGTCTTATATCAAAAAGATTTAAAATTATATTTTCTTTTTAAATTTATTTTAAAAATAACTTCTAAATTTCGTTTACATTTTGCCTTGTTTCGTTAATGCTGAAATAAGATTTTTTTAGTATATTTATTTAATTTATTAGTTTATAATTTATTTTTTTCTTTTAATTGCTAAACTGATAAAATTAAGTCATTTTTATTTTGCCACTTGTAAGAAATTCAAAAAAGGTTTTATTTCTCTCATTTTGTTTATTAAATTTGAAGCGATTCGCCAAAGTGAAGTATGAAAATGTACATTTGCATTAGCTTTTGATTAGCGCGAATCAGCCATATGGCCGGTACTGTATTACGAAGGCAACGGTTCAGCGCGTTCCCCGATCACGCATTTGTGAGCGAAATGTGACTACAATCCTCATTAAAGCAAGATTTGATAGTTAAACAGAGTTTGAGAGTTCTCTACATCCCATTTTTAAAATTTCTAATAAAAATTATCCGTTATTTTCCGAAAGAAAGAAGGAAGAATGTCTAAGATCAAACATTTATAGAAATGGTTTTGATAAATTGTTTATATTCCGACTTTTCAAGAATTCCGTCAGTTTTGCAATGGAATTATGAAAATCACTTTATATTTTGCCATTATAAGCATATAAATTTTCTAATTCTTTATTTGTTCCTCACGAATTAGCATAATTTCGTTTGTATTAATTTGCATCAAGAAATGTTAAATAAAATTTTGCTTCATCTTATTTTTCAAAAATATCTTCTTAATTTTCTTATCTATTCGTTTTTGATTTAAAGACGAATTGCTTATATTTTTTTTTTTTCTATCAATAATCAGGGATTGAATTTCGTCTCTTCTTTATCTAATTTTTTTTTTTATTGTCTAGAGATTCACCATTAATTCATTCAAGTGAACTCTTAAGTAACTGCGCGTGCGCTGTTTCAACACAGGAAAGAACGCTAAATCTTTCGGCAGACGCCCAACAAAATCAGAAGCTGAATTGGAATGACTCTAACGAACAAACAACATTTTAGTAATTTTCGCTGAAATATGAGCAGCGCGAAAAGTATATTTTTATTTGGTTTTTGTTTTTTTTCTAATCTTTAGAATAAAAAGCTTTTGTTAGAAAAATTCAGAAAGCAAAATAACTAAATTAAACTCTACTTTAAAACCACTCAACTCAGCAACAGCAAAATACAGCGACTAAAAACGACTTCTACTTGCTATTGATCTGTCTGCTGGACAACTTGGCGGGAATTCCCCTCACTCTAACTCTGTGGGCCCGATTTACTGACTCAAATTTATTCAGGGCTAACATTAAGCTTCCACAGCGATAAAGAATGGCTCAGTAACGAAAGTTACATTTAATGTATTTTAATAGTCGAGATTTTTTGTTAAAGCTAAAACAAATCTCCAAATTACGCTTCCAGTAAAAGTTAATGTTTTATTTTATTTTTTATATTTTTTATATGTTTTCTGTTTTCAACTCAATAAAATACAAATCAAAAAGCAAAAATATATGTTCTAAAAATACCTAGTGAATTTAATTAAAGTTCCTGTTAATTCATTCACAGAAAAACAAGAATAATGCTTTAAATGAAAAATCTTGGAAATGTAATTATTAGGGCTAAACTACCATTGACAATAAAGTTAAAGTTTGTTTAAAACGTTACCGTATTCCTTAAATAAATCTTTCAATTTTTTTTTTTTTTATTACGCTTGGTTGAGAAATGATAATTGTGCAGATGACTCGTTCTGTTTACGGCATCTTTATTTTTAACTAGCGTACAAGCACCGTCAACAATGACAGGAGAACAATGTGACGGCTTTTGGTTGAGATAGAGTATTTTCTGTGTTTAAATATTATTTTTAATTTCTTCGTTCATATCGAGAAATGTCTCTAACGACTCTTCAGTTCGTCGCTGAGGCTGAGCTTCTAATGCATCTAATGCTGATCTGACCTGCGCTTGTAGTAGGCTAAAAAAATGAAGATTGAAATTTAAATTTCAATCTAGTAGGCTAAAATAAATGAGCTATTTTTTTTTTCTCCGGCTCTTCTCTCATTGCGTCACACAGAGGGAGTGATAAGAGATATTTAACAACAAAACTTCGAATATAGTTTCCGTGACCTAATGGATAAGACGTCCGACTTCGGATCAGACGGTTCCAGGCTCGATTCCTGTCGCGAACATTCCATTGTAGAAATTATTTCTATTTTCACAGAAAATTAAAATTATTTTCCAAACACAAGTATTTAAAATTATTTTCAGACACACTCAGATCTGGAAAACTATATAAAAATCTCTTGATTTTTCTTTCCGTTTCAATTTAAGGTCAGACACTTGATGGAAACAAGGCAATCGAGAGATCATTATTACACAATATTGTGATGGTTTAAAATCGAGAATGATCGAAGCAGAAGCACAGGATCTGAACAAACTGGCTACAGGCCAACGATATTAAACTGAAATCAGCGGTTTAAATAGCTACAATAGACAAAAGACGATTGATTGAGACACTAACACAAAGGGACATTCGATTGGCTACAACAATTAAAGTAAACAATCATTTAAAAATTTAAGTCTCCGAAATCTAAAATAATTAATAAATAACACAATTATCAATTTAACGGTTGGAGATAGAACAAACATTAAAACTTTGAGAATTTATAAAAATTAAAAGATGAGAATTAATTATTAAAATAAAGAAAAATAAAATAAAAATTGAGTAATTTCAATGTTACAATATTACAATATTTCTTCTATCGTTTATAAAAAAAAAGTAGAGAAAAATAATGTAATGTTATAATCTGAAGAGTCAGATCGAATTGATCAGAAGAAAAAAGTAATACAACTTTTTAATCTGTAATTTTAAAAATTAAAAAAAATCGTTGACATATTCTAATATACCGATTAAATTAGATAGAACAGTTAGCTTATTTGTTTTCGAATAAAAAAATTATTTTGGCAGCTACAAACTCGGTTTTAAAATTCTCAAACGAAATTTTTGCTTGATTTTCTGTAACAAATGCCATCAACTTTTTCAAATTCCTTATTCAAGTAAACTGGACGGAAAATGACAATTATAAAGAATTTTAGGACAAACTGAGAATTCAAAGATGTAATGAAATTACAAAGTTATAGACCAACGTCTAATGAATTGGAAACAATTAAAATTTGAAAGAAATTGAGTAAATGCAACCATATCAAAGTCAAATTAACCCAAAACTGCAGAAATTTAATGTATGACGATAACCTACCGCCCAGCTAGATAAAAAGCCGACCTAATAGTATTTAAGGAAAAATATCATTGGCAAAACACACGATAAGCTATTCAACGATCTGTATTGTGAGAACATGCTATTTATGGTGAATACCTAAATAATGGCTAGAGGTTGATTGGCGTTGTGCCAGACGTTTAAAGCTGAATCAAATATTATTTGTAGTGAGCGAAAAATGTTAAGAGCCAGTTTTTCACTAAATGGCTTTCGTCCACTTCGTATGAATACAGTTGTGATTAGCATATCAATCAATTTTAGCTTTGTATTCATATAGTAACCACTTATTACATAATAGTCTGCCACTTTTCTATAACTAGTAGAGTTCCGTTAAGGAGGTTCTAAATGACTTAGTTGAGGATTATGTTGGGTTCTTCATTTTACTACGGAAATCTCGGTAAGATAAGATAAGCCAATCTTACATGACTTCAGAAGATTAGATAAGGATATTATAAGTAGGGTGATTGTAGTACGCAGTGCAAGATATTCAGAATTGTATAAATATTGCTTAAAGCAGAGGTGGCAAACGAAATAAAAAATATTCGTTATTTTTTTTTGTATAGGGCAAAAATGTAATTGGGTTTTTAGTTACGTTATTCATTAGGCTAAAATCTAAATTTCGTATATCGTTACTTTTAATGTTATAACAGAATAATTAAGCATGAAATAACACAAATTATTTATACATACATATTATATTCATACAATAAAAATAATTTATTTATTATTTATTTATAATAAATATTCTTACTATGTAAATATTAAACTAAATATTTAGTTTTCTAATGTTTATATTACGTATCTACTGTAAATACTGTTCACTTTTGTTTATGAGAACCTTCAGCGCTTTTGCGCATGCGTCAGGTCTCCTTCGATTTCATCAAAATAGGGGTGGGAAGAAATAAAGAGGGGATGTTTACTTTTTATCAGTATTAGTTTACTGGTAGCTGCGTTCTATTTGCGCTTTTCGGGAAAAAATTATGGAAAGGATAACTACTATTGCAAAAATTACCCTCCATTATTTTTTTCTTGAAAGCTAAAATGTCCAAAAGAATTTCTTAAGAAAAAACCCATCTCAGCGTATCATCCCTCCGCGGAGTAAAATCGTCCGCCAGTGGTAAGTCTGGCTTTCGAAAACGAACAGTAGGTATGTCGGTACTTTATATGCTGGAGGGAGGGGGCAGGCTAATAATTATTTTAAAATTAATTACTAATTAAATATTGATTTAATTATTTTTAAAATTTATTATTTATTATTTGCAATAATATTCCTTCAATGTAATTGACGTTGGAATTAAAAGAAATTTATTACAATTGTCTTTTTTTTTATTTATTTTTTTTTTTCGCCTCATGGCTTCCCACTCCTTCAAATATACAAAAATGGGAAACACAGTGTAATTTTCGCGAAAAGTGATAAAATTAATATGAGGACGGGGTTAAGTTACTTTTCTTTGAAACATAACATATTTTAACGAAGACACAATTTTTTTTTTTTTTTTCATTTTTTTGCTGATCGTTGTACAGGGTGTCTACAAATGATTGGAGGGTTTCATGACCCTGTAATGGCCACATTCATAGAGCTCTGCTGAACGAGTTTATTATTATAAGACATGTATCTCTCAAAGTTTTGTTTGAATTGCCCGGCAGACATATGTATCCACCTCCAACCACTAGAGCGTTGCAGTTGCAAAATGGCGATTAACAATGAAAAAAGAGTATGTTGTCCTCGAATTCCACGCAAGTCAATCTGTCACAACAAGATGGTGCTCCGCCACATTTCCATCATGATTTTCGTGACTTCTTGAACTGTACACTGCGAAACCAATGGACTGGCCATATTGGGAATAATGATCATGCACTGCTGCCATGGCCTCCACGCTTCCCTGACTTAACCCCTTGTGTCTTTTTTTTTATGAGGTATGTGAAAGATACATTGTTTGAGCCACCATTACCGGCTGATTTGCCAGAACTGCGGACTCTCATCCGCAATGCTGTTGCTGGGGGAATTGACAGTGACATGCTACATCGAGTGTGGGACGAACTTGATTATAGAGTGGATGTGTGTGTGTAGAGTCACTAGCGGTGCACATATCGAATATCTTTAAAATGGAACAAAAACTTGGAGAGTTTTTCTATGTTGCTGCACAATTTTTTTGATGATATGTTAAATAATTCACCAATAGTACAATCATGAAACCACTCATCATTTGTAGACACCCTGTAAATATGGTACAAGCAATTGGGCGTTTAGATGTAAACACGAAACAAATAACTAACAATATCTTTGGCGTATAAGACTCAATAGAGAAAAATCGATTAGATTTAAATAAAAGATTATGAAAAGAATAATGTATCGGTGAACCAAAGACTCCTACTCAACTGAGTCGTAACTATTTATGCAAAAAGCTGCTCTTTCTCATGAAACTATCTGGACTAGCAGTAATACGCAATTGTTAGTATTCCTGCAATTTTATCTCCAAGTTCCACACTCAAATTAATATTCTTAGAAAACTTTCTCTAATATTTGTTTCACAAAGATGATTCTTTTCACAGAAGGAAACCATACATATTTCGAAGTCCTGGTGTAACTACATCCAAACGCAACAACTCAAAATCAACAAGGCTATTGCAACCAAACTTAACTGTTGAAACAATGATTTCATTCTTTTTTGTGGTTATTTAAAAGTTATTCATCACCAACAGTTAAAGGTTTTTGTTGTCGAATAATTAAACGTTTTAAATTGATTTCAGGCAATCTCCGTGACAGAACTATTTTCCTTACAGTGTTTTTGATTATTGTATAAAGAAGATAATTCTTCTTCTTTAAATAATTTTTATTCAGTAATTTGAACAATTCTTTTGTTTTTTGTATCGTAATTTTTTGTAAGTAAAACGGATGATCTAACTGTGAAGCGATTTTTTTTAAAATAAGCGATCTTGCCTTTCTGATTTTGGTTAGGGTGAGGCTGGGTTGGGCTGATGAGTCCGTTGAAGGACGAAACGGCCGTTCCCATCTCCTCCCCATAATCTAAAATCAGAAAGGCAATTTCTTATATAGGTGCGGATTTTCTTTTACTTTGTTACTCATTTCGCCGCACGTTAAGCTTTGTTTTCATATTAATATTACGTCTTCTTCACGTAACAATTAAACACGGAAAAACGATGAAACGTTTGCTTTCACGTTTTCACGCTTTGAGCCATCTTCGACGGAATCTGGGACAGCTGTTTCGTCCTTATAAGGACTCATCAGCCAGATTTACCCTCGATGTTCAAGCTCAGAACGCTTGAAAGCCTATGGATCCTTCTCCCGCTCTCGGAATGGGGACCTCGTAAAATCAAACAACAATAGAAAAATCGCTGTGATTTAGTAATACAGCGTAATTACCTTAGCCCGCTAAACACTGGGCACTAAAGGCATTAAATAAAAGTTAAGCCAAATGCAAAGGCGAAAAAGAAATAAGTAAGAAGGTTTTTAACATGCATTAAATGTAACATGATAAACGGAAAACGATAAAAATGCAAAAATTCGTTTGCTTTCACACCTTGAGCCATCATCGACGGGAATCTGAGACAGCTATTTCGTCCTTATTACGACTCATCAGCCAGATTAATTGTGAATGTATCTGGAAAGGATTCAAAATCAAATTGAAAAATTAAGTTTTGATTATATTTTGAGGCAGTGGAACTACTGCTCACTGTGTCAAATAAATGTATGGCAAACAATAGGGGAAAGGCTCCTACAATGATCCTGCTGGGCAAAAGGATCCCTCATCTCTACCGTTTATACCAATGGTGCTACTTGACACGCGAATTAGCTTCCTCCATGATGTATCTCAGCTCCGTTGTCGACGTTCACCTGTAAGGAAGTGATTGTGATCTACAGCCGAAAGTCCTGTTTCCGCGTAGTTTCTTACAAGGTATTCACTATATTTGTTCAATTTCACCAACTGATTTCATTAGCTTTTTATCTGTTCCACTCATTGCTTAAAATTGAATGTCTTAAGCTCTTTATTCAACAAAGTCGACTCCAGTTTTCTGTAAGCGTCGACACACCGAAGCCTTGTAAAAGGAAGCCTTGTTTTTGGGCAAAGCGATCCCTGGGGTACCGTTTAGAGATTCTTTTGCCCTCTATGTAAAACTTTGATATTTTCTTATTAAGTTAGTACTCTTATTTACGTTTTCTAGATGGCCAACCGGCACAAGACTGAATTGTAATCCTGAGATCTAGGCAACGTAAAGGAAGCCATCAGAGCTTGCAGGGTTTCAAGTTATGTGCTAAAAGATTTTCCATACCTGTCATGTCTTTAAAAGGCTTGAAAAAGAATGCTCAGATATGTATTCGAAACTGCAGTCGTTGATTAATAAACTAGTTAGTTGTTATGTAGGCAGGTGCGTCGGCTACATTATTGCTTTATTTAATATTCTCAGCGCACGTAAAATTACAAATGTGATAATACTAACAACTAGTCCGTACAAAAAGTTTTCTGATGGCTGAAAGAAAGACGACATCATGTTGAAAAAGGCAGAAAAACTAACAGAAAGATGGTGCAAAAGAGGAAAAGAAAAAAACCGAATAAGAAACCGTCGTCGGTGGCAGGGAAACAGAAGAAACAGGTCTCTGAATCTGAAGATAGAAGACATAGTGTACATCTTCTGTGATGAAATATCACCCGAAGTGGAAGGGTGGATGATGTGCCGAAGTTGCCAGAAGTGGCTCACGACACATGTGCTGGTATTGATAAAGAAGATTATTTTTATTCTTGTGAGAACTGATCGCAGGCTTCAATTTGACTAAAAAAAAAAAACGAAGAAGCACGCCTAAGCACAAACTGTTGAGGAAACATTTTTAAAAGTACAATTTCCTAAGAATTTGTATTTAGCCTGATCAGTAAACATTTTGCTTAAATTAGCGTTTTTTTTTTTTTTTTTTTTTTTTTAACATACCTTAAGGTGACAAAATTATTTTAAACTGATTAAAACTCTTAGAAATTCAAAAATGATTAATTATAATTACAAGGCTTCATATTTATTTGAACCCTTTGTATCCGTAAAAGATTTTTTTTCCATTGTTTTAAGTGAAGCAATCATTTTACTTTATCCCCAAGGACAAAATGATCCTTTTGCATTGTTTTCAAAAATTTACCTACGGATGTCAGAACATTGATTGAATAGTTAACATACAAGTAAGGGAATTGATACATTTACCAGGAATTTACGTCGGGTAAGTTAACCAGGTAATTTTCCCCTAAGGGATCCTTTCCTCTAATAATAACCAGCCAAAATTCTTATTTTTATCGCCATTATCCATTCCTTTTCTGCAAGTGCTGCTTTCTTCTGATATATGAATTATTGGAACTACAGTCGGACCTCTACTTAACGAACCTCTATTTTGCGAATTTCTCTATTTTCCGAATTTTTCTTTGGAACCAAGAATATTTTGCTAATTTCTTCGAAAAATAACCTCCAAATAGCGAAATGCATTTTCCATTTAACGAATTTTTTCGTGGTTTCTTTGTCAACAATGATAATTCGGCAAGTAGGAGGGCGAAGACGAAGATGATATTCCCTTCGAGAAAATGAAAGAAATGTGGATACAGCTGACGGAAAAAGAAGAAATTATCGATGATGTGCTGATTGATGATTATCTTTCACTTGATTTTGAAGTTGAGACCTCGGAAACACTAACTGAATCGGATATTTTGGATAGTGTGAAATAAAAACAATACAGCAATGAATTGATGAAATGATGCAACAATCAAAAAACCTTCTTATCATGAAATGCTAAGATCATTTGAAACAATCCGACGCGGATTACAATTTGAAGAAAATGCGCCTGAAGGGGTTTTGGGTGCATTGCAAAGATGCGAGACATACTTGGAGCGAAAATATTTTTTCAAACAAAAAAAAATCAGACAAAATAACAGACTTTATTAGTAAAATTTAAGTACGCCTGGGGTAATGTAGGCTTTCTGTCATTAAAATTATTACTTTTTTTAATAATGTTTATTGTTTATGTATTTTAAATCTGTTTTATGTAGTTTAAAGTAATTTTAAAAGGTGAATCTCTATTTAACGAATTTTCCTTATAACGAACTTTTTTTCGGGATTTAGCACTTCGTTAAATAGAGGTCCGACTGTATTTTTTTATTGACACCTGAAGTTGCTGATCGACACTGGAAAGCCATATGGCGGAAGGTTTTTTTTTTTAAAAAAGTGCGATTGTTGGGTACCAAGATAACATTATCGAGACAATATGTTACTTGAGCACAGACTGGCATAGTGAAGGTGTTGCAAGAATTGAAGGGAACTGACAGAACTGAAGTCAAATGGTGAAGGTAGGTTTTTCCATCTTAAGCAAGGTCTTAGTCGAAGAAAAAAACAAAGAAAACAAAAAGAAAAGCAATCCTGATGATATTGCATCTATATTGCATCTCCTTCAACTTTCAAAGAAATTTCAAAATCCATTGCAATCCAACAGTGGAAGTTGCGACAAAAATTAAGGAAGATGTTCAGAATAACTTGACTGGACATTTCTTTCATTTTTAAAAAATAATTTCATTTAAGAAACTTCCTTTTTTATCCAATTTGAATTTTTTAGGTAAATGATGACATGAAACTGAAATGAAAATTACATATTACATAACAACAAAGCCTGAATTTTCGCTCCTATAACTTCTAATTAATTTTGAAATTTCTTATTGTATTCTTATAATATTACAATACACAATTAAAAATAGTGGAGTTCCGAATAAAGCTGTTATGTATTATTTTAATAATTTTTTAAATCTAAAAAAAATTCTTTTTTAATAAAAATGAAGAGTAGTTCTACAATAAAGCAATTTATTTGCTTAATTTAATTAACTATTACTTGACTACTATTTCTGGGTTATATTCAATGTTTGAAATTGAAAACATAAAAGTTACATTGAATTTAAAGAATACGAAGATTACGCTCAATGGATTCAATAATATGATAAAAGTTGAAGTTGAGAATGAAGACTTGTAAGAAGCCAGAAGCGGTGTTCACTTTGGACAGTAAAATAGTGTATCGTCTATGGATGGTATCGTTATGATGGAAATTCATCGCAAAACATGGAACACCTTTGACCGAAATAATGCAACACTGAAAGGAGCAACAGATGAATGAGAAAGATTCGTGTTAATATTAAAAGATTAGTATTAGTATTCATTAGTATTAAATGAAACGAATGAACAAAGTAGAGTGGCTGACAGTGTATTCGACAACATGGAATTGGTTGGGACTTGCAGCAAGACAAAACAGCCTTAAATGGCCAATAAAATATTTCCAGCAATACGAGGAGGCCAAGAAAAATGAAAAAGTTTTCTTGAAATCAATAGGAAAGGAAAGCTTTCGACTGAAAGAACTTAAAGAAAGAACATAATTTGAAAATTGTTGAAGATGATGATGATGATAATAGGCTGTATTCAAATTTATCAAAAAAAAAAAAAATTTTCGAGATCTCTAAGAATTTAAGTTGTAAACCTTAATTTAAACTTTGACATAATTTTATTTCAATCCTGGAAAATCGAAATTTCAATAAATTAAGCTTCAATTTGTATTTATAAAAAGTAAAAAAAAAGTAAAATTCAGTCAGAGAATCATGACTATTTAATATGCTTAAGCATCAAGCTACAGCTGACAACTGAAATGCGATGGTTGCATTTCTAATATTTAACCTAAAAGCGGAGAACTAATGAAAACAACGCCAAATATCTCGATCATGAGAGGGGGGGGGGGGAACCTTGGCCCCTGAAAATATCCAATACCTACGTTGTTTCGGCCTCTGATCATGATTGTGAAATCCGTTGGTCGATCCGATCTTTCGTTCGGAAGTTTTAAAGAGGTAAAAGAACAACAATGCCAAATATCTCGGACATCGGAGCCCCTGAAAATACCCCATTTATACAGTGTTTGGATCTCTGAACACGATGGTTTGTCGATCCGACCTTCCGTTAGGGAGTTGTTAGGGATGGGCATGGACACGGATGGACATGGGTCGACACGGACGGACTGACGGACTATGCATATTCAGTTGCATGCCAGTTATATTTTATTATTCCTATTTCTGCTTTAACAATAGACAATTTGACAATTTAACTGTAATTTCAGAGTTTCGTAAGTCAAATAAAATGATGCAGATGAGTAACTTGTAATACAAGCAACTGATACCAAAGGATGTAAAAGCTGCATAGTACGGTTGAGTACTATGTAAAGCTGCATGACCCATAAATGGGCCTTTAGGAGAAAAATAATTAGTTCAGTTTAGTTTTTTATTTAACATAAATTTCGGTGTTGGAAGGCCAAGGTACAGCCTCGGCGGAGGATTTTTTCCTCTTTGTTATTTCTCCTCCGGATGGATCCAGTTTTCGCCCATCTCTCTGTAAACTGCAAAACGGATTTCTTTTTAATGGTTTCAAGACAAGCGAGTGTCGGCCTGGCCACACGACCAACTCCTAATCCCGATTGACTGCGCCTCTCTTAAGTCCTATTGGCCCGAAGGGATCGCCTCAATCTCTACTTGCTTCTCTACTTCATTCCTTTCGATTTCTTCCTATTTTTTAAGATTGATTATTTGCATCTTATTAATGAAGGTAGTTCTGAAACAGAAACTAAAAGCACAAACAAAACAGTTCATTTCTAAATATTTAATTTACACGTAAAAATAAATTTAATTTCAAAAAGCTTTTCTAGTCTTATATTCTTTCGCTCATAGGAGTAAGTTATAGATTTTTTTTTTTTTTTTTCCATTCTTTAACATCTTCCCCTCGAAGATGACTCGTTTTATGTGGGGGAGGGGGGAGAGGATTTCTATGAGAAGGGGATTTTATTGAAAGTCGGACAGTAATTGTTAAGTATTAGTTGAACAACAAAGTGAAAGATCCACTTGTGGTTCTTTTTTTAAAATGGTTGGAAACGGAAGGGAAATCCCCCTTGGTTACATCACGTGGACTCCAATAGATGACGTGTCTTACAGGCATCCCATACTTAAGAGATGCTCACGGATCTACTGATTCACAGACGAATTAGAAGTCAAACAACATGAACTACGCCAGATACCTGATTGTTTTGCTCATGCTGGTGGCGGTGATGAGGACGGAGGATGTGCCATCGGCGAAACGGACGGGCAAGAAACGGAGAGGACCGTGCCGGCGACGGGCGAGGAGCACCCCGCCCACCGTTATAGCCGAAGGTAGCTTCCAGTATTGGGACAATAGCACGTTCGCCGAAATTCAGACGAAAACCGAGGAGATGAACCTTAAAGATCGGAATCAAGATGACCGTACATGCAAAGCCATATGGGAGAGAACGGAGGACGAGAACAGGATTCCCCGATTCATCCATAATGTGACGGGGTGCGAGTTCAGCTGTCGCACAGACCCTCAAGGCTATAAATGCCGGCGAATACGCACCACAAAGCAGGTGTACGAACGGATAGGCACCGACGGACGCAAGTCCATTGTACAACACAAGAACGTGGATGTATCAATCGGATGTAAATGTGCGATTGACTCTCGGAAGCCCATCTTCATTCCCAAGGAGATACCGCCACAGAAACCTACTAGGTGAGTTTTAAAATACCCGCTTTGAGATTGCGCTGTAGCACACTGAGCGCTATCGATTTTAAATTAGGAGTTTTTCGCGTTCATTTTATTTAGAAAAAAAATAATTTGACTACAATTAAGCTAATTGTGAAAACTAGAAATAAGACTCAATTTAGAACTCAATTTTCATGAAAAAAATAAACAAATTAATTATCGCTAAAAAGAGAGTAACATATATTACTACAGTTCTTAATTCATAAAACACATTAACAAACTAATTAAAAGGTAGCTAAGAAAACTATTATCTCGACTACTTATTCAGTCTTTTAATCAGCGAGATTATAAAAAAAAGTTAAACATTTCTTATTTAAGTTCTTTTTTTATTATTTATCTTACTTTGCTTATTAGTATAAATTTATTTACCGTTTATATTATAATTCTTCCATTTCTAAAAACCGAAATCAATTCTGATAATAACAATTAAGTATTAAAATGAAAGTTAATAACCGTGGACGGTCAGTTATAATTAAGTAATGGCTATTAGTTCAGCTGTTACAATTCAATTTAAAACAATAACAATGAAATTGTACCTTCTTGATATTTCGATTCCAATAATAGATGAAAATTGTCAATTTCTGTGAAGACCTTCAACCCAGTGATGTGTGAAAACCGTAAAGAAATTCAATAATAATTGAAAACGATTGAGAAATTGCGTTCAGGAACTTGGCAGAAAAAAAAAAAAAGGAAAACAATGAGTTAAAAGGAAATCCCCCTCAGTCCATTATTAAATGCCTTGAGAATTGGATCGAGGAAATGAAATTCACGTCAGTTTTGACGTCAAACATAGAACTGGAGTTGTTGACATGGAAAAAATTAACACGATCAGGTGAACTAACTGCAAATATCCTACACGAACCTTATTTGCGAAATGATGAAATAAAGAACAAAACGAAAGTGAAACTACGCTGCTGAACTCGACCACTAGGGGATATTCCCTTGCAATTCGATTCAGTGAAACCGAAGTCTTTTATAGATAATGAAACTTTACAGATAGTTTTAATATTTTACAGGTAAAATAACTACTGATTTCAACACAACTTTTGTCAATCATTTCAGTTACAGTAAATGGTAAAAACGGTGTTTTTTTTTTTAGAATTTCGGTTCCAATTTACAAAATCGCTTAAAATAAAATCAAACCTTGAACAGGATTTATTATTACATAATATCACACAGCGCCTGTGAAGTTATTCTCATAAACCGTTATTCTCATATAAACAGCATTCGTAAAAAAAAAAGAAAAGAAAAAAGAGGTGGAGGGAGAAAACGTGAAGGGACTGAACACACCTTTTCCTGCAATAACTTTCACTTTCACATGTTGCAAGAGATGCGCAACAGTAGGTCAATGTCAAGGACGGTCACTTGCGGGAGAGAGAACAAATGAGCATCTTTTGTAGATCGCTCAAAAAGTAATCTAGACTATTTCCGTTTCGAGCCTTGCTTCTGCTAGATTTACTAATTTTGCTTTACGAATTAATAAATCCATCATTTTTAAAGATTAAGATGTCAGTTTAGATACAGTTTATGATAACTGAATACTTTATTTCACAATAAAAGTCACTGGGAAATTAAAAACGATATTTTGAATATAAGAAAAAAAAAAAAATATATATTTTTTTTTTCCTCCCCTTTATACTTTAAAATTTTTAGCATTTCCCATTTCCGTAACACTGACTTCGAATACGCAATTAACCATAAAGGCAAACGTAATCCAAGAAGTAATTGATTTTTAATTAATTGATTAAAATATATTAAAACAGTCATATAAAAAAATAAAATTAAATAAAATAAAATAGTTAATAATTAATTCCAGCATTTTTATATTTTATTATTAAAACTAAAATCATTTCAACGTAAGTTCTTGATTTATTTTTAAATTCAATAATTAACAATTAAGTTATTAATAATAAAAAAAAGAAATATTCTTAATAAAAAATAAAAATTCTATTAAAATAAATAAGTTACTCGATCGTAATATTAAAATAAATAAATAATAAAAAAATGCAATATTAAGAATTACGATACAATATAATTATAATAAATAACAGAATTTCAGCCTCAAAAAGTCCTTTTAATCGATTTTTTTTTTTTAATCTCTGTCGAAATTATATAATTCGAATCCATTGTTTCTTTCGTATTTTGTTAATAACTTTTCTCTAACGCGTAAAGGAGTATTGATTGGGAATTATGTATAACATAGCACTACTCTTTTCAGTTGACTATTTCTTATTCTCTTATTCTCAAAATGATTAAATAAAATAAATGATAAGAAAGACGGATAGTTTTGACATTTTAGATTATCTCGTAGGAAAACAAATAGATTCGGATAAACATGTACTCATTGATACTGTTCGGTTTTGTATACGAGAGCCTTCAACGCTTTTGCGCATGCGTCAGGTCTCCTTCGATTTCATGAAAATAGGTGGGGGAGAAACAAAGAGGGGATGTTTATAGTGTTAGTTTACTAGTAGCTGCGTTCTATTTGCGCTTTTCGGGAAAGAATTATGGAAAGAATAAATACTATTGCAAAAATAACAGGTACTAAAAGAAAAACAGGTCTTAGGAAAGTGTTCATCTCAGCGTATCCCCCCTTTGCGGAGTAGAATCGTCCATCAGTTGTAGTTCTCGCTTTTGAAAACGATAAGTACATAGATGATGAGAGGCAGAAATGATCTTATCGAGATATGAAACCAGTAGGTAAAGATAGGACAGGATTCGAAGTAAGGTCTTTTATGAAGAAATGTTTGCTGTACAACCTGGGACAGAAAGGGAGAGCTAAAATAAATATATTAAATTTATTAGTAATATAATATAGTTAAGACTAAAATAGGTAAACATTAAGCAAGTAACACAAGGTGAAAAAAAATTTTTTTTTTCACTCTCACTAAATACACCTGATTTTCTGTAACCTGCAAATAACCAAAAATCAAAGTTAAAATGTATATCCTTCGTTGACGTTCGGTATATAGATTTTTATTGATGGATATTCGTAGAAAAGTAGCCTCACCTCGCCTCTTCTTTTATTATTAAAGTAAAGTGAGTTTTTAAGAAGGAAAAAAAAAACTCATTTTTTTTTCTTTTTCTTTTTTATCCTTATAAGTGACTTGAACTTCAAATAGTTAGAGTAGATGTATTGAAAAAAAAAGGCTGTTTACCCCTGCACTGCAGGATGCCGTGGGAGGAACGTCGTCGATTTTCCCACGTTGACCCACGGAGATTGAGAAATACTGTACATGGAAATAGGCGGAGAAAGTATAGTGGGATTCAATGAAAAAAACCCCACCAAACAGAAAGCATCGGATAGATTTTGGAGACGAATTAAGATACAAACATGATTTAGGCCTACTTGACCTAACAGGTTCGAACTAGTTTAGTTATTGATGCAAAGATAAAAAGGTTTCAATGGATAGAATTTAATCCGTTAATGAAATAATCTTTACCACGAATGAGATTAAGATTAATAATGAGATTAAGGTGACCCTCAAAATAATATAGTCAGAAAGAAATATTAAGTAAAAAGAAATAAGTTGTATAAAAATGAATAAAAGCTATTTTTTTAACAAAAATTAGAATAAAAATTAAATAAATGAAATGAATTTTAATTAAAGAAGTAGTTAAGTACAATAATAATATCGTGGTGTTTGAATTGCAGAAAAAAAGGAAAAAAACCCACAAAAAAGGGGTTAGCATTAGTAAATCACAAATGACTTATTTATTAATTTCTCAATTGAAAATATTTTTTATTATTAATTTCTATTAACTTAGAATTTTACTTTTAAATTATACTTATTTTTCTCTTTTTTTTTTTTTTTTTTCTTTTTAATAGGTGATGCAGTACTCTACAGTGCCTCACAAGTGTTCATTCCATTCTGCACGTTTTATATTTATTTATTTATTTATTTATTTATTTATTTATTTATTTATTTATTTATTGGTGAACAATGAAATTCAATCAAGATTGAATTGCTTGATCTCAGATGCTACTGTTTCTTAGATACTATTAATACTCGAATTCATTACTTGATTTTGAATATTTTCGCATTTGTGACAATATGTGAAAACTATCAATAAATAATTGTGATATTTTATTATTTATTTAAATTCTGAACTTAGTTTGAAATACTGTGCAAATGAATACTTAATATTTATTGTCATTACTATTAATCAAACTACATCATCACATTTATTTATTTATTTATTTATTTATATAATCTTCAAAAAAAGTATTGTTATTTATTAAATTCTGCTATATGCGAAAATTCAATGAGAAGTACAATGCAATGCTAAAATACCGCTGAGTCTTTCGGAATGACGTCATATCCGCTTCATATTTTCGAAGGGAAGTCTCTGAATGAAGACGTAAAAATGTTCCTTTACTTGAATTCCTTTTTATGAAGGAAGTGCTTTGATGTATTTATTTCCTTCACAACTTTAAGATCTTCTTAATGTTTGACGTTGTCAGTAATAATTATTTATTATAAATTTATATTTACTGTATGTCTTTTATTTAACCAGTGTTTATGTAAATACAGCTGTTCGAAGGTAAAAAAAAAGAAAAAAAAAACAAAGATTTTTTTTTATGTATTTATTTAAAAAAGCTGAATTTTTTACTTTTATATGCATCTCTTTTTATAAATGTCGTGAATCTTTTCTTTGTTCTTTTTTAAAAAAAGATATTTTATGTATTTTTCTAAAATGTAAAAGTCTATTTTTAAAGCTTGAAATAACTTTATAACTTGGATTTAGTCTAGAAAGATGGACATTTTTAAAAATTTCTATTAATGTAGCATAATAGCATATAGATTTTACTGAATAATTAGGGATTATAATTGCCTAAATTAGAAATAAAATAATAATTAATACTAAAAAAAATTCAGAATATAAAAAGTTAATTTGTTCATTCCCGTTGCTTTTACTTATTCTCACAAAATCGTGAACAGAAAATAAGATATCTCGGGTACTGTCTAGCGCAGGTCGCTACTCCTATACAGGAAAAAAAAAATACCTTTTCTGCTACTAAAGTGGGTCTCAAATAACAGCGCGAGCTGAAAAATACATTATTGTAATACTTTACTTCCCTGACACTCGTTAAGTTAATAACTATATTTGTAGAATTTTAAAATAAATCCCTTTAATTGAGGATTTTCAAAATAGGATTTTGAATTGTAATAAAATTCAAAGGGATTATGAGATATACATAAATATATAAATTAATTTAATTAGATAGATAGATAAGGGCTTATAGAATCTTTCAGTATATTTTCAACAAAAGATCTCCAAATCCCTCAAAATGTATCATAATAGATAATTTATAATAGTTTGTCCATCCATTTTAGTTATCGTAATTAGTCAGTTATAATAATAATAAAAATAAAATAAAATCTAAGTTTACTTTAATTTTCTCTACATCATGAAATGAATTATTATGAAAAAAAAAACCCAAAACAAATGACAAGTTCCAGTTTGTTGAATGAAAATTTTGTGTCATTGTTTTTAGATAGTATGTTACGGTTGAAATAAAATATTCATTTAATTTATTCTGAGGCTATTGTTAATGCTAACAGCAGGTGTAAACTTTTGTTCTACCAGGACACCATAATAATATATAACAATATATAAAATTTATTGTTATAAAGTCTTGAAGAAAAGAACATTGAATTTTACATATTGTTCGCATGTTTGTTTGTATTGTTGTTGATTTGCCTATTTGTGATTTGTTTGTTGCCCTAAAAATGTTAGATGTTCGTTTCCGAAGTACTTTAGAAATAAACACGTGATATCCCTACTTTAAGGAAAATGTTTCCTATTGTTAACTTTGTGCGATTATCGCATTTTAGAAACGAAAAAGGGTTTCTCCGCTGCCAAGCAGAAGCATTCTCAAACATTCAACGTAGTTGGACACTCTTCTGCATCCTAGCAACGATAATATTTTCAGAGTTTGAAGTTTCACCACTGTCTAACAATGGCGCTACAATCAGCTTATGTTATAGAACAATGATCTTTTAGTAGAGCTTTCTTTAAGGAGTTCCAAGTCCAGAACTTTATTTCAAAAGACAAATGTAGAACTACATCTCTAGAAACTTCTTAACTTCCCAAGCATAATACTTATGTTTATTTGTAGAAGGAGAATTCTTGTCAAACGCGGCAACAACATATGCTGAGATCTCAAATAACTTCCATACCTTAGTAAGTGCAAATGACATTTTTATTTGTGTTGCTGTTTTTTTTTTTTGCTTAGGTAATGAAGTTATTTAGTATTATTTTGTTATCACAAAGTTATAAGTTATATTGAAATACGAATTAATAATATCAGTGTTTAAAATAAAGTTAAAAAATCTAAATTGTAAGAGTTTTCTTGTTGGAAAATTAAGATAAACAACTAGCAGGAAATAATTCAAATAACTTGGTCAAGTATACCAGTATGTGTATTTTTGTTATTTATAAAAAAACCTGTTTTACGAATTTGTAAATAGATATGTATAGTTCTGTACTTAACAGATGTGAATGCATGTTGATAATAGGAATATTACTAATATTATTAATGACACTGTTTTTTTAACAAGCTGGATCTTGTGAAGAATATGAGGGAAAAAAAAACATAATTTAGGCAATACATTTCCATTTTTATTTTTTTTTTATTTATTTACATTTAATATTTGATTTAAAAATTTTCATTCATGTAAGTGTAATTCATGTGAGAACACAGTTTTTTGGCGCTTAGATGCTCATAAATGAGCTGAAATTGTGCCAAAATTAATAGGGAGTTCACATTCAGTAACAAAGGCTCGTCTTTAATATAAGTAGATTTTAACATAAGAACATATCGTGACTTTTGAGGTTTATGGCAACTTATTTTGAATTCTACCTCTTTTCTCAAAAGTCCGATATGTATAATAATCAACAGGATCTACTTTTTAAGAGCCTACCGTTAATACATGTAGTGAAGTTTCAGCTTCCAACGATAATTAGTCTGATGATAAACGGATGAAATTCAAGAAGTTGGAAGCAAGGGAGTATTGTTAGCTACACTTTTAAAGAAATTGCAATGAATTTGTAAAAATAATAAATACGAAATTTCTTCTTGTAATAATTACTAAGCCCTGTTTTTTAATCAACTTTTCTAATTGAATGATTTTATCTAGAGTCTACGGGACTTAAAACAAGTATTAATGAACATTTTCTTCTGGCCTTTTGCTATTTCAATTTCTTTTTAAATTTTTTTTACTTCCTGTTTTCTCTGCGATGCAAATTAAGAAATAGACCAAATATATAGAATAGTAAGGTAGCTATTGTGGGCATAAAAAGAAAAAGACCTTTTACTACTAAAAAGCAAAATAATGTTTTTTTTTTATATTTTTTTAAGCAAATACACTACATTTAAATGTAAAAATATTGTCATTGTATCATAGTGCCATTGTATTTTCTTTTTTGTTCCTAGTTGTAAATAAATTCAGATCTTATAATCAAACTTGTTGTTTCTTCCAATTATATCTTATTTTTAAAAAATAAGATAAATCAATAACCCTTAATAACCAAAAATCTGATTTTAAGAAATAATTAGCTATTATAAATAAATTAGTAAATGTTAGCTTTTGATTCTGCTTCAGTAATCCTATAAAAGATATCTACAGCATATTTAATGTAAACCTAAGAATTTATATTCTGTGAAAATACTACTACGGCTAAAAAATTAATTTCAATCTATGTCGTGATTTAATTGCTACTATAAGTGTTAAAAGATAATTCCAAACATAAAATGAAAGACATTTAATATAAAAGAAAAAACTCCTATGCCGTTGATGATTATTTTAGTTACTGTCATTCTTTAAACAATTTACAGTAAAGAAACGTAATGTAATAGAGAAATAAAAAAATAAAAAAAATCTAACTTTTTCAAATGAATCTCCTTGGTTGTCCAGTGGCGCGAATCTTAAAGAAACTCTTCCTTACTGACGTTTCATCTCTAGCTGTCAGAGACATCTTCCGGGCATGAGATCTATCACTGAACTCAGTTTTATTTTTTGTATTATTTACATATATTCTACTACTTCGTTGAGTAGTAGATGTCTCTGAAAGTTAGAGCCGAAACGTCATCAAGGAAGTTTTATTATTTTTTATTTTAGATGCAGCGGCCCCAGAGAACTAAAAAGATTCATTAAACAATGGCTGCGGAAACACATATTTTATTACTTTTTCAAAGTTTTTCTACAGCTTTACTTGCCAAATTTAGACTTGTTGCTCTAATTTAAGATATAAGAGAAAATTCTCCTCTCTCAAATAAAAATAAAATTGTGAAAAATATATCCTGATAAATTGAATGGCCGTATTATTTAAATACGGCTTCAATATAGAAGGGTGATAAAGAGTGAAGATTTTCTAACAGAATTAAGCTTAAGTAGTAAAATATATTAACAATTATGTATTAAAACTGACTTAAGATATCTACGTAACAGATACCTTTCTCAAAATGGCTTCAATAGCCATATTGTTTTATAAAAAATAAACTTTATTTATATATTTAAATACATTTTTTATTGACATAAAAAAATATTTACTAGAAACTAAATAAAAATAAACATTTTTAAAAACTCAAAACTATAGAACTTTTTTTTTTTCTTTCCGATGACTTTAAAAATTAGAACACAGTATCTTAAAGGTGATTACTTTTCGAAGTTTGTCACAGAATATTCCTGAAAAAAAAGATCAGGAACATTATTGTTCACTTTCTAATTGTATGTAACTTACTTCCGCTGTAGTGTCTCTTGTCTACAGAGCTTTCCTGCGTATTTCTCAGATTATTTCTTCTTCAAATGGGATTAAAGGGTTTACCGAACCCTTTTACCGAATGGTAACCTTCTATCAGTCTAAGATTGGCTGTTGCTCAAGAATAGTATTTTCTCTTTTGAGAAGGACTTAGTGGTTAATGTAAACATTGACTCGCAGACAAACTGAATTTTATTTTAATTTAAATTTATTACACTTAGAAATTCTGGAAAATTCCTTTACTTATAGAGAAAATAGCTTTCCATGAAAATGAATTATCTCAGTCTTCAGGACAGTCTCTTTATTTCTTACGTTTTCGCTAAGTTCTTAGTCTGATCAGTAAAAATCTAAACAAATGAAATTTCCGTTTCCCTGTCGGTTTAAATGCAGAGCGAGAAGCCTTGTCTGCAGATGTATACGTTTACGTCTGTAAAATATCCGGCGTTCCTTGTTGGACTGGAGATGTGAATTCACTTCTATCATGGCCGCGCGGTTGGCGTTGTCGCTATGACATCGGCCTCTCACCTCTGAGTACCGGGTTCGGTTCTCATGTGGGTTTCGTGATGGTGGACGATCCGCGCTGGGCAGGTTTTCTCGGGGCTCTCCCGTTTTCCCTGCACTTCTCCCACCATACTTTCTCAGTCTTTCTCTCCCTCTGTCCTTATTTCCATGGGAAATAGACCTCCGGTCGCAGTGCTTGGCTTCTCTGCCACCCACATTCATAACTTAACATAACATAACATATTTCTATCATTTTGAGCTGGTAGTTTTAGTATGAACACTAGAGCTCCCAGCCATTTTCTAGGGCGAATTTAAGACTCAATTTCCCAAGAATTACAAGTCCTACGAACATAGATGCTCTACACGATACTCGTATGGAAGGCTTAAAGTCTGGCCTCAATGCAAGACACATTTCGAAGTTACTTTTTCCCTAATTCCTCCTCTTTTATTTGCATAATTATATCTGGCAAGTTTTCTTTCGTCGTTTGTTCAATTCATTTGCAAAACGGAAGGTAAATTAAAGGTTCCTACTATTACTAGAAATCACGAGGAAATCGACATTTTGCTGATAATGTAACAGGGAAGCGATAGAATGTGTATTTGGCTGACACAATCACTGCGGAAACATTGGGAAAGGAAGAAGTTTGCTTTGCCTGAAACGTAATAAAGAATGGGAAAGCACAAGAAGATGACGAATTAAATAAATATCAAGTAAGAAGTGGAGAAGGAATTGGAAAGGATGCGAAGGAATTATTAATGAAATGATGTATCACGAATACTATTAACTCATTCTTGTATTGTTTAGCAGAAAGAAAACATACATTAATTCCATTGTTACCTCTTAACATGACTCATACAAATCTGGGACGAACCTATATCCACAAAAAAAAAAGAAATTCATTACTTTTGGAGGATATATAGGAAATGCACAAAATAGGTATGGAGACAGAAAATTATTTTTCGACTCCGACTTCAACTTCAACTTCAAATTATACACATTATAAAAAAAAAAAAATAGAAAAAAAAATACACTGAACACTTCTTCTATTTTAAAGAAAGATTTCTTAGCAAACAACAACAGACAACCCTATTCTCCCCTTCAAAAAATTAGATCACTTTTTTTTATTTTTGAAAAATACAGATTTTTAATCTGTAAGCACACTGACAAGAATATCAACCTTTAAGATAATGCACTGAAACTGAATTTTCACTGACATGTTTTGTAAACTTAAACAGAAATCTTTATTTGCAAATAGTAAGACTTGAGATCGCAGGGAAATCAACCACAGGATGAAGTTCAAGTCAAGGCTACGACAAAGCTTGTTTGCCTTTATTTCCGGGACTTAAATTTATTTGAATGAAATAAAAACCAATAAATGAGGGAGATACAGAAAAAAAAATCTTTTAGATTCAACTCGGTTTCTTCAGTTCATAATCAGGCATCTCTTCAGCAATCGAACTTCTAAGAGATTCATGTAAAATAAATTCATAAAACTCATAATGTGAAAAACATATACAAGAACTAGTCGAACTGTTTAAGTAAGGAATGCATTTGTCTATTCCGTTATTAGTAGTTTTAAGAAAACATTTTATAGACTATTATATTATCAGTCAACATTTGTCTTTATTTTTACCAACGTTGTTTTAATAGTATCACCAACAAGCCTCAAATAGTCAATTATTAGTAATTTTCTCGCTTTCTTTTGGTATATAAATTAAAAAAATTACTTAATTTGTATATCAGAACAAAAAAGCGAAAATGATTAATAATTGGCCATTTGAGGTTTTTTGATGATACTGTTAAAATATTGGTAAAGATAAAGACACAAGCTATTGATAAAATTTTGGAAAATATTTCCTTAAAACTTCAAATCGAAAAAATAAATATTTATATTTAAAATAAATACTTTGTGGTTTTGCAACTATTTCAATATGTAATGGGTCTATTAACTAAGGAATTTACTGTGGTGGATTCCTTTCTCTTCCGCAGGTCCTTAATGGGAATAGAATTCAATAATGCCAAAATTTAAAAAATGAGTAAATTTAATCAGAATTTAAAACCACTTAACAAAAAGTTATAATCCTTGAGAAAAATTACAACCAAGGGAAGGGTTCCATAAATTTGTAGGTCAATGATTAAGCATGGGAAGTAGTTTGACCTTAAGGAAGGTTTTAGGAAAACCCTAGCTTATGACTGACGGGAAAATCCGCTCCTCCTCCCACGCAGGAATCGATTCAACGACCCTTCAACCCAGGGGGCAATGCCATGAAATCATCAGCAGATTAAAAAATCAGCTTCCCGTTCCATTTTTAACAAAGACATATATGGGGGTTTTCTTAATCACGAGTCAATCAACTGCTAATTATGAAATCTTCATTTTTTAATTGAAATCTAGAAACGGTATCTTATATAAAAGTATAAATAAGTTTAAATATTAAGAAAAAAACTTTTAAAAATTTAAACCCAATTGATAAGATTTGTCCATTGAATTGCTTGCTTAGGGTTAGTTGTGGATGTAGATTCTGTAACGTTGTGGATACATTCCAGTAACACTGAACTGCGGCCTTTTTTTTTTTCTTTTTTTTTCTTTTTACAAACCCTATTAATTTTTAAAGTTAACATATAATGCACGTAAATAAAGAAAGGTTCTTGCACCAAAATCTATCATCTCCGGAATTCAACCTTATTTATTATATACAAATTGATTTTCTTTATATTATTTGTATTGGGTTCTGTATCCCTGGTTAAATTCTTTGGAGCCCGGCAGTGCCCTGGACAAAGAATTTGAGGCTGTGGGTTGCACGGTGTTGTTTTTATTGTTTCTTGATGTTGTTGGGTGCCACTTCAGGGAGCTGAAGTGATCCCTCCAACTTTGTCATGTTAAATCTGGCTGACGAAGCCTAATAAGCCTGAAACGTCTGGCCATATTCCCGAGATAATAGCACAGGGTGCGAGAATCTCTGTTTATTTACGTGAATTTTAATTTTTTTTTCAAAAATTTATATAGGCCTACATGCACGGTAATTTATTTTCTTTATATGCATAGAAGAGAGAAAGTAATATCCATGCCAGGATTCGAACCAGATTCAGGTGTATCAGTCGCATATCGCATTTGATTACATTAAGAAGTTTACATTAAAGATAATTTTGAAATTTTGTAATACTTCGGTTAATGTATTTAGAAGTTTGTTTATTTATTTTTTTAAGTGACCAATACAGACTGTGGCTGAGAACCAAGACAATAGGGGTTGAACGAATAGGGATTCCATTAACTGTCACTGCGACGAAACGTGGTCAGAGCTTTTATTAAACCGCAGATGGTTCATCGCTTGTGAAAGCAGTCATTTCGATTGGCAATTTATTGTGGTAGTACTGAAGTACTAGAGTCAATTTACTCAATTACAATAAATTTGAATACGATAGTAATATTGTTACAAGGTCGTTGTAGGGCTTTAGTCCCAAGAGCTGATTAGTATCTCAATTTACAAGAAGTGAGTGAAAAGCTGCCATCTGAGATCATGTGTTTGTGGTCTCCAATTCGTCTTTAGTCTATTAATGAGGTGTCTATTGATTTGGCTGATAAGCCAGAATCTGAGTTCGAATCCTGAGGCCAGCCTGGATCTTTCTTTTTTTTTTTTCCTGCATTTGTCTTATTTTCCTTCTCTTTTTCTTCTTCTGACAGTCTAGTGGGCATGTTCATTCTTCGGATCTCTGTAATTGGCTGTAACGATTGTACCCATTACTAAGTTGTACCCATTACACTTAAAAGGAATAGTTTTAAAATTGTGAAGAAATTTAAATTTAATTGTCTCAAAGAAATCTTTATTATAAATGCTCGATATTACAGAGATTCAAAACATGCCTCCCCCTCCCTCACCTCCTAGAGGCGACACCAATGATCTACACTGGAGTCTTTGTAATATAAAAGTATTGCAAATTCTTCAAAATTAAATTTAAAGTGAAGTTACTGAGCCATTATTTTTTGTAATTATTCTACTATTTATTCCAAAACTAATGTGTCGTAATCTGCATAATATAAACCCGCAATTTTACTCAATCAAATAAAACATTTATTTTGCTCCACCTGTTTAATATTCAAAGATATTCAAAGTCTACTTATTAACGTTCAATAAAAACATTCTCAATTTTGAGAAAATATCTACATAATATTTTCAAATTTTTTTTTTTTTTTTTTTCAGAAACATACATGGGATTAAGATAAGCTCAAATCCAAAATTTTGAAAAATGAATCAACAGAACTTGTGCATGTTGATTCATTTTGAAATACAATTTAGAATTAATCAATTACTATAAAGAAACAGAGATGGTTTTTGAAGATATGTACTGATGGAACAATAATATATACAAATATTTTTAATTGGCAGTAGTGGGCCCGAGTGGGTAAGGGCACTTGGTTGTGGGTTGGAGGTGGCGGATTCGATCCCCGGTGGCGGGCAGGGATTTACGAACGCTGCATTCTCCTCCAAACGGGTCCTAGGGTCTACCCAGCCCTCTGTAGAATGGGTACCGTGTTTGTTTTCCGGAGATTAAAGGTGGCAGGGCGTCGGGCGGTCACCTCAACTTAATCCCGTTGGTCACGAAGCGCCGGGAGCCTTACCTCCCTCGAGCCCAAGGGCCTGCGTAGGCCTAAAGTGGGATACTTTTACTTTTAGTAGTTATTTACATGATTGAATGTTCTAATGCAACAATCATTTACTGAAAATCACTAATTAACAAAATATTAACATTATTTGTATTTTCTAAGTCAATACTATGTTATGTTTTTTCAGAACCTTTAAGATGTTTGCTTCTTGTTGTTGCAACTCAAACGATTGACGTAAATTGTCTCAACCGGAAACAAATCTTTTAAATGAAATCATCCTGTTTTGATGTTTTCATTCGCCTCAGTGATCGACGAGACAGACATCAATAATATTTCTAATTTCTATTATTTAATAAAATCAATTTTTTAAATTACATACAAACGCATTACTATTGGTAGTTTTTTTAATTTAGTCAAAAGTGAACACGTATTTTCATGCTTTTTCCCACACAATCATACTTATTATTACGAAATTATTCCAAATAATTAAACGTATGTAACAATACGAAATCAGTAAAAACATACCAATTAAAGTCAAAACAAACAAACGACCAAACCATTACAAGGTCATAATACAACGATGATAGAAAAAGTTATTCCTCCATTAACTTTAGAATATTATTTTAAGTTAGAACAAGGAATCCATTTATTTCTAATGAGAATTTAAGTTGACATAATCCTATCATCTGCGGTAAGAATATGTTTGGAGTTAATTATTCCAATGTTAGCATTAGCAATTTAATACGCGTTAAAATACGAAAATCCTAAATAAAGTCAGAGACAACCAAAGTTTAATGCATGTAGAAACGCCCAATGAAATTCTAAAATAGCAAAGAACGAAAGAACTATATTGAACTTTAGATCAAGGCAATCGAGGAAATTGGCATGGCCTCAATTGATACTGATTAATGAATGTAATTGTGAAGTCCGAATGTAATGGAACTGGGCTTAACGTAAGCCTGACTAAGGTCATTAGGTTTAAAATATCTTCAAAAATCTTTCAAAATGTAAAAATAATAAACATTCCTTATGAAAACTTTTATTTTTTCATCCAATGTAAATACAATAAAAAATTCTGGATACTTCAAATTCACTGAAATGAACAAAGCCAGAATAACTTCAATTATAAACAGAATGAAATTTATATTTATAATGGAAGTTATTATGACTTGATTCATTTCAATGAATTTTAAGTATTCAGAATTTTTAATACCAAGTTCACGCTAACGAATTCCCTAATGGGGAAAACGTCAACAAATAAACGAAGTTATCTGAGTAAAATAAAGAAGTAAATATCGTGATGTTGCCGAAATATTTCCGAAAACTGCAGGGCACCTCTATTTTCTTTTAGTCAAAATCTTGTAATGATTAAATAAGGAATCTATTAAAGAAATAGTCAAAAAATGAAGAATTAATAAAAGAAGTTGCTAAGGAATTACTTCACGAATTACATAGGCGTAAATGCTACATCTCAATTGTTCTTTGCTGCATTCTTCTAGTATTTTCGAGTATTTTCAGTTACTCATTAATAGAAACTTAAAAAAAAATCTTTTTTTTTTTTAGAAAGGAATAATGAAAACTTTACGATGAAAAAAATATTGCTAAAAACGATAATCAAAGAATTCATATAAGTAATGGATTTCCTAGAAAGAAATAATAATGGTAATAGACTATTGGGCAATAAAATAATCTGCAGCAATAATTTACTTTTGATATTAGTTAAAGATATTGACTTTTTTTTATTGTTTTTTAATCTACGATGAGTGCGGAAAAAAATGAATAAATAAAAATGGGGAAGGAAATTGTTTCCATAATCGTTAAATGACGGAATGATGAACGCCGAAGAAACGAGCAACATCTGTTGTAGACTGTCCTGCTTCAATGCGTCCGACAGCCCGCCAGCGCTCAGAATCTTCCATTCGTCTTCTGGAAGCCATAGAAACACGTCTAGCTTGAAAACAAATCGTACGAATCTTCTAAACACCTTTCATCAGCACCTACATGCAACTTCTGTAACCCTTCACAATGCCGGCTTCTTATACGACGGCCTGTTTTGCATATTTCTCGACGCGAAACAGTGATTGTTACCCATATAAAATGTACACTTCCTTCTACTTTTGCAGCAAATTTCAGCTGCTTTAATTCAGATTGGCTTACGGAAATTAACATTTTTCTTCTCCGTGCTTAATTTTTGGAAGTGAGTGTACATCAACACGCTGAAAAACATATTAGAACATTCTTTAAGCTCTTTTTTCTTGCAGGAAATGATTTCAGAATTCCAAAATATTATCTTTAAACGTTGTGCAACAAATCACAAGGTTAGGCGAGTGAAATTATAGTGTTTCTATCGTATAGAAAAATACTTCAGAATTAATAAAAAAAAACCAGCGTTAATTTCGTTCATTAAGGGCAGGAAATCAGAAATAGTAATATGCCATTGTCGTTTTGAGAAAACTTTATTTCCACGAATATAACATTTGCAAGAAACAAAATTAATGGCCAAATATATTTAAAAACCACGCTTTCTATATTATGTAATGATTAAACTATGTAATTATGTATACATACAATTCAGAAGTAGTTTTATACACTTTATATGTCGATACCTAGCAGCTGGTCTCGGTAATAACGGCGCACGGAAGGACGTGTTGCCTTGGCGGAATGCATTAATATATCAATACATTATTGTATTGTCATCAGACAAAAGGAAGTGTGCAAAATTTCTAGATGATTGGCCGATGGGAAGTGACTTAAAAATTGATTACAAGATTTGACCTGGAAACCAGATAGAGTTAATAAAAGTATGGTAAAAATAGATCACTTAACACAGCATAAATATTGACCTAATTAACTAATTGCAGATATTCCAAGAATTCGTCAAAAGTTTTGACTTTTCTCCTTTTTAATTTCCCGTCCTCATACGTATTTGATACTTGATACCATCTTTTGATACTTGAACGATTAAAACATTAAAGGAAATGTTGAGGGTAATTCGTGACTGAATCTAACCTGTGGGAAATATGCTTCACATCTTACTACTGTGAGAAATCAGTCTTTTATCAAAGTCTTAAATGACTGTTATACAGGGTGTTTCAGAAATACTTTTATTTACTTTGGGGCTTGTTCCTAACACTAAAACAAGAACAGAAGTCATATAAACATATGTCCGAAAATCCTAAGGTTTTCAGTTATTAAAGAAAGAGCGTATTGACACATATGTTAGACATTGTCAGGTTATTAGCAAATATTGAGGTCAGGAAACGTGCAGGCCATGGAACTGGTCCTCCCTTACCCATCCATCAATCATGATACATATAAGCCAGTGCATCTCGAACAATGTGGCTAAAATGTGCTGGAGCTCCTCATGCACAAACCACATGTTTCGTCTTATTTACAAGAGCACATTCTACAGAAAGGCTGGAAGAGAGTTCTGAATCATGTCCCTGTAGACAGCGTCTGTCAGACGTGCTGGGAGAACATGTGGACCTTCTACACATTCACTTACAATTCCAGCTCACACATTAATCTTAAACTGCTGCTGGTGTCTAGCCTGAATTACTAGGCTGCTGGTGTCTAGCCTGAAGACCACGAGGATTTTCATACGCCCACAAATGTTGGTTGTGAAAATCTGTTAGTCCGTCTCGTCCAATGCAGTGGCGTACCAACGCCTTTGGGGGCCCGGGGCGGGAGTTCCATTATTCCACAACCAAAAAAAAAGGAAATCTTGCTTTTACAACCAAAAAAAAAAAATAAAAAAAAATAAAAAGGAAATAAGCTGGCTGGTGGGGGGGCCCCCTAGGCTTGCTTTTACAACCAAAAAAAAGGAAATAAGCTAGCTGGTGGGAACCCGGGGCGAACCGCCCCCCGGTACGCTACTGGTCCAATGTTGCCTCCTCTGCAAACAGGACCAAAGAGACAAACAACAAATTGGCAGATTGTGAAACAAACCAACAGCAAACGTTCTCCTGTGGTGGGTAACGACAGCAACACAGCGCTATCTAGAAGACAATAAGTGCAACAGGAAACGTGAGTTGTTGGATTGTATCTTGAAAAGCGTTGATGTAAACTTTCATTAATAACTGAAAACCGTAGGATTTTTGGACATATGTTTAAATGGACTTTTGTTCTTGTTTTAGTATTAGGAACCAGCCCCCAAAGTAAGTAAAAGTATTTCTGAAACACCCTGCATATAGAGATTTACAAATATAATTTTTGAAATCATTTAAAATTACATATAATTTTTTTTATTATCTCTTAGATATTAAATCTTATTTCTAAAAGTTCGCCTTAAACTAGAACTAAAATTTAAAGTTAAAGTTAAAAGGCTAAAAAAAGGTTATGTTTTATCAAATATTTTGAAGACTGAAATAGAAGCATGTTTTTACATCTACAGGCATGATTTTTTTTATGCATGCATGATTTAAAAAAAAAAAAAAAGCTGTTTTTTTCTTACAATTACACATTCTTTTTTCATTTTAATTCCCACTTAAATGTGAAATGCCTTAAATATAACGTAAACCAAACAAAACTGTCCAATAGTAGCCGAAGGAAGACTTGAAAGGAGTGACGGACTTTATTAAATACAAATTTTAATGTATTGTTTCCTCTATACGATAAAAACTTTAAAACTTATACAGGGTGTTTCGGAAATGGTAGACAAAGCGAAGTGAAACGGGTCCCAAAGGTAATTTTGAGTCGGAAATGATCTACGACATTTGTAGACATTTTGTTCTATGGGGCGTAGTTTTAGAGTTAGGAAATTAATACTTTGGGAATGGTCCCTAAATTAAAGAAAGCTAAGTTCTGGCCATTTTGAGCATTTTCTTTAATTATCATAGCTAGTTTCAATCATGACATTTGTTTTACGGATTGCTTTTTGTAACAAACCTTTACCCTATTTCCTTACACTTTTTAATGTGAACTGAGCTTTCTTTGATTAGGGACCATTCCCAAAGCATTCATTAGAGATGAAACTGTTTGGACTTTATCTGATTTTTTAATTATGACTTTAAATTTTAGCCTAGTGTGTTCGTCTTTTATATTTTAAATTTGGCGTTTTTTTCCTTGTTCAAAATTTAGTAAGTCTCAAATTAATAATGTAGTTAGTATTAGATATATTTTTGGTATATGGAACTGTACTATATACTCTACATCACCTTTAAAATATTCAGTTTTATATAATTCTCTAATTCTGACTGATTAAAACTTTTTTTTTGAAATACTAACTATATGCTTTACTTGTACTTTAGGTAACTAAAAAAAATACATTTATTAAGTAACTAATAAAAAAGATATCAAAGATCTTTACATATGTTGAACAATCAGAATAATTTGTGAACTTCCCCAGATTTTATTCAAAATTATTTTTAAGTATAGCATTTACATAAATGGGTTTTTTTTTAAGAAATTTTTAATCAATGTCCTCTTGGAGAATACCATATTGTTATTAAATCAGTACTGCTATAAAAGAACCAACTGGCATACTATTTACACCACTCTATACTGTTGTACAGCATACTTTGCATTGCAGGCAGCGAATCATAAAGTCACAGATGTGAGCTTTTCATTATTTTAGTTTTAAAGTCTTGGTCTGAGATATTATTTTTTATGGGGTATTTAAACGGATAAAATATGAACGAAATGGTGAAGGAAAGGAATTTTTATATTTAAAAAAGTCTTAATATACATCATTTTTTGCACAATTTCAAGGACAAGTTCATTATTTCTGTTATTACATAAAATAAAGAGCGACTGAAAACAATGAAAGTTATTATCCGCAAATGAAAACAAATGAAAACACCAATATATATTTAAACAGAACAACTTCAAGCTAAGGTTTAAATTAAATAAGTCTTGTGTGATCTAAATACTTTGAATGATTTATAATAGATTTTTTTATTTTGATCATAACATCTACAGACATCTGATATTTACAATCGACGATGGAAGGTCATGGGATATTAAAATGACCGCCAGGAGTAGCTTTTTGGCAATACACTACTTAAGCTCTGCAGGAAAGTCGCTTTTTATAAACGAAGTTATTGAATTAATATTTTTTGCTTTGGAAATTAAGTATAAGACTTGGAAATTAAATGCATATGTAGTCCCTAATATTCTAGTTAAATGTACTACTTGGTATTAATTAATATATAAACTCCTTCTTTATATTTCTATTTGTTCTAATCAATTTTTTAATCTAATTTGTACAGTCAAGTAATGATACAAACGCTGTTCTGACGCTCGTGTAACAGTTAAAAAAATATAAACAATGTAGAAGTAATACCGGTATTAAATAATTTATTAATAATTAAATGTTAATTGACATCAAACGGTCTCCAAGCAGTCCCATTATTTCTTGTAAGATTTCTGTTTCCTGTCGCGTCTTGCTAACGATCGGCTTCGCAGTTGACGTAATCAACTGGAGGTCCTGGTTACACAGTTGGGGTTCAACAGTCCGTGGGATGGTGTTCTACTCTGGCGAACTTTTTCCTGGCACGCCCTTGGTTATTATCGACAAGCAGTTCTTCCCGATCGTAGTGCCATCTTTCAACAGGTTGTATAACTACAGAATGACTGGATGAATACATCGAAATCACCTCATTGCTTGGCACCCAAACTCCCCTGACTAACCCAAATGAGGGTGTGTGGGGTATGCTATTACGGGATGTAGGAAACGCGATCCTTTTTTTCGGAATGAGCGGGAACTGACGGAGTTGTTGCACCGGATATGGGTCCATACACGCAAGGAGGACAACTTGTGGAATCTGTTCGTAGGCGTCTATGAGCCGTGACTGCACACGCGTCATTAGGTGAATGTTCCTAATGCAAAGCTAACTCAGTGTATATGTTAATAAATTGTTAAATACTGTAATTATTTTTATTTTGATAATGGCTTTCTATTAATCCTGAAACTATCGATAAACTGTATTTTTTAATAACTGAATTACTTTCACAAATAAAAGCCAATGCACCTGGCTGATACACAATAAGTTTTAATTCAAAAATAGTTACTTGATTATCAAGTCAGTTGACTTGATAATAGGCACTCAGCTGTGCTTGAAACTATAGTCGTCCGTATCTGAACTATTTTTGAATTAAAATTTATTGTGTATCAGTCAGGTGCATCGGCTTTTATTTGTGAAAGTAACTATGAACAATGCATGTAAAATTCTTTTTATAATAACTGTATTTTTTCTAAAATATCTGTATAAAAATAAATTAAGTTCATTAAATTCAAAATCAATCTATTTTAAGCTAAAAAAATTAATAAAAACATTTACACAATGAAACATTTTTAGTTAGAATATTTTAGGTATCCAGTTTTTATAATCTTTCGTCTATTGGTTTTAGAAGATCACAAGGCTTTGTGTTAAAACTCGGAAGAGATTCATCATTGCATAAGTGAGCCTTCCAGTGGCACTCCATCAAGGAAGCAACACTGAAGGAATTCTCTGTGTCTCAAATGTAAATTAAATAATTAATTTCTCAGCCAAAATATTCATAAAGACAAAAGTTTCACTGTATACCAAAAAGCAGGATGATGCCGGAATACGTATATTACTGCCGATCAAAATGTTGATAAAGAAGAAAATCATTTTGATAACAAATTAATCCTAGATAGCGCCAACTGTCAATTTTATTTTTATTTTACGGAATCTGTATTAATAACAGATCTTTTGTAGGTCTATAATTATAAGATTATTTTAATAAATGAATAACACAATTCACGTTCTCTTGCATGTTGGATTGTTTAAAAGTAAATCATCGTTTTACTAATAATTTGTAATGAAGATGATCTGTTTAACTGCGTTTCAGCGCAGTTTTCAGCGGGATTTAATTGGTAAAACTTTCTTCAGTTCTTGATTGTAATTGTCCTGGAGAACTTACTTTTTTGTGATTATGATATGGAAAAAAAATATTAATAACAATGAATAAAATTTTGTGCTAAAGCGACCCATAATAATAAAAAAATTAAAAATAATAAAATAATAATTATAAAATGAAAATTTCGGAATTAAAAACAAAATCCATGGTAATGTGTGGAAAACAAATACAAAGAGTGAAAATTGTAATTAATGGAAAAATAATAGAACAAGTATCAGAGTTTAAATATTTGTGTGTGTGGTCGGTTCGCACCGAAGTGCGAGCTTCGTTGCCGAAGCATCCGTGCTCCAGGGAGCGCTAGTGTTCCCAAGACGGCGAACCCCTAGCAGACTCCCTAGAATTACAAGGGAAAGATACTGGGGTGGTTTCCCGTGGCCTTCCCCAGGACGCCATTAAGGAATGACGTCAGACCGAAGAGAAAGTGAAGAAGAGGCTACAACACAGGAAAGGAAATTTTTGAAACATCCATGCTCGCTACCGGGATTTGAACCCGGGCGCTGGCACATTGATCTCACGACAGACCGACGCCTGAGACCGCTCGACCAATATTTAGGAAACATAATTTCATGTTATAACGATGAGACAAACCTGATATCAAACATACAGACATACAACAGAATGAATGGAATAATTAGAAGAAGATTTGGAAAACAAATGACGAAAGAAACACTACTAAGATTACATAACATTACAGCCAAAGCAGCAATTAAATATGGGAGTGAAACCTGGATACTGAAACAAAGAAACAAACAAAGATTGGAAACTGCACAAATGAAATTTTTGAGACCTTTATTAGGATTTACACGTCTCGACAAAAAGAAAAATAATGATATTCGAGACCAAATTAAAACTCCAAGTTTAATTCAAGAAATTCAAAATTACCCAAAAAATTGGCTTAACCATGTAGAAAGGATATCCAACGATAAGATTCCAAATTTAATTTTGGAATATAAACCCAAAGGAAAAAGAGACAGAGGACGACCAAAAATAAGATGGAAAGACCAAAATCATCTTCAGAGCTAGGAACAGACAATCATTGTCTATACCTAAGATGTTCAAGACAAGACAAGACAAGACAAAAATAATAATAAAAAAAGGAAGTCTCGTCTCCCTTCTGGAATTTTCTAGCCTCAGCCTGACGTTGTCAGGTAGGCTAGACCGTGGTCCATAGTTGGCCAAAGTCGATGAAAGGAAGGAAAAAAGGAAGTACAATAACGTAAGGAAAAATAAAATAAAAAACAAAGTTAGGAAAAAAAATATAAATAAATAGGTAGAAAAATAAGAAAAAAAGAGTCAGATAAACAGATTTGAACCGACAACCTTCAATATGAATCCGAGACCTTAAGCATCAAGCTATAGCTGAATTTGAGATGTTTGCATTTCTAACATTTAAGCTAATAGCGGAAATCCAATGAAAACAATGCCAAATATCTCGAACATGGCGTTAGCTCCTGAAAATACCCTACTCCTACGTTGTTTGGGCTTCTAATACGATGGTGAAGTCCGTTCGTCGATTCGACTTTTCGTTCGGGAGTTTTTAGGGAGGGAGGGTACAATAACAACAATGCCAAATATCTCGAACATTGGGGGGTGTTGTCCCATGAAAATACCCTATTCCTATGTTGTTTGGGCCTCTGAACATGATGGTGAAGTCGGTTTGTCGATCCGACCTTCCGTTCGGGAGTTGTTAGGGGAGGACAGATATAGATCCACGATTGGACAGGACAAATGCAATGGCTACCGATTTTGGTCGCTGTCACAATAGCTCCCAAATGGGTCGCTAATAAAAAGAAGAACCCCTTTAACATTTGACATAACTTTCTTTGAAATATATCCCCTGATGGATAATTCGTATTATTATCAGTAAAAATGTTAATAATAGGTAAAAATTCAAGATTCCATAAATAGTTTTATTGAAAAAAAAACCCCTGATAATTCAATTTGACCTCGTAAAGTTTTAAACTGATAATAGAAGAGAGAAATTGAAGGCGACGAACTTATTGATGATCACTGAAAAATGGCTTAGAAATAAAATATCCTGAGAATGTTTGTTCCTACGAAAAAAATAGGCAAGATACGATTACGTATTAAATCTACAGCTCTTACTTATCAAATTTTAAATTTGTAGTAAAAAATTATCAGATTGAAAAAAAAAAATAAGTAAATTAAGAAAAAAGTCAGCATTCCCTAATAGAAGTCTCTAATCTCTTATGTAAAGATTAATATTACTAATTTCTCATTTATATCCAATTTGCTTAAAGCCGAACGCTCATTGAACCACGTGTCCGTATCCCGTAAACGGACAAATGACGTCATTCCGTAAGACGTCCGTCGATTCGTGACGTTAAACTCAAGTATTTCTGCGAATACAGAAGTGTGCCGTACTGCCTCAATGGAAGAAACATTCTGATTGGTGACTTTAATTTTGCGTCACATATGGAATACGGGAATCTTCAAGCTTGTTCAATACAGTGACGGAATACTTGAGTTTAACGTCACGAATCGACGGACGTCTTACGTCATTTGTCCGTTTACGGGATACGGACATGTGGTTCAATGCGCGTTCGGCTTAATGTTGTTGCTAAGCTGCCTATTTGTCTATACAAGTATTTACTTGTCTAGCTTTTACAAGTATTTATCCTTATTCTTGCGGACCCGCAGTTATTTTCTCTCGTCTGATTATGTTGTAACCATTTGAATGTAACTTTATGACTGAAAATACTGTTGAATTTTATCAGCAGCAGAGCTTTTTGACATCTATTGAATTTGAAGTGAGATTGAACACATCTTGGAGCTGATAACTCGGCTCGACATCCTTACTGTTACAATTGCATCAGATATATCCATCCAATTTAAACAATTAATTCAAATAATTTAATTCTAAATACACACAATTGTTCGGGATCTGTGTTTGCCTCTTCTTATTAGCAGAAGAGCATTCCAAATTCATTCTCTCAGCCCCTTTTTTTCAAAATGCCCTTGCAAAGATGTCGAAAACCCAGAAAATAAAGAAATAAATAAAGAACACGAATAAAATTCTGTTTAAAAAGATGCAAGTAAGGATAGAGTTTTAAAAGCTGCCCTATGAGAATACATATAACTCCTTCCTTGACTACAGTATCATTCAGCCCTCCCCAAACCATAATCCTGCGCCGCTGCTCCGTCCGAGAATGGCTGAGCAGCCAGTTTCCAATGAGGATTGGACAAGATACACCTCTCGGAAGTGGCCATCGCGAAGTCCTGACCTGACAACATGTGACAACTAGTTCAACAAAAAAGGAAAACTTGATGGGATTTGGACGAACTCTGCTTTAGATTTACAAAGAGAGATTCACCTTATCTTTATGGCGTTCACTCCTGAAATTCTCCGGTGAGCAACCAGAGAGAATTAGCGGCGAATCCAACTGTGCGCAGAAAATGACGATCAATACACCGGAAGTTACGTGACTAATGGCTGCAATGACATCATTTTGGACGTTATTATTGTCACACTGTCGTTACTTAACATATCTTCTCGAGTTTCATAAAGTTTATGAATTGATTTTAGCATTTTATTTCTTTGTAGCACCCCATGTAAAATATGCGATCGTGACTTATGGCACACCCTGTACTTTTTGTCTTGTGCTAAATAACGGATTCCTTCGATTTCTCTGAAATGTTCTCGAAGAAATCAGATGTTTCTCGAAGAAATTCTAAATTTCTTACAAAAACAAAAACATGGTTTAGTGTTTTTGCCTTAGAAAGAATAGTCGTCTTTCAAGCTTCTATGTATTGTTGCAACTTTCTCTTTGTAGAATCTTTGATTGCCTACAATACATGTCTTCCGTCCACTCTACATGAAAATTCTGCATTAAAATCAATTTCGTTTTGTTGAGACGATGTTGGATTATATCTAGTACACCAGGATCACTGGAGGCAAGCATTGAAACCAATGAAGAAGCTCAATTTTCTAATCCAGAATAATATAAATCCATCAATCTACTTAATCTCTAGAAGCTGTAACATTTTGCTATTTGCAACATTTCTATTTCTCGAAGTCGTTTGGATCAGACATTGTGTAGATGCCTCATAGCATGAATGCAGTTAGCTCTAGTAAAACAGTAAAAACATAATAGGAGGAATGCATTGTAAAAATGCCGATATTTTGGAAGGGCGCCCTCCACTTTCACAATTGATCCTTACGAGACAAGCCGTAAAGATATCTGTTGCAGGTGGAATATTGGGTGAGTGCAAAATTTCTACCCGTTTTCATTACCCTTAAAGAAGAGCAAATAAATGCAAAATGAACAGTACCTATTACTGTGCATAATCTCAATTGCTATCTAGGACCTCTTGTCATCTTTCTGGTAGGAGATGAATCCCACGGCGGTAAAATTCCGGTGGTTTCGAGTCAAAAAAGTCTTGGATGGCAGTTTTCACAGCATCAAGATCATCAAAGATTTTCTGACTGAAGAAATTGTTCAACGCACGAAATAGGTGATAGTCAGTTGATGCCAAGTCAGGAGAATAGGGAGATGGGGTACAACCTCCCAAACAAAGGCCAGTAACTTTTGGCGAGGGATGACAGCAGCATGGGGCCTGGCATTATCGTGATGAAGAATAACACCGCGACGATTGATGAGACCTGGCCGCTTTGCTACCAAATTTGAATGCAGCCTGTCTAACTGTACACAGTAGAAGGCAGCATTGATGGTTTGGTTGAGTGGCAGGACCTCCAGTGAATTATTCCCTGCACATCTCACCACACACTCAATAACACCTTCTTGGGATGAAGTTCAGCTTTCGAAGTCGATGCAGGCGGAACAGAAGGGCGACACACAGTCCTACGACGCTTTACGTTACGGTACATAACCCACTTCTCATCTCCTGTCACAATTCGTGTCAAAAGTGGGTCATTTTTGTACCGGGAAAGCAAGGAAACACAGGTGGCGATTCGGTCATCCCGTTGCTTAGCTGTCAGGTTATGTGGAACCCAACGATCCAACTTTCTCGTAAAACCAACTTACCCAGCCGTCTCTCGACCGTTGTCCGGTGTACGTTGAAGGTCTCCGCTAATTCTTGCACGGTTGGGTTCGGGCTGTTCCTTATGGCTTGGTCAATATCGTCCTCTCCAATGTGTGATGGCCGTTCACTCCTAGCCTGATCTTGGCAGCTTCTGTCTCCTTCCCTAAATTTACGAAACCATCGACGATATGTGCTTTCGTCTTTTGCATTCTCCCCATAAACTTGACAAACATTGCGACATGCTGCGGCTGCCTTACTCTTTTTATCGAACTCGTATAGCAAACAATGTCTTATATGTCCTTCTCGCTTTCCATGTTACACCCTCTGATATTTTTTTTGAGATGATTAACTTTGTGAGACACGATGCATTTATATGTGAGGCATCCACACGTTTGATTGGCAGACGATTTGCGTCATTACAATGTTATGTGTGAGGGCAATTCCATTGCAAATTTTCATATCCAAAAACGGGTAGAACTTTTGCACTCACCTAATATTACACAGGTGATGTCAATAACAGATGATGGATTACGATATTGCATTGGCAACCCCCAATGCTTGCTTCTTTGGAAAACAATCGTAATCCACAGAGAAACAAACTTTGATGATTAGCGCATTCCAGAAGGCAGACAATACATTCAAAATGGCCTTAGTGATCCCAAGTAATTCCTCTTGAGATCATTGAACTTCATCCCTGTTTTTCGGAGGAGGAGGTGGAAAGAGACTACATTTTTCAGGCATTTTGTAGCCAAAATCAGTATTTTAAAACTCAGCCACCACCATTTTTTAGTATTTAATTTGCTTTATTAAATACTATTCAAAAATACGCAAATTTTCGAGAAATGTTTCGTTTTCTCTTTCTCAAGCAAACATACAATACTTATTTTTGGAAAAGAAATATAATAACAAAGTGGATTTGAATATAAAAATAACTTGAAATACATGTTTTTGCTATAATTCAATTGGTTTTTTACAATGACTTATCAACTTATTTTTTACATTGTTACGCTAAATAATTTGGATCTTTCTTGTTTCGTAATAATAATATCAATAATTTAGTATATCAATTTTTTTTATAAATTGAATACACTAAAGTTTTTTCCAATTTAATTGTTTTTCCAATCAGTTTTTCCAATTTCTTTCACTAATATTAAACCCCTCCACAGTAATATTAGTGAAAGAAATTGCAAAAACTTACGTAAATGAAATGATAACTATTGATGTACTAAATTATTGATATTATTATTACGAAACAAGAAAGATCCAAATTATTTAGCGTATTAATGTAAAAAAAATAAGTTGATAAGTCATTTTAAAAAAACCAATTGAATTATAGCAAAAACGTGTATTTCAAGTTATTTTTATGTTGAAACCACTGTATTTCTTTTCCAAAAATAAGCATTTGTATAAAATTCCAAACAAATACAAACTTCATCAACATGTCTTCAATATTTCGTCCTATTTTTCAAGGACTTTCTCAAGATCCATATGTTTAAAACTTAAATAACGAAAAATACAAAATATGAAACATAAAAGGAAAGAGAAAAATCCTTTTTCTCATTCCTAACATTACAAATTATAACAAACTCTCATATGCGAGATCTTACATTGTAAATTAAACAATAGAAATCAAATATAATCATAAACAATTGAAATCAAATATAATCATAAACAACTGAAAACAATACAATCATAAACAACTGAAAACAAATAAACAATTAATTTTAAAATAAATATTTGTGAATAAACATGTGAACTTTTAACTAATCTTTAAAATTCTTTTTAATCTTTTGTTTTTTATTAATGATTTTCTAAATATATTTAAGGATACCTTATTAACTCTAAGTGATTTGTTTTTATATATACATATACAACAATTTTTTAAACATATGGATCTTGAGAAAGTCCTTGAAAAATAGGACGAAATATTGAAGACATGTTGATGAAGTTTGTATTTGTTTGGAATTTTAAATGATAATGAAGATAAAGATATGGTTCTTTAATAAGCATTTGTATGTTTGCTTGAGAAAGAGAAGACGAAACAATTCTAGGAAATTCGCGTATGTTTGAATAGTATTTAATAAAGCAAATTAAATACTAAAAAATGATGGTGGCTGAGTTTTAAAATACAAATATATCAAGAGTATGAAAAGAAAAGAGTTTTTAGAAGAATTTGGAAAATTTTCTGCTTTTGTTTAATAAATATTTTTACTTTGTCCGTTCGACAGTAATTATAAAGTATAGTGATGATGCAATCAATATACTGTGGAAATTTCTATTGACAGATAAACTTACCTGGAATAAATAAATATGATTGTGAAAGGGAAATAAGTAAAAAAAAAAATATTCATTAAGGTTTTGTGCCTTTCAAACATTGAAATAGTGAATCACTAAACAAGAATGTGGTATTATATTGTTAACTGTAAGATATCACAAAGCTGATACATAGTTTGTTAAAAAGGAATAAAGAACCTGTATGACTATAGCTTTATTGTATTGATGTAGAAGTGTGTTAATTGGGTCTAAAGTGAATAAGTCTTATCGGAATGATATTACGTCTCCGTAAAGTTAATATGGCGGAAAACTAGAGGTATTTATTGTATATAAATAGACGAAGATGATATTAAGGTTTTTCCAATATTCAAATAATCCATCCAGAAGATGTTAGCAGCGACTTATGTCAGTCGAAGAAGCATTTTATTGGAACAATGAGATTGAGCCAGATATATTCCAAAGGATTCAAGTTCAGTTAAAAGTGACAAGTTAATCAATAATTCGTGGACTGCAGCGGAGATTATTATTATAATGATGGAAAGAGATACCGAGATTATATTCCGAAGAAGTAAAAGGTATTCTTTAAGTAAAGCTGTTTAGTTTCAGAGTGGCGATCCTGGACTTCGAAGGCAATGTTCCAGAAGAAGATAACATAATTTTAGACTTATTGCTTAAATACTATGCTGGGACAGTAAGCATTGAAAAAGCAGTACTTTAAAGGATACAATGAAAATCAAATACATTCTTTTTCAAGTTAATAAGAGACAATTGAAGTTTACAATATATGTGAATATACTATAATGTTATTTATCTTTCATTAAACTTCATCTTGAATATAATTTTGATTTACTGGCGTCAATGAATCAATTAATTCTTAGAATCATGTCTGCGTAAAGTAATCATCAATGTTGTTGACAGGGAATAAGTTCAAGAACATCTAAATAACTTTTTCCAGTAAATCTTAATTCCTTTTATATACAAATACATTAAATAATATTTTTGACTATTTTTAATCATTTTAATTTCTCAATACTACTATATTCTTAAAAACTGAAATTCCAGTTTTGCCTACAGCGTATTCCAATTGTAGTGAAATCCAATTATTTCGATGAAAACAGTTTAAATGTTGGTAGAGGCTTGGATCTCTGCCAGAAGAATCTTGAAAGTTCGATTGCTTTAAAGAAAATACTAAAAATTAATCGTTATCCATAAATAATGTTACATAAATAAGTAAGGAATTACAAACTGATCAGCATCTAATTTCAGCAATTTATTTACCAGTTCAATCAAATTACTTCCCTGATTAGGTGTTTGTAGCTCATTTTGTAGGTAATTTCATACAATTTGTATCTTCAAATCACTTAAATAATAATGCATTGATTTAATCAAACTTCATATTCAAGATAAGGAAAATTTAACGTGCGTGAAATAAGTTTACAAGGGAACAATGCACAACAACAAATAATGACTGAGCTGC
>JAFIDM010000001.1:102562269-102574019 GCA_023159025.1 Thereuonema tuberculata
TCAGCTATTACCCTTTATTTTTAATTCTCCAACATGCAAACTTCCTTATCATATTTTTCAATTATTTTTCAAAAGATAATAACAGCATTTAAATAATAATAGCATTCTATAATATTCTAGGATTTCATAGAAACCTAAATTTATATTTGGCAATTCTAAATATTACAAAAATGTTAATATATTTTTGATCAAGAGATAGAAAACGTTCTTGTTCTGATTATTCTTTGACAATATTCTTATCTTACACCAATAATTGTCGTAAATCTATTAAGCCGATCAAGTCCTCTTTGCTCTATTGATTGTAAATTCATCAATAGAATTGTAAATGATACGTATTGTTTTAATCACATTTTTTAATAAACCTCCTGAAATAATCTCCGGAAATTTTGGCATAAGGTCGTAGACCAACCTCTAAAAAAACGGAATAAATCAATCTGATTCTCTGAAATTAAAGTAATTAAATGTATTAAAATACAGTTCTTTTGAAATTAACGAATTTCTTAGAATATTTCTTCATTATAATATTGATTTAAAAGAACAAACATCTTTATAATAATATTCTCATTCACTATCAGTGCGATGATAAATAATCTTAGAATAAATTTTCTTCTATCATGATCTTCAAGACTAAAATCCGGATTTTTTTTTTCATTTATGAATCTTTAACAATTACTGTTTTCTAGTCAAACCTGTGTCCAGTCATTATACTGGGTTTTCGTTGTATATTGTTATATATTTTTCTGAGATAATTTCGTTTTACAAATCTTTCAAACAATTTATTTTTCAGTATATGAATTTAGTATCGTACTGAATCATTTTGACTTAATTTAATGTCCAGAACATTCGCTAAAACATATTTGACTAAATTTTGGTATTAATTATTCAATGTTTTTAATTTCATTTAATTTACTCTTATTTCTTTTCAACGATATACTTTACCAGTCGTAAAGCAGTTTTTAAGTATTATAATAGAGTTAGAAATTTTCCTAGATTTTTATTTCGTAGAATCACATATTGAGGTTATAATTGAAGCAGAAAAACTCGAATGAAAAAAAAAAAAAAGAAGAATTTCAGATGTGTTCAAGAGTTCAACGACATAATGATAGTTTACACAGCAGCAAATCCTGGTTCTCTTGACCTTTTTGATCGTCACAGGCAGAAACTTTGTAAAGATGTATAGAAGAATCTGATTGGTTCATTCTGTGGAGGAAAGAAAAAGATCCGGTTTCATCCAGGTTGAACTAAACACATATCCTCAATCAATATTTTTTTTGTATCTAATTAGGACTCCTTTACGTCCCATTTAATCCTATTTATGTGTAATAAGCTTCCGTAGCCAAAAGTTTCCTGGGCTGAATTGTATTTCATTTGTAAGTTGTAAGTAAACATCGGCTAGTAAAAAACTAGTTAGTTTTAGAATTTAATCCTTGGAAAACCATGAGACAACAACAAACAAAGCTATTGTTTCCAAGCGAAACTAAATGCATCAACAAAAACTGGATTTTACAAGGACATCTTTGGAAGACACACCCCTCCAGTTTCTTTTGGGCCTCAAGAACAAATAAAAATAACAAGTTTCTTCTTTCCATATAAGAAAAACAGAGGCCACCACTGGCAAGATCAACATTGTTCTATTAATTATTTTTAAGACAAACGTAAGTTAACTTCAAATTCCTTTATTGTTTACTTCATTTAGTGGATTTTCGTTTTGAATCTTGAAAGCTTCTTCGGACTAAAGAGTATTTTTCTCCTTTATATTCATAGCAAGGAATATCCGAAAGAGCCATAACGTCTTAAGGTGCAACTTCATTTTGAAATAGCAAGATGCAATTACAGTGTAAAATTTATGAGAATATACTGCTATTTCTGATTTGTCTATTTGTTTATTTTTTATATAGCTACCAAGTTCCAAGACTCATTCCCTAATAGTTCTTTTGCTGCCTCAAACATAAAAATCCTCACAATTCATACATTTTATTTGTATATTACACTCATTTCGTTTTTCCTGTCAGTTTTGTCCAACTTACAACACAATGTATTTTTTAACGTGTTCTTGTATTCAAATAAAATTTCAATGTTATATCTCTTACAAATCTTTTAATTCCATATTATCTCTATTTAAATAAGGTATTATCAATCTCTTCTTATTATCATCAAGACAGCCAGAGCCTGTAACCATATGACATTTATTCCAAGAATGTTAATTGTAGAGTTATAAAGTCGGGCTCGGTGAATCATCTTCAGATAGTTGACCTTCGTTTGCAAATACAGTGAATCACTATAGGAACTGAGCAACATAATTTAGTAACTAGCTTTCTTTTAAACTAATACGAACAAATAAGTCTAAAAACAAAGAGCACTGAGTCTTCTGTTCCGGGCAAATGAGGAGGAAAAAAGTTTCTTCGGCAATAAAATTGACACAATCTCGTCGTTATCTCTTTCAACTTTTTGTTCACTTGTGTACTTCAGTACCGAAAAAAAAGGCGTGCAGTGCATCAACAAGTTTTAGCTTTCTAGGATACAAAAGTTTTGAAATGTATTGCTGATAGAATAATGTTTAGTGTATTTTTTTTCCATTCTAATCTTTTTAAAAGATGCTGTGGTCTTGATAAGCTGTAAAATCTATAATAAAATTTGGGATAATTTTATTAATCTAATACAGTAGTAATAAAAATTTTAAAAACTAAGGTCACAAATCATCGGTCCAGCCCTCACTAATGCAATGAACAAAGGCTAACTGATCAAACTGGAAACTAAACATTAGATTGGATTGCAATTGAAATTACATTACGTTGTTTCTGTGCATTCTAATAATTTTGCCAATTATTTTAAGAAATTTTAAGATTCCAAATTTTTTTATTTTATTTTGTATTTATTTATTTTTGTTAAACAAGTTTTGGTTCCTTTATAACCAAAATTTGTTTAAAAAAATAAATAAACGAGGAAGCTTATGAAGGAGAAAAAAGAAACAGGTGTCAGGATTGTAACCGTCCTTTTTTCGATGATACAATATAAGCAGTATTACATGAATGTATATTAAATGTATAAATTACCTTTCAAGTTATTTGAATCTTAATCGATAAAACACATTTCAATCAAATATAACTCCATTCTAAGTTACAATCACCCTTGGGATCAAAAGCGCGAAAGATAAGATTGGCTTCAGGGCAATGTACACGAGTCCTGCAGGAAGAACACTTTTAGACAGTGCTCTATAACAACAACACGCTACAAGTAATAAATCCATTACTAAATAACAATTAAAAATTAACATAAATAAAAATTAACATTTTCTAATTTAAAAATAGCCAGAATGACGGATTATTATGGTTACCATTCCATCAGATTTCTTTTAAATTTACTTTTTAATTCTGATTCTGATTAATGAAAATACAGCAAAAGTTAGCTAAGAACAAACAAACAAAATGCTATATCTTTGATTAATATGATATAATATAAATAATATTTAAAATGAAAAAAGTAATTAGCTGGAAATTTGTTAACTAACTATATTTAATAGCATTAATATAAAAAAAAACCCGATAAATTATAAAGAAATATAACAGATATTGTTGCAATGATAAAATATCGTGTGTAAAGTCATAACAATTTGAACCTACACTATTTGATCGACTAATTCAATAGGGCAGTGGGTATACATCACTAGTACTGAGGCCTTTTAGGCCTATTTAATACCTTCTGCATTGATACACCATTTATAACTCCAATGAAATAGAAAATCATTGCTATGAATAGAGTTTTTACACCTAAACTAATCTCTACTAATTATTCTTACTTTCTTCAATGCGAATATTTTTTTCAAACAATAAATTTTTTAATCAACTTTTTTTATTTGTTTTAATTAAGAAACCATAATTATTGCTTATAAATTCGTACATAAAAATCTCTTATGAATTTTGTTTCTCAGTTCACAATCACAAATAGTTCCAAAATAAATCTTCTGATAATAGAACGATACATATAACTTATTACTCTGCAAGATCATCATAAAAATTAGTAGTGGAATTAAAAAATTAATTATTTCCCTAATCTAATTGGAGAAAAGATTAAAATGTCACACTAATAATCGTCTTAAAACTTTGCTAACTAATAATTAATTTATTTTAAACCGTTAGTTGATTGTTCGATGTCTTATTAATTGAAGTAATCATATAGCAATGAAATATACAATACTTTGCCTTCATAATAATATAACGGTTTTATGCATTATTCTCTGTCTCTCTCTCTCTCTCTCCTCGTTTTTTCTAATCTTTATTCACAAAAGCTTAATGAAGAAAATTAATGCTTACTCCATGCCTTATTCAGATTTCTAACTTTTTTATTTTTAGAAAATGTATTTAATACACCGTATTTTGAATAGGCACTGTTATCAAGAAGTTATATAACATTACGAGATTACATATGCCCCATCTAACAATAGGTAAAAGAAAATGTGAATTTGCCCTTTTTATTTTTAATTTTTATGTAACACATACATTGTTACCACTAGTAATGAATTCCAGGACATTTACAGTATGCAGTTATTTCACTTCTGAGTCATTACATTTATTTGCAAACTGGACTCACTAAGCATTTCTGGTCATTATCTTATTATAATGTGACAGTTCCAATCATTATGTTCTCGAAAAAAAAGGTTAAAAATTGAACGTTCCCTCTGTGGAAAAAACCCAGCATGCAGTTGCACAATGTACTATACATAAATTCCCAGTCTGGCCTTGTAACTTGTATACAGCCATGCAAGAAAAATGGGAGTCGTTTCTTCTCAACTGGAAAGACACCTAAGGTCAATGGTAATTGAAAAATAAATTCAGTTATTCATGAGAATCTACTTTTGTTAATGAAAAAAACAACTCTAACTGTCAATTTTACAAAGTCCAATGTTTAGAGCTTAAGTTCCATAGGAAAAGTGTAATTACTTGTTTCTTGAATGTATGTTTGAGCAGCCAATTGTCTATTGGAGGAAGACTGTGCAGAAATTCTGAAGTTTACACTGTTACAATGACTTTGACTATGGTACAGTAAAGAATGCTGATCTTTTCTTTTAATTCACCGACAGTTGTTCGAAAACCTTTTTTATTCAAATCTGATGCTTCTTCATTTTTAAACAGATGCATTTCTTCACAACAAATCAATAGGCCTACATGCCTTTGCCATTTTGAAGTGTAAATAGTTTTGCAAAGTACTTTATGTATACTGTCCACATAACTGCTGTAGTATAATGCATTATAAAACTTAAAAATCAGCCATTTGTTTATATCCGTTGCTACACAGTAATAGTCCAATGCACGCTTGCAATGCCTGACAAAAAAAATGGATATATTTACAATTGGACCATTAGACGAACATGCTTTGAAATTTAAACTTCGTGGAGAATTTAGTATTTTATTGCGAGCTTTGATTATCAATAATTTCAGCTTATTTTCAATAATAATCTTCATTTGTGAATATTCAGTAGTAAGATCCGATGTAATTATTTTTCGGTTTACTTAATAATAAGGAATTTAATTAATAATATAAATAATTTTACGAAAGAGTATTTTACAAAAATATTTGTATTTCCTAAGCTTCAGATTTTATTTAATCCTGTATTGTGTGATTGAAGATAAATTTATTCGCGTACGAATTACTGAAAATGAATAAATTTTGAACTTATTAAGCAACTTTTTTTCCCTACTACTCAAGTTTCTTTTTAGATCCATTTTATGAGGTTATGAGGTTATTTTATGAGATTTAAGTATTCAAAAACTTTAATGAAATCCAGACATTATACTGTAAATTAATTCCCAAGTAAATAACAAAAACATGTCTGCTTTATATTTTTCTATCTTTGACTGCTTAAAATAAAAACAGTGTTGCTTCGAGATTCTCCTTTCTCACCAGCGGAGATAAGCTTGAAAGCTTTGAATATTCTTCTAGTGTCATCATTATAAACTAACTAGTCATTTACTATTATCCTCCTTTCAGACATGAAATGCTGTTTGTAACCCTGAATGACTTCGCTTTCTCAGGGTCAGTTACTTGGGAAGTAATTGCAAAAATGGAAATTCAAAGGTTTGAAGGAGTTTGACCTCGGAAAAAACGAAGAGAGAAAAGAACATAATATCTTATTAATACAACTCACAATGAATATTAAAATGCATCAGACAAAGGCAGACATAGGCTGACCTCAGCAGATTTTTTTATTATTTTACTAGCAATAACTCATAAATTCGTAAGACTGGTAAGGAAATGAAGACCTAAAGAAATGAAGATAAGTACTGCGAAATACAAGTGGTATTGGAATTTTTCTTATATGAAAGAACTGATTGGTTCAGTTAATGAGATTCTTATTTTCACCTCGTCTTACAAACTCTAAAGGTATGTGATGATATCATTCACCCAAACGCTTTATTTCGTAAACTTTAAGGCCTCTTCACTTTAGTTCCTCTTGAAAAACCCGTTCAAATCTATTCCTTTTTTAAAGTATTTCCCATATGGAAATACAGGTATAACCATCTGGAATTCTATATTGTCTTCACAATGATTCATTGGCGAGTTTATACGGTTTCAACATTTTAAATCCACAATCACAAAAAGCATTTGATATTTTTAAGTTAAACACACTTTTATCTGTAAATGATGATATATACCAAGCACTTAAAGATTTCTAAATATTATTTGAAACTATAAAAAAAAATACGAAAAACTAAAAAATTAACAACGAGTTTTAACGTGCGAAAATAATAATGACAATACAATAAAAAGCAAACTCACACATAGCTAAAGGAATCACTGATCTGTTTTTGGATTTTTCGACACCGGGAATCCAGAACAGCTGTTTCCAGAACAGCTGAATGACGGATAGGAACCCAGAAACAGCTGTTCTTGATTCCCGGTGTCGAAAAATCGAAAAACAGATCAGTGATTCCTTTAAAAATCTTCTTTCTTCAATCCATCCATCCATCCATCCATCCATCCATAGTATTCTGTCCGGAGACAGGTCCAATTCTATGGAATTCGCATGGAATTCCCAGAAATGCCTGGGGAAAGATACTGGAGTGGTTTCCTGTTGCCTGCCCCAGGACGCCATTAAGGAATAACGTCAGACCGAAGAGAAAGCGAAGAAGAGGCGAACAACACAGGAAAGGAAATTGAAACAGCCAAGCCACTGCCGGGATTCGAACCCAGGTACTGGCGCATTGGCCATCACGGCAGACCGCCGTCTAGACCGCACGGCCACGCCAGCACGGCCTTTCTTCAATATTCTTGTAATATTCTGGTGATATTTCGCGAAATTTTATCATTTCGCTTTTTCAAGCCTTTTTCTTTAAAATAACTTCGAGTCTATCTCAACATTATTGAGTTTCCTTTTCAATACTAATGCACTATAACATTATTGAGTTTCTTTTTCAACAAAGTAACTTAATACTAATTGACTACGGTACATCATTATAATCATGTTATTGAGTTATTATTGACATATTCAATTATTATAAGTCTCCTTTCCAATAAAGTGACTTATTACACTATAATCACTTCGTTTAGTCATTATTGACAGTTTCAATTATTGAAATTTTTCTTCTTGGCCCCTAATGATGTCTTGGAAAAATGATAGCGTGTTGGGATTGACCATATATCCCTTGTCTTTATTCATGCACTTGAAAGATTTTATAACGCAGGCTTCATTGACATATCTACTGTGTATATCCTTGAGTTTGAATAATATTCTGACTTCTGGGTCTGGGTTATGTCCTTTGATAATACAATGTTCTGCCCAGTTTGATGTTTTTGGTTTGTTATTCCGGTATGCTGATATATGTTCATTAATTCGTTCTTATAATGTCCTTCCTGTGTTTCCAAAATATACTCCTAAGCATGTCCTACATTTGAGCTTTTATACAGTTCCCATAATTTTTCTGTCATCTTTTTCTTCTTGCTTGTTCAATATGGACTTTATATTTTTCCCTTTCTTGTATATAATTATGATATCATTATTAGAGCATATTTCTTTAATGCCTTTACTTATTTTAGCTCCATTAGGCAATTTTATGACTTTGTTGTATGATAATTTTTGCTTTTCTTCTTTGTTTTTTGCTTTTCCTTCTTCGTTCATCTTCTTTAAAAAACTTTGGAAACACATGTTAATGAAATGTTCTGGGTATTCGTTAATCCTTAAAATTTGCTTGAAGATTGTTACTTTTTTCATCCCATTTGTCTTGATCTTTAGTATTTTTTGTTATTCTATTGAGGGTGTTTTGGATTACTGCTGTTTTTATTTTGATGTTATGTTCCGCATGGTAATTGATGAAATATTTACTTTGAAAATCTTTAATATAGTGTTCATATATGATTTTATCATTTTTGTTTTCAAGCATTATATCAAGGTAGTTAATTTTGTTATTCATTTCTTCTTGTTTAGTATATTGAATATGTTCATTAGTTGAACTGACTTTGTTAAAAAATTGTTGGAATTGCCGTTTGATACCTTCGGAAACACAGGATGGACATTACAAGAACGAATTAATGAACATATATCAGCATACCGGAATAACAAACCAAAAACATCAAATTGGGCAGAACATTGTATTTCAAAAGGACATAACCCAGACCCAGAAGTCAGCATATTATTCAAAATCAAGGATATACACATTAGATATGTCATTGAAGCCTGCGTTAATAAAATCTTTCAAGTGCATGAATTAAGTCACTTTATTGAAAGGAGACTTATAATAATTTTATATGTCAATAATAACTCAATAACGTGATTATAATGATGTAGTCAATTAGTATTAAGTTACTTTGTTGAAAAAGAAACTCAATAATGTTATAGTGCATTAGTATTGAAAAGGAAACTCAATAATGTTGAGATAGACTCGAAGTTATTTTGAAGAAAAAGGCTTGAAAAAGCGAAATGATAAAATTTCGCGAAATATCGCCAGAATATTACAAGAATATTGAAGAAAGAAGCTTTTTAATTTTATATTATATAAATAGAATATCGTAAGTGATTGCTTTAGTTATGTGCGAGTTTGCTTTTTATTGTATTGTCATTATTATTTTCGCACGTTAAAACTTGTTGTTGAGTGTATTCTTTTTTGTAATTTAATCCATCCTAAGCTAAGCGGAGGCTAGCGGGGATTAAATGTCTGCCCTTTTTTATTCTTAATTTATTTGTTTATTTTCCTTTATATGTCTCTAGGAATCACTGACTGTTAAAGACACTGGACGAATCCAGCTGATGACGGGTAGGAACTAAAAAACAGCTGTTCTGGATTCCCCGTATCGAAAAATCCAAAAACAGATCAGTGATTCCTTTAGTAATGTGCGAGTTTGGTTTTTATTGTATTGTAACTAAAAAATTACTGAACGAATACTAAATTCTATATTGGACAATTTTTAACATACACATTGGATTGGCCAAAAAGTTCGTTTGGTTCTTTTACGTATGTTGACTTTAGTAGCGCTTAGACGTCTTTAACAACATTTGAAACCATTTTGTTAGATTACATTGTGACAGCTGTCATATCAGAGTGCATTTAAAACAAAACTGATCAAAGTTGGTGAATTTTGTGTCGCCAATTTAATTTTGAAGATGAAAGCCAAAATGCACGCAAGACCTCACGTTTCTTTGCTGACCAGGCAAACACTGTTACAGCTTGGATGGGAAGTTCTGATTCATCGTCGTATTCACCATACATTGAACCTTCGGATTTCCATTGATTTCGGTCTTTGCAAAATTCTCTTAATGGAAAAAATGCAATTCCCTGGAAGACACCAAAGGCACCTGGAACATTTTTTACTACCTGTTAACTTTACTACCTTATTGTACATGTGCTGTGACAAAATGGAAATGGCAGACGATTTGCAATTGACAATAGATCTCACCGGATATAGCATGTCGTTCCCTTTCTTAATGTGTTAAATGTTTTACTCTTTAATTTGTGTGTTGGCTTCTGTCTTTAATGTATTTTTTAATCTCAATATATCAAATTAAATATTTTAATTTATTATATAAAATCTTCAATGTTTTCAACAATAACAACATATTCTGGCAAAGGTAATAATTTTGTGTATATTTACTATGTAATAGGGGAGAGTGTTGTACAAAGACCATAGTGTACCTTGAATCACTTTGAATATCTGAGACATGCTGGGACCTAATGATCTCTCGTAGAACTATGTCTTTCAAGTGACTTACTTGACCACCAGTCTGCCTTTGGACGTGTTTGTGAACGGATTACTTCTGCTGGAACATAAAGTTACTTTTACGAGTTACAGTAAAACCTCTCAAACCCGGCCTAATATAGTGCCCAGTACGCCGGATTACAGAAAAGCCGTACTACAGAGAGTGTTCTTAAAATAACTCAAAAGCTCAGTTTTTGTGAAGACTTAATACCAGGTTTAATTAATTTAACCCCATTTTCATAATTTTGCACTCAAATGTTTATTAAAAACAATAATACAAATGGGCTTTTTCCGACACCAAGCTCTAGTGATATTTCTTTTGCAGATTCCCCTGTATCCAATCTCCTTAAGCTTCTGTTCCATAGTGACAAAGTTTTTCTTTCTTTTTTCACTCATAATGAATACGCGCGGATAGGGAAACAAAATAGAGAAACGAATTTAGTCATTTAAAAAAAAAAAAAAAATTCAGGATCAGGCCGGATTATCGTGGGGCCGGATTACCGAGGGTCGGATTTGAGAGGTTTTACTATAAAAGTAACTTTTTTTCGCCTTTAAATGGAGTGAGAGTTTATTTTCAATTGGCGTACAAGGATTATTTACTGTATATTCGCTTGAATCCCCGTTATTTGGAGAGTCTTATGGTGATGAAACTCTGTAATTTGGTTATATGGTAGCGTGCAGGCAGCCATATTTGTTGAAGTATAGACACTAGTTTACTTTGGGCCAATGGTTTATGGTATAAGAGGTTACAATATATTTTCTGTTTTGTGTTTCAGTGGTTGATATCAAGGAGAAAACAATGCCTCTATACTAAAACCGAGAAGAAAAGGGACCCTGTAGACCCACATATATTACAAAAAAATGCCCTTGTGGCAAGTCATTTCGATGACCCAGATAAAAATATTTCATACAGAGAAAAACATCAATCAATAGATACAAATTGGTAATGTAGGCCCTATACTTTGCTTTTCCCTCATTTAATCTTCCTTTTTATATGTATAAAAGGTTCAAGGTATAGGATGGTTGTCCCGAGATACTGAGCATTTTGTACTTTGGTTCACTAGGCAACATAGTGTGTTTTTTTTTTTAATTGTTAAGCTGGGTTAATGGGTTACTTCCGCAGCAAATATGCAAAAAAAGGTATCAAAGAAATAATTGAGTTTAAAAAACGCTGCAAAACTGAATTGAATTAAGACTGAATATATTAAGGTAATTCAAAAAATCGGTCCAAGGAATAACACTCTCCCCTATGTTAAGTTCTATGTAGAAAATCTATTGAATTTATCGAAATCATAATGTAAACCTTTTTTGAGCAATCTATTAATAACAATAGTAAAATAGTAATGTGTTATAGAATGGTTCACAAATTTCGAAAAATTTGCTGGTTGTACAAATCTTGGATTAACAGTAGCCTATTTTCGATTTATTTGTTGTTGTTCAGAAATCGTACGGTGTCGTAGATATTACGAATTACTAATATGTAATCAGAGGAAGTAAGAATAAAACATAAAAACCAGTGTTTTCCTAGATGACATCTCAAGATAGCTATTTTCAAGCTCATAGCG
>JAFIDM010000001.1:102574419-102590023 GCA_023159025.1 Thereuonema tuberculata
AGCTGATTAACGCTAATAAGTCACCATATAACTTCCATTTAAAAAAAAAAAAAAGGTTATTCAAAATTATATTAGAAAAATATATTTGTAACACTATTACACTGGTCAAAACAATTAGGAGAAGCATGTGACTGGCAACATTGAGCAAGCCAAGCTTGTGTTATCTTGCCAAAACGTGGAAAACACAAGTCTGGTATGACGTAGACAGTAGAATCATGCATATCCATTTGCAATTAGCGTCTATAACGTCAGAATACATAAACCACAGATTAAGATAACGAAGACTTTCCTGGAGCTCTCTTATTCTACCTCGTTTATCGTGACATTTCGTTTCTTGAAGTCTTCGATTCGAACAATGTCTCATGATTTAGCAGAATCAACAGCATGGAGAGCTATTTGACAGGCTGGAAGCAGATCAGACACAGCTGATAGTATCACAAGCTACTAGTGTTACCAAGTGTCGTTTTCCGAATGTGGAATCGATTCAGCGGAAACGGAAAGTGTTCGAAAAAATACTCCATTAAACCTTCGTCGATAAACTCATCAATTCCAAGTGTCACAGATGAGCAGCGGTCTTAGTTCGAAGGGAGCACACGTCCTACCAGAGGTCAGTTATCAACCTAGGAAATTCATTTTTCTACACCTATGCATATTATTCTATCGAATGCATATTGTTCTACACGAATACTTATTATTACATCGAATAATATGCAATAAATTTTAATATTGCATAAAAATTCACTAATATGCTTTTTTTCTTACCCATATTACTTAATATTCTACGATATCTTACTTAAAAATAATATTTTACGTCGTCAGTCATGGATGATTTTCTTTTTACAATAACTCTTGTTCCCCTAATTGTTTTAACTAGTGTTAGTAAAGAATAAAAAGATATCTGGTAAACTATATATATTATAGATATATATATATATAGATATACATATATTATAGATATACATGCATATACTGTCGTGAGTATGCGGTTCGATTTCTGAAGAAAAGAAAATTAGTTCAAATTACCGCCGCTAAGGGTGAATTGTGGCGCTGCTGTCCCCATAATTTGCATATTGCCTAACTTATCTAACAAATACCTTCTTATATTCTTTAAATTATTTTGAAGTCGTTCCGATATAACTATAACTGCCAGCTTCAGTTTTGCATTTTGCATCACATTTGCATACTCAGACAACATCCATTTTCGTGTCATTTGCTTCTTTAATAAATAAACTCAAATGCCTCTGTTTTTGGGTGTATTGTATTCATTTCGCTATATTCCCTAAATTTTGTGAGCAGTGTATATACATATATATAAGTTATATATATATAAGTTATATATATATAAGTTATATATATATATAAATTTATGGTTTTTTTTTTGTATTTAAATTACATATATTTAAAAAACTAGGAATAAAATATAAAAAAATATATAAAAAACAAAAGAAATAAAAAAAGAATATATATGATAAAAAAGAGCAAAAATCTTTGAATATGCGTTTTTGTTTTTCTAAATTTTCTAAATTTTAATTACGATTTTTAACACTGATGCCGCTGATGACGTGAAGACATGATTAGTTTGTGTCTCCATAGAAACAGTAATTTGAAAGTTGGCATTTTTCAAATTTCAGATTACTGTCCGGCTATATATACACAGCAAATATATTTAATGCAAAGTATATACATTTTATATATATAATACTTCAAAGGAAGATGAATAGTTTTCAGAAATAGGCTTGAAATCTTTTTAATCGTCCTTCAATGGACCACTTGAGGTTTACGCCCCTATCGACGTCACGTATGACGTGTAATGCGGGATCATGTGAGATAAACAAACATATAACTTAGTGTGAATTACTCGAAAAATCGTCGATTTTTGATATTCAAGACGGAATGGTTCAGTACTCGGCCGTGCTAAGGTAAAAGGAAGCAACTAGCAATTTGAAAACTGATTATTTGCTGCCTTTGACCGTATATTGTGAGTCTGTTGCTACCATTGATCATCGAAATAGGGGCCAAACTTAACAGCAGATCAATACCAAATTGCTTCGGAAGGTGTGTAAAAACTTCCTTACGTAGAAAATGCAGAAAACGAAAAATCAGAAAATTTGCAGTTACCTTCCTTTTACCTTAGGACGGCCGTACTGTGCAATTCATTATTGTAATAATTCTGTGAACGCTTGGAATATCCTTCTTTAATATAATATTTCCTCTATATCCACACGGCTTTGTTTATCCCACAAGCCAAGCAGTAGCCTGGTGTGATATTTTGGAACTACGAAGCCCGCCTATCCTCAAGTGGTCCATTCCTACTCAATGCTTTTCATGCTAATTATTTATAAACTAGCAGCAAACCTGTCGGACGACAGGCATAAAAAAATCTGAAAAATCATTTTATTATCAACTATCAAATATAAATCTCATCCTCACGATAATTTTATAATCTTCTAAAAAATATAAAGTATTGAAATAAAACCACTTCTCCATCTTAGAAACATCAGATCTATATTTCAGCCCAATGACGGGTCTTCTTCAGGATAAAAGTCTTCTTCTTCTTTCTTTTTGTTACTAATTATTTTAATTAGTATTAGGATGTTATTGTTGGGATTAGTTAAGATGATGTTGTGAATAATGGACGCTAGATGTCGATTGATACATTGTTATATTATTAAAAAATTGTTTTGTATCGTTTTATGTAATTATTACAGTTTGCTTTGTACCATCATGATTATTTATGTTATATTCGATCATGATTTGAAAGAGAAAGATGTTTCTTTTCTCTTTATTTTCCTGTATTTAATTTTTATCCTGAAGAAGACCCGTCATTGGGCTGAAATATAGATCTGATGTTTCTAAGATGGAGAAGTGGTTTTATTTCAATACTTTATATTTTTTAGAAGATTATCAAATATAAAGTAAATGTAATCTAAATACTCTGCTAACTTGTGAACGAAGCTTCTACGGCAAAAATGGTTTTGAGTTTCGAAATCAGCGTAAACAACTGAGTAAGTATGACAAATTTCATTAAAATGGATGCAGTGATAACAAAATTATTGATTTTGAACGTATGTTTTGTTAGAATTTCAGTTGTCGAGGTCAGTTCCCAAGAATAAAATTTCATGGAAACAACATGGAATGACACAATAAACTAATATTTTCATCCAATTTGAGTACTTTTGATTCAATGGTACCATTGAGAACCGTTGGATCTATCTTAATAGCTTAATTATATCGAGTTACAGACAGACATACAGACGAACTTAGCCAATTTATGTATATATATATATATATATATATATATATATATATATATAATTTATATATTTGATTCGATTGATGATTCGATTTGAAATTTTTTTTTTCATGTTTATCAGACCTATTTAGGTGTACTTCTTATATTTCAGGTAAAATTTCATGGAAACAACATGGAATGACAAAATGAACTAATATTTCATCCAATTTGAGTACTCTTGATTCTATGGTACCATTGAGAACCTTGGATCTATCTAATAACTTAATTATATCGAGTTACAGACAGACGGACAGACAGACAGACAGACAGACGAAATTAGCAAATTATATAAGTTGATTGAAAACTTCCGGCCTGGCTTAAAAGACGTCTATGTAATCATTCACCATATTTGCACAAGGAACAAAACAATTCCGGAAAAAAAATACAGGTTATCGGAATCTGTAACTGAATCTGTTTTATCTATAGGTAAATAGTTGCGACCTAAAATTTTAGTTTTTGTTTTTCTTGAGATCCTTTAACAAAATTGTTCTCTGATATGAAAAAAAAAAAAAAGAAAAAGAAATTAACTGAAACATGTTTTGCAAATGAATGGTGTCAATAAAACTGAGTTTAGGCAAACGTACTTTATCTAGGAGATGACGTCAAACATCATAGTTCGATATAGAAATAACGGTAATTTGATCTGGATGACGTCAAAGAAGAGTTTCCGGTATCTTTCGGTTTTTTTTTTTTTCAGGAGAAAGCACAAGTAATCTCGAGAATTTCAAGATGTAAACTTTGATTTTGTCTTAATAACCTACTTTTCTAAGGATCACGATACTCATCAGCTCCGTATGTCTGTTTCACCGATGAATAGATCTTTTTCAACAAATGGATGTATATTTACTGACAAAAGACAATCTATCTTTTTATACTTGAAGATTTTATTTAGGAATCTCTTCAAGATGAAAAAACAAAACAAAAAAAATTACAAGAGAAAACACGATCTGTGGTTGTATAATGCTTTTAATAATCCATTGATACTTCGGTTGTTTTGATAGACATAATTAGATTTATTAATTTAAAAGAGTTTGCACATTTCATTCATTTTCAGAAAAGATAAAAATGAAAGATATTTCAAAATTCATCAGTTATTAAACCTTACAAATCCGACGACACTACCCTTGTATTATTTTCACGATTTTAAAGACAAAAAATAATTATTACCTTTCAATAATAAGTAAATCTTACTTAATTGTAATAGTAACGAAGAAAAGCAAAAGAAAATTTCAACAGAGAAAAGAAAAAAATAATAACTTTTTCGAGATCTAATTTACAGTTATAATATAAGAAAAAGTTTTGTTAGATTTTAGAATATAATTTTTTTTTAAAAAAAAAACAATATAGATTTTTAAACAATGAAAATTTTGGAGTATTTTATGATTATTTTTAGTATTTTTAAAGAATAATTGGTTTCTTTAAGCGTTTATTTTTTAACGTTTTAAACTTTCTTTTCTCTGGATGTAAATGCCTTATTCACATCCATTACTCTTGTTTTGATTTATAAGTCCCTTTGTTTCTTTAATGTCAAGCACTTTTCAAGATTCAAGGAGTGTTTGCCTATTGCCGATATGATGATGCTTATTGATGCCTTATTTAGCATGCAAACTTTTATGTTCAATAATAATACATACATCCAATCCATGACATAGAGGAAAGTGCTTATCTTTTCTTCGATCTTAAACTTTTTAATAAAGATTTAATTAAAACTTATAAAAAAGTACTTATTTCATATTTCTTTCTAATTTCTTCTCTTCTGGAATTATTATTATAAAGCCACAACATACTCACATAAATAAATGTAATAAAACATATATTTATTAAACGAAATTTTCAAAGAGAAACGTCTCTTCTTCTTCAGCTTAAAATGAAAATACAACGAAATAAAAAAGAATTTAAATAACAGTTCAGGAAGACTACGTGAAATACAATAAAATTAATTAAAGATTAATTTTAAAATGGAGAAAGAATTGAACAACAAATTAAATTTCTTGGATTTATGCCTAATAAATAAAGACAATAAATTGATATTAAAACATTATTAAAAAGAATATAAAAGTGATCATTTACTTAATTTTGATTCTGGGCATGATATAGGAGTGAAAAGAAACATTATTGATAACTACCTACAAAGAATTGACAGATCTACAAGTACAGAAGACGATTTTTTGAGGGAAATTGAAAACATGAAAGTTATTTTAAGAAATAATGGTTATAATGATAATTTCATAGATAAAGCTATACAAAAGTACAATAAATTTAAAATTAAGGAATTAAATGTACACAACGAAAGGAGATTTTTTATACCATATATCAATAAAAATAGTTTACAAATTAAGAAAATTTGTAAGAATTTTAATATTGAAATTGGATTTGTTTATCAAAATAAAATTAAAAATATTGTTTGTAATAAATTAAATATGTATGACAAAAAACATGAAATGGGAATTGTATACCAGATGGAATGTCTGAACTGCAGGAAATTCTATCTTGGAGAAAGCAAAAGGACATTAAAGGAACGGGTAATGGAACACGACAGCTACATAAATAATAAATCAATAACCAAATCTGAGATGGCAGAGCATTGTATTCAGCAAACACATTACATGAATAATGAGATTAAAATCCTATGCGTGGAAAAAGACCATAAGACAAGAAAGATAATAGAAAACATGTATATTAGAAATACAAAAAGTAGTAATTTAAATAGAAATGATGGGGTTCAAGTGAATGAAAGGATAATAGGAATGGCTAAGGAGATAGTCAATAAAAATTGTGAACGTTTTAAAAACAAAGTAAAATTAGATGTATTTAATGGTTAATGAGTTGTACTACTATCAAATTATTATTATAATTGTTGTAATAGCAATTGTTTTTAACAATCCATGTAATATTTTATTTCACGTAGTCTTCCTTAATTGTTATTTAAATTCTTTTTTATTTCGTTACATTTTCATTTTAAGCTGAAGAAGAAGAGACGTTTTCTCTTTGAAAATTTCGTTTAATAAATGTATATGTATGTTTTATTACATTTATTTATGTGAGTATGTTGTGGCTTTATTATAAAAAAGTAATCGATCTTTATTATTTCTTTAAAGATTGAATCTGAGATAATCCTATAAAACGGCCATTCCATGTAAAACAGGACAAACATACCATGCCCCTGGTATGGTCAATGCCCCTGTTCCCATTAATAGTAGAGGGCAATTCAATTTTTTCTAAAAAAAAGCCTAAATATAGTCTAATAATCACCATCACATAGCCTGATAAAAATGAACTTTGTTATTTAATATTCATTTTTTGTGTTTTGGTTTCAATATTAAATGCTTTTTTACTATTCAATACATTATCAAAATTACAAGAGGCTAATTATTGATTTTTGTTTCCACAATATCCCAATGTGAGTGCAGGTTGTGAGGGTTGGGTAGCCTGTAGTAATGTAACAATGCAATGATACTGGTCAGTAGATAGGTTATAAAAGGTAATGATTTCGTAGTATGTCACACCCGTAACAGGCTGTCACACCCGTAACATCATTTTCTGAAATTTTATGCTAGCAAAATTTAAGCCTATATAAAAAAAGGTGAGCATCCCTAGTTACAGTGAATATTCCTATAATAGAAAAAAAATATAACCTGTGTCTAGGTGTTCTTAATTCGCAGAATATTTTCGAATATGTAGGGAACTCAGAAACCAATGTCCATTTAGTGTCACACCCGTAGCACCTACTAATTATTTTTTTTAGCATTGACCACAATATTTTCCTATCATTACAAATATTAACAACCCTAAGAACTACACTTTTGCAAAATATTATGAATTTATATGGAGAAGTTTATTAATTATAGAGCAATTAGTGTATGCAATAAGTCACACCCGTAACAATGGAATGGCCGAAAAGGAATAAACAAAATTAGCTAACATTATAACACTTTTAAAGCTGATTCTGAATTTTACTTTCTTTTTTTTCCATATTTGAACAGCGATTTAAATTATTAAAACTTATAAATATGAGATTGTGAGATATGAGATAAAAACAAAATATGAGATAATTCCAGAATCGTAACATTTTTGTTTTCTAGCATAGCTACATTGTAATAAATATTTAATTAGTTTATTTTAAGTATTCCTTTTAATTTCTTCTGCTATTACTTTACTTTTTTTACTTTATTACAGCAATGGGAAAATATAATAATCGTCTGCTTTAATTCAGCACCTGCAAGAAGTTATGCAAATATCACGTAACGTGGGAAAGCGATAATATATGTAATATACGCAAATGATTACGTTCGAGGGTCGATCGAAGCGATTGGACAGGCACGAGCTGACGTCATAGGTGTAAAGTAGTGGAACACAGCTAAAGGCCACCAAGGCTCCCTGTTTGACCTCATTGACCAAAGCGATGGACACAGTTCTAAACATTTCAAAATAGCTTTACGCAGACGTCGGCAGCCATTCCAACAGTCAACAGACTTCGATCGTGGAAGAATCATTGACCTTTCAGAAGCTGGTTTGTCTAACAGAGATGTAGGTCTCCGTGCTGGTCGCAATCGCAGCACCATCGTACGTATATGACATCTAAAAGGATCCAGCACACGCCGACAGAATAGGGAAGACCACGGAGTGACAGAACCGCCATTTGTGACTGACGACATTGCGTGAAAGATATGCAACTGCATCGAGGTGTTATCGCACCTGTAAAAAAGGCTAACAACACCTCGAATACACACCATGCCTTTTGCAAACAATAGGCTTTTATCATTGCGGGTTTATCGTCCTTCACTGCGTTTACATTCCACTTCTTCAGTGGTATTGCCTTAGAACTACAATCAAGAGTGGTGATGTTTATTGATGAGTCTCTTTTTTGTCTTGGTCAATATAACGGCAGATAACGTGCTCGCCGACATCCAATGAGTGCGACAGCATCTAGCACGTGTTGTGATAGTATGGGATATCATTAGTCGGATATCTCGATCAAATCTGGTCATCGTAAGGAGATCTATAACTGCGTAACGATGTTTTCCCGATATTTTGCAGTCAGTGAATCAGCACGGAACCCTTTTGTCAGCAAGATAACGCGTTTCCCATACAGCCCGCTTTAGTGTACAGCATCTACACGATCAAAACGTTCCTGGTCTATCGGCACCCATAAGATATTTGTGTCACTTCAACGATTCAAAAAAATGTATGTATGCAATATACTTGTTTATTTAAAAAAAGAATACAGTAATAATTTTATCTTATAAATTATAATCTGAAGATTTATGAAGCATGTTAAAGAAAGCTTGCGGGTTGAAGCTTGCACGTCCAAGACATCGTACTAATCATCTTACTAATCAATCAATAAAATCTTACATAACATCTTATTAATTATGCCTCTACACTTGGTTAGTACAGTCGTAATTTTCCATATTTGTTCTTGCTAATCAATAGCCAATCTCAGTGTACACTAACAGCTGCCGGAGTTACAATAAAATGTCACCAATCCTTTTATGGGTGGATTTTTTTTTGTGTGTATATTTTAATTTCTTAAAATTACTGTTTAAAACAGGACAATGGTCATAATTAAATTTTTGTAATCCAATTTTTAACAAAAATTCATTTTAGGTTATATTTAGACTGTTTTCGATATAGTAAGAGTAGCGAGTGATTGTATTGCTTTGTGTGTTATTAAGAATCTTGTGGGCAAGAAAACTAAAAAAAAACAATTAAGCTACATCAAGCTTCATATTTAAGAGTTTTCACTTATTATCTATATCTGGAAAATAATAACATTGACTGTTTGCAAATATCTAAGTAATGTAAATATAACAATATAAATAATACTGTAATATGTTTCTAATGTATGTATGTTATTATTAGTTTATTATTATTATTTTATAAATTTATTAGTAATAACTTACTAAACTTTTTACACTGTAATATTTAAATGTTGCATTCAGTATCTGTTTTAGGATTCTATAGATGTTTAGGTCATAAAGCAAGTGACCCTGTAAAACGAATACCTTATATAATTACCTTTTATTTTACTCTTAGTTATATTGCATTTAATTTATTAAATTATAACCTTTCTTTAACGTGCGGAGTGAACTATCTAGGAACACAATTGACACGCACAATTTACGCAAAGGATTCGCACCCCGAGCTGTCATCCTGAAGAGACTGGGACGGACCGTTTCGCACTTGTTATGTGCTCATCAGCCAGCCAAACTCCACCGATAACATGCTCAGGAGGTGCGATACTTTAGCTATCCCGGCTCTTGCTCCCAAGAGCGGGACCACTCCCCAAAGAAATACAAAATAAAAATTAATAAAACGAGAAAATACAATAATTCCTTGGTTGTGTTCCTAGATAGTTCACTCCGCACGTTAAAGAAAGATTAATAATTTCTATTTACAGCGTATTTCTTATTTAATGCTGCTATTTAAATTCCTTTTGTGCTTTGCGAGTTGCAGGCCAAGGAATTATTGTATTTTCTCGTTTTATTAATTTTTATTTCGTATTTCTTTGGGGAGTGGTCCCGCTCTTGGGAGCAAGAGCCGGGATAGCTAAAGTATCGCACCTCCTGAGCATGTTATCGGTGGAGTTTGGCTGGCTGATGAGCACATAACAAGTGCGAAACGGTCAGTCCCAGTCTCTTCACGATGACAGCTCGGGGTGCGAATCCTTTGCGTAAATTGTGCGTGTCAATTGTGTTCCTAGATAGATTATTAAATTATACTTTTTTCTCTAATTATATTGTATCGTTTATATTTTTTAACCCACTGACCATTAAAATGCTTAGAAGTATCATAATTGTTCCGTGTTTGGTCTCTTTTTGCAAGGAATGATATGTAGAATTTAATAACTGTAATAAAAATTAAGTAAAGGAAACAGTTTAAAAAAATGTAGTCTTGTAGAAAAAGGTCCAATAGATGACTCAAGGAAGAACCATTGCAGACAGGTAGGACGGGCGTGCGTGTGATTGTTTGTGGGCGTGGCGATGCGAGGGTGGCTTAATCGTTCAGGGCGCACGGTTCTTTGGACAGAGTATAGTAAGAAGCAGCATTTAGTTAATTTATTTTCGTTCTTTTCAAATCCAATTTTCAAACTAGACATTCAAGTTTGCATTTCCAAATTAAAATGAAAAAAAAAAAAAATATTTAAAGTTCCAATTTAAGTAAATCTTTATTCTAATGAATAAATGATGATAATGATAAATATTAATGTTCTAATTAGAAAAAATTAAAGTATTGAGCAATTCAGTAAAGGTTCACTTTATTTTAAGCTAACCATGACTTTACGAAAGTTTTGTAGAAGAAACTGTAGAGGCTATCAATTTATTAGTTTTAAATGTACCCGCGTTTTTATAACAAATGCAATGTGTCGTGCGCATGACACGTCTTATATTTTGCATATTACGACGCTTAAAGCGCCATCTATTGCTAACATTTGGAACTATTTTTTTTCTTATGCTGTACCATTTCTTCTTCGAGTATGTTCAGTTTAAATTTCAGGTCCTTCTGAGCAGTGGTACTTTTTTTACAGCATGTTCAAAGTTGTTATAAGTTATAATTACCCTGTAAATTTATAAATATATATCTGGCAATCTATTCCTGGTTAAACCTGGCTATCTATTCCTGTACTTTACTGAATGAAAATAAAAGTACTACAACAAATATTCATTGTAATTTTAGCTACGAACGTAGAAAAGAAATACATTGCTTAAAGTGTCCACCATGAGTGTCCCTGCATAATTGGGCTTGTTCAATTACTTCCCGCATAAAGTTGTTCAACTGTTGAGGAATTATAGTGGCTATCGTTGCTCGTACTCTATTCTGTAGATCAGCTAATGTTGTAGGTGGTCTCGAATTCACAATTTTTTTCAGGTGAGGGAAGATGAAAAAGTCTAATACCGTCAGGTCTGGTGATCTCGGTGGCCACGGTTCTGGTCCATTTATCCCAATCCAGTGATCGCCAAATACGTGCAAGTGATACATTGTTGAATTCCAAATTTCGAGTAAATTTAATTATGTCATAAAAAAATATTTGAGTTTGTACTACAATTCTGTTAAACCCGGTACACACACACACACACACACATATATATATATATATATATATATATATATATATATATATATATAAGTAAACTATAAAAAAAAAAATGTCCAAGGTCTAACAAGATTCTCTTCCTCATTCATGTTCGACTTGTGCAATCTAAATTGAACTAGATTACAAATTTAGTTATATAATAAAAGAAAAACATTACAATCGTGAAGCACATAAGAAAGTATTTGCTTATGCAACAACGATAGTATTAAGATGGTAGTAATCAAAGTAGGAAAAGCGGAGAAAAGAAAATTGTTAACCTTTTTTAATTTTCTTTTCGCTGATTTTCCTACTTTAAATACTACCATCATATTTGTCGAGAAAAAAAATAATTATTTATTTAAAAACCAATAAAAATGGAATCTATCTATATATAAAAAAGAGAACATTGGTTTTACTCTTCCAAGACATAGAAATACAAATAAGATGCCAAATGTCACGTATAAAATTCAGGGATGCTACATTTTCTATTTCAAAGACTTGGGTCAACCGGAAGTACGTGAATTAAGGTCAACTTCTAAACCGTTCATTTTAGATGACCAAAATGTAAAAACAAGTTGGTCTTCTCAATGAGATGAATTTTTTTATAGGTAGTTCGGTCACGATCAAAGATCACGTGACTGAGAAAATGAGCTCAGAATCCAAGGTCACATGATCACTACAAATTTTACTTGAAAGATTTACTAGTATGTTATTAAATTATTTTTTTTTTTTTTTTAATTTAAATAAGCCCTCCATCTTGCAGGTAAATTGAAGCAAACCGGCGACTGTTTCTATAAAGACCTAATTGGTTTTTCAGGGAAGATTTCTCATGGACATGATCAATTTTCAGTTTGTTTGTTTGTTTTTTAATTATCCTATCCACATTTTCATATTTTATTTTAACATAATCAGGTTGAATCAGCTTTGTTGATTTTTACTTCAGTTGTCAAGATGTAGGACTGCTTTAGTCAGAAATTTAATATTATATTACACTTTACATTGTTTTACATTGTTTCATTTCGTGAGATGCCAGTGGAATATTTACAGATTCTTTTCGTAGCCCAGACAGAGAACCATAATAAATAAATAAATAATACATGTTTAAAGGTTTACTGAACACATTTTGATAATGTTTCGAGTTATTAGTACTTGAGTGTGTGATGTGTTTCATTCACACGATAACTCAAACAATTATCAATTAAGATCTCCAACTTAAAAGCTCACAGACTTAGCCCATAGGTAAGATAAGGAAAAAAAAAAAAAGCCTTTTTTTTTTAACCTTGACCTAAAATCTGTCGGAAAATAAACAAACATAAAAACTTTGGCAATTTATAATATCTGTGCAGATACCTGTGTAATACAGCTGTTGCAATTTGTAGGCATTTCATCACTGATATTTTTTATTTAACTTTCAATATACAAGAGCATAATTTATGTTTCAAATTATAAATTAATAAAATTTAAGTTAATAATTGATTTTTGTTTTAAATATGCAAATATCTGTAAAGCAAGTAATCACATTTTAAGTATATTATTGATATTATTGAAATATTATTGAATATAAAATAATATAATATTATAATAAATACAATATTATAAAAATAATAAAATATTATTGGAGAACTATTATTGATAGATCTGTAAATAAGGGAAATAAATACATTAATTAATAAATAAATAAATATGTTGCTAAGGGGCTACTCTACGCCTTTTATTTCAAGATTTGAACATCGTCTGTTATCATTATTTTTATTAGTAGTACCGGTATTTCGTTTTTAAATCGCATTTTCTAAACAGCATTTTAGAAATTTCATTGACAAAAATTCAGTTGATGTATTTTTAAATTATTAATTTCCACGACTTTTCCGATTCATATCAGATCTTGTTATATTATTTCGTATAGGGTGGAAATATCGCAGCTGTGTAATGGTTACAGTCATGTTTAAATTTCTGTAGACAACTGTTTAGATAGCAAACAATGGCAATGATCTATTCATTGTATTAGATCTCCGCAAAAATGAATAGTAATAAACTTACATGGCATTATTATTGTGATCTAAAAGAAATAATATACATACATCACTGTCAGTGTTAGCAAGATAATAATGAATTACACAAATTAATTACAATGGCTAAAATTTAGTTACAAATTGGCATTAATTCTAGGCTTTTTATCGATACGATGACAAGATACTGAGTTTTCTTTTCATAAATGGATTATTTAATGTTTTATTTAATTTAAAATAAAAGCAGGCACCAGGAAACGATCAGACTTGATAATAATTGGAAATGATACGGTTAATAAATTTCGTATCAATTATATTCCGTTTCAAATATCTCTTGACTACTCTTTGTATTGACATTGATATGTTTTCGTTCAAAATAGGTCACTATAATTTGAAGATTTAGTGATGTACTCAAAATATATAAAATCACTATATTTGATTTTATATTTTACTGCTCTTTACTATGATGAACAAATAAAATATACATCCTTATCATCGTTAGTCATCTAACAATGTTGTAAAGAAAGGTAAGTTTTTCCTCTGATTTGTAAATGATTTTTCTTGATCAATATTAGTCGATATAGGAAATGTAATAAGCAAAACAATGCACTTACCTTGTCTGCTTCCGTTTAGTGTTTTCAATTTCATTTGCTTATTTCTGCTTCATCCCCGCCGATCAAATACTTAATTCTGATTGGTTCGTATAAGCCGTGACGTACTTGGCATTGAGACCTTTTTCCTCGTTTCTGACCCGCTTTCCAAAGAAACCTAATTTTAGAACAGAGATCGGTTCGGTAAAATTGAGATCAAACAAAAGAGAAAGATAAAAAGCAATAGTAATTAGGTTTAGGAAAATAAAAGAAATATTAGGCCTAAGTACACACTTTTTACACTGGTTTGTTAATTATATCAGAAATGACCTCTCTTTCGTCCGAGAATTAAAAAAAAAAAAAAAAAAAAGCATTTCTCAGAAAAGGAAAAGAAACAAGCTGATTATTTCTTTTTTTTTTAAACCTATTAGATTTATTTGGATGCGGAATTTCTGCTACATATTTTTTCCTTTTATTTTCCGTTTTTTGGGACAGGTATTTTAAATGATCTATCACAGCTGAATGTAATTTACTGTAAAATTACATGACTCTCAACACATCTTGAAGGCATTTCTTCTCTTTCTTGTTGTATAGGAAGAACTTCTTGGATTATGTAATAGCTTAGCTCTGCGAACTGTATTGACCTACTAAAAAGCATCACCAAATAAATAATGAAATACAATAATAAATATGGTAATAAAATTAATACAAAAAATCTTTCTTATCAAAAAATCTTATCAAAAAAATCTTATCTTGCACATTTTATCAATTTTATTTGAAAACATGAAAAATTGTGAAAAAAAAAGCACTGAAATTATAGCTGTAATAAAGACAGAAATCGAATACAAAATAAATTCGCAATATCAGCTTACTTTCAAGTATTATCCCTGAAAATCGAAGATGGAAATAAAAAATAATGTATTATCTTAACTTTAAAACAAAAAATTGGAAGAATTCGGCATTAAAAAAATGAAACAAAAAACAACAATGACATATAAATATGAATTTATACGTCATTTTTTTTATTTTTTTTATTTATTAAAAAAAAATAAAATAAAAAGACTAGACTTAAAACTCAATTTAAATTTTAATTCTTTTTGACTAAATGATACCTACTTATGAAATTCTTTTCTTCTGATTCGAAAAAAGTTAATTACAGTGCTTATAATAAATTTAAAACAAAACTTATAAAGAATTTTGAGTGGTTTCCATTACAAGAACAAAAATAAGAATAAATAATAACCGATGCGACCAACGTCAAAGGATCAGTCAAAGAATTATGGATATCGTTTTTTATTTATTTCTTTGTTTGTTTTGTTTTGTTTTGATTTTTTTTTCCCTTCCAAGTCTATAAATTTTGCAAATCTGCAAACTACCAATGACAATTTTTAGAATAAAATAATTATAGAAAGCAGTTTTAAATTTGTTATTTCTATATTCGGTCTACACGGATATTACGAAATTTTGTGACAGATTTAAGGGGTAGTCCATTAATCACGTGAGGTTTTTTTAGGAACTTTTTAACCCCCCCCTCCCCCCTGGTGATACGTGGTGAGGTTTTAGACTACCCCCCCCCATCCAAAATCACGTGTATGTTTTGGTAAAAAAAAAACCTCTAAACCTATCTATTCAACCAAAAAAA
>JAFIDM010000001.1:102590123-102623972 GCA_023159025.1 Thereuonema tuberculata
CGACCCCCCCCCCCCTTTCGAGTCTCACGTGATTAATGGACGATCCCTAAGATCAACTTATCAAAAAATAAATAAATAAATAAATAAATAAATAAATAAATAAATAAATAATTTCCTCGCCTTTAAATTATTTACCCGTTCAGTTTGTTTGTTTTTTACGAAACAGAGACTCAAAAGAATAAACTTAAAAAATAAAATGGATGAGACCAAATTATTTACAAGTGACATCCTGGAACAGCTGTTTCACGCTCGTTGGCGATCATCAGCCAGGAGAATGTTTGAATTTTTATTGCTTTAAGAAAATTCATTGGGGCCTGCGCAATGCAGGCACATGGGTTTTCATACTATTATTTCATTGCTGAATTTTTCTTTGTTTATTTTATACTTTGAGGCACCACTGCGCTTCCGATATATCATTAAAAAATAAAAATTAAAAAAAACATAAAAAAAAAAAACAAATTAATGATCACTTTTATCACACATCAATTAATCAGTTTAATTGATCACATGTAAAAACATCAGTTAAGTTCCAATTTTTGTTCAGATTGTGTGCAAAGTAGTAAAATTTGTTTTTCGATTTTTTTTTTTAGCTAAAGTTTATTTATTTATTTATTTATTTATTTATTTATTTTTAGTAAAAAGATGTTGACTTCAAGATCAAAAAGAAGTCATGCTGGATAGTTTGAAACCAAAAGTAAAATATTAGCTTCCTAAGTTGTCAAGTCGTTGAGATCAGAGACAAAAAAACAGACGGATAGGTCTTATTTCCTTATGAAATCACACAGAAAAAAAGATTTGGCTGCAGGACCAGTTTTAAAAAAACTTGATTTTTGGCACACAGGTTTCTACGTATTTCTGTAATACAAACATAATTTTTAAAAATATTCCGTCAAATTTGTTTTCCGGTAGGGCTATTTTTTTTTAACATGGATGAGACAAAATCTGGTGAATTTTGAGGTTCACAGAAACTTAAATATCTTTCCAACTTATCTAAAATATCTGAAATATTTAAAAGAGATAGAAATTATTACAAAAACCCTTTTACAGCTCTTAAAGTGAACCGCATTTCATGTAATTATAAAGTTTTATCCAATTGTAGCCTTAGAGAGCTGAAATGAAGCCTATAATTTGGCAATTTCCTTTTTACGAATGGGTGAATCTACAGAAAACCTGCAATTTCAGTCAAAAATTTTTGAGATTTTAAATTACAAGATTTTCTTTTCAAAAAAATTGAGATGATTGCTTTTGATGTTCTTACATCCATGATATATGTGGTTCAGGTCAACGTATTTTGGTTATTTTTAAAAAAAAAAAAAAAAAAAAAATGATGGTAGGCTATATCCACAGAAGTGACTTATGTTGATAACGATGTCGAATTTTAATATAAATTATATTCGAAATAGTGAATTTACGTGGGAAAACTATGAAATAAATAAGTAGAAGACTATAATTTATGAATTAAAAGAACTTTTTATCAAAAGAGGAAATCATGTACAATAAAAATGAATCAGACTGTCAATCTTAAACATCCATAAAAATGTAAATATATAATTACATATATCATATATTATATTATATATATTTATATAATTATAAATATCCTTATTGGCATTTAACAAAGACTGGAAGTGAAAGACAAGTCTTCGTGAAAAACATAGTATCCACTATTGTTGATGATTATCACTTCCATGAACCCCAAATGTCCACGGAAGTGATGTCCACGGAAGTGACGAATACATATGTTTCTTGACCCTTGTGCTCTTCATTTTGAGGTTAGGAATACGTGTCATTCAGAAAATTAAGTTTACCATATTTCAATTATCATGCCTAAAAATAATCATTTTTCCATAGAAAAATTAGGTTCTAAACAAGACCACAGAAGTGACGGGATGAGCTGTGCAAATTACGAAAAATGACTAAAAAGGTAATATTTTCCTGACAAATGTGTGACTCAGACGAATAAAATCACTTCCCAATCCCAAATCGCCGTGTAAACTTTTGTTTTTAAGTGAAATCAACTAACGCATCGGATGGATTTTTTAGAAAGTTTACGAATGTCCACAAAAGCGATGGCAAAACCTTGTGACAAGACTTGAGGTTGCAAAAAAATTTTACTGATAATTCGAAAAAAAATTTCACTCAATATTATGTTAAATTTATGTATTTTCTGATTTCACAATACATATATTGTTTGAAAAATATTAAAAAATAAAGCAGTTTGGATCTTTAGAAGCTATCCAACTGTAGCTTGTGACAGTCCACGGAAGTGACGAATCACCTATTGTGAACAACTTTTTTTTTGGAAATTCCATAAAATTTTAAAAAAAAAATATACTAAAGTGTAGTATATTTTGCACTTCAATGTGTGATTTTGAAAAATGACAAATATTTTCAATCATTTTCAATTTATTGCTCTGTGACACGAATTACAGGTTTTCTTTAGAATCATCCGAATGCAGTTTTTAAGATATTTTAAAAGAAGGGGATGAGTCTAAATCTTCGCACAAGACTTCATTCAGTGTCCAGTGATGAATGGATGTTTGATGTTCACTGCTGTTTTAGTATAGAACGTAAATACTAATGTTCGATTAAAATCATAAAAATAGAATGTTCCGTTGATTTAAAACCTCATGCTTCAATTTCATACTGAGAAAACTTGTACTTCAGCAAAATCTTCTAAATACTGAAGATTTTCGTCAAAACAGTGTCTTGCGTTTTGGAAACAAAATGGTGACAGCTGTGTCAGTAACGCATCAGGTCGGAATAACATGATGATTGTTGATTTTTTTCCTACTGATATTTACGTTTTCACTTTAGTTTATGATTTAAAATATAATACTCATTACACAGGAGACTGTGTGAGCAATTTTATTTTTTATTATATATTTGCATTGTTTTTAATCCAAACGAACATTCTAATTTCTTGTTTAACTCTTTTCAACTTCCACTGTTTCTCTTGTAAAGAAGTTGAATTTTTTTTTTCCCAGAACATACTTATTTAATTTTTGTTGCTGGTGACATATCAGACAGATAGTGCAGAACAATTTCTCTCAACTAACTGCTGGTATAAACAGTTCTTCTATTTTTTTCATAACCATCTGTACTTTCTTTCGAACAAAAAATATTTTTATAGTAGATAGACCATAAAGATCTCCCTAGAACAAAATCTGCCTGATACTGTCTGCCCTTCTTTATATGTTCCAACTTAATTTCACAACTAACTTTGTGCTTTTCTTCTTTCATCTCATATGACTATTGAAAGAATCGTAACACATCTGTCCAAAAAGATAATTGTTCTTTGGAATAAACTTTTTCTCAATTTACAAGCAGATTTTAAGCTCCCTGTAGAGACTCTTAATTTCAGTAATGTTGATCACTTTTACCTAAATTACGAAATTACTTATTGACTTATCATATGAATGGCAGTCTTCTTCAGTAAATAACCAACAGAACATCCCATTTTTATGATTTTAGCCGAAAATTAGTACTTACGCTCTGCATCAAAACAGCAGTGAACATCAAACATCCATTCCGCACTGGACACTGAGTGAGTTTGGTTGAAGGGATGTGCGATAATTATGACTGTTGTCCAAACATGACGTAATTTGGACAATATCCAAAAGAGATCTTTGGCATATTTGCAAGATAGACAGAACGAATGTAGGTTATTTAGTCTTGATTAGTCATGAAGCTTAATAATGATAAAGGATAGAAATTTTACAACAAATTTAACAGCAAAGATAATAAATATAGTTCATATTTACAAAACTATTTTATTACTTCAAATTCAAGATCATTTTACGTGCGCTGAAATGAATTTAGTGTTCAAAAATGAAGCCTACGCACCTGCCTACTGAATGACAATTTAATTAAAATATATACACAAAATCTAAAATAACCATGGTTTCAGTTCAATAAGAAGAACTATTATCAAGTGAATAGTACAACATTTGGGAAACCTTTATATAAACTTAAGGGGTGGTTAAACTCCGTGCAAACCCGTAGCGTCAGAGAGAATTTGCATGTGACTACGTGAGCCTTCATTGGAAAATTTACAAAAGAATTACAAAAGCATTACAAAAACATCACTATACGAGATTAAATAGACATAATATTTCACATCAATATCCAAAAATTTATTTATTACAGAGACCAAAATCATAATGGAAAACTTTTATTTATTATGTCAAATGACAATAACGCATTGAAAGACTGCTTTTTTTTTTCATCTTTCTTTCCTTAATTTCTTTATTTAAAAATTTTTGAAAACTTAAAAAACTTATAAAAATGATAGCATTATGTATATTAATTTAACATAAAAACAGATGGATAAATTTACTGCATATTAATTTTAAAAATTTAATTAATAACTTTACATAAATGTAAGTGTTATTGCTATTGATAAATAAGAACAGTTATCAGTAATTAAACATTTTCAGGATTTTTTTTTTTTTCCAAACCATATTCATACACGTAAGCAATTGATATTTGATTATTATAGGAATTGAGACAAGTAAGGATAAAATAAGATTCCATACATTTTCTTTTGAACTGTTGTTTACTGTTAGCTACAATCAGTGGATTTTCATAGTCAATATGGTGATGAAATTGAACAGAATGTACAACAGTTAAATACTCGTCATTATGCACTCTAAAAGCTGTGCGGTGTTCCGCTATCCGGTCAGGGAGGGGTCGACCGGTCTTACTTGTCTCAATTCCTATAATAATCAAATATCAATAAATTTTTGGATATTGATGTGAAATATTATGTCTATTTAATCTCGAATAGTAATGTTTTTGTAAGGCTTTTGTAAATTTTCCAATGAAGGCTCACGTAAAGTCACATGCAAATTCTCTCTGACGCTACGGGTCTGCACGGAGTCAAACCACCCCTTAAGTTTATATAAAGGTTTCCCAAATGTTGTACTATTCACTTGATAATAGTTCTTCTTATTGAACTGAAACCATGGTTATTTTAGATTTTGTATATATATTTTAATTAAATTGTCATTCAGTAGGCAGGTGCGTAGGCTTCATTTTTGAACACTAAATATTTTATTACTTATTTAAGGTATTTTGGAACCTTTTGGAAATACGGGGAGAGGGTCAAAGAGCATATTAGCGCATTTAGGAATAATCATCCTAATGTCTCGGAATGGGTAGAGCATTGTTTAATTAACAAGCACAATCCTGACCCTAAAATACGATACCTTTTTCAAGAAACAGATAATACATCTAGATTTTTATTGGAAGCTTGTGTTGTAAATCATTAAGATTGTATCAATAAGCAGAAAGCTATTAATGTTAATAAATTCGAACTTGAAACTTTCAAGAAATATTGCAAAATTTAAAAAAAAAAATCAAATAATTAATTATATTTGAGATTAATGTGTACTGTTCGTTTTCGAAAGACAGACCCATCACTGGCGGACGATTTTACTCCGCAGAGGGGTGATACGCTGAGATGGGCACTTTTCTAAGAAATTCTTTTGGACATTTTTGCTTTTAAGAAAAAAATAACGGAGGAGTATTTTTGCAATATTATTTATTCTTTGCATAATTCTTTCCCGAAAAGCGCAACTATAACGCAGCTACTAGTAAACTAATACTGATAAAAAGTAAACATCCCCTCTTTATTTCTCCTCACCCCTATTTTAATGAAATCGAAGGAGACCTGACGCATGCGCAAAAGCGCTGAAGGTTCTCGTAAATAAAAACGAACAGTAGTATTCAGTGTAGTATTCAATGTTTTTTATTGTGCTTGAAATCAATGCTTACAATGTTTAAAAAAATTGAATAATTATGAATGAGATCAAATGTTTATTTTTATAAAAAACAATGAGCGATTATCTTAATACAAAGTATTTTCTCTTTGTATTAAGATAATGAAATGAGCAATATATGTTCTTCATTGTAATAAGCAATGAGCAATATGTTTATCTTTGTAAAAAGTGAAATGAGCAGTAGTCTATGTTCTCTTTAATGTACTTTGAATTAAGTTTTTCTTTGTTGATTTGCTTCGTATTATTTTCCTTCCTTTCATCGACTTTGGCCAACTATGGACCACGGGCTAGCCCTACCTGACAACGTCAGGGTGAGGCTAGGAAATTCCAGAATGGGGACGAGATTCACATCCCGTCCAGAAATAACCCTGAGATTGTAAGTCCCAGGGGAGAAACGAACGAAACACAGAAGAAGAAAGATGAAACATCCATGCTCTCGCCCGCGATTTGAACCCGGGTACCAGCACACAAGCTACACGGCAGACCGACGCCTGAGAGCGCACGACCACACCGGCACGGCTTCGTATTATTTTATTTTTCCAAAATATAAGCCTGATGAAGCAGGAAAAGTCTTCCTGCGAAATACAGTATTATTATATTAGATAGAAGTATTAAGTAATAAAATAGTTTTGTAAACTTAGCAGTAATTTAGCAGGCTTTTAGAACTTATTCATCACATCACAGCAATCACCTAAATCTCTAAAACTCCAAAATTATAGCTAAGCTATTTTTTAATACTTTATTACATGGAAGTTTCAGATTGTTTCCAGATCCCCACCTGAGATATTACTATCTGAATATAAGTAATTTTAACCGTGAGACCATGTTCTTGCTTCATTAGAGTAAGAAGGTTAAGATTCTAAGTCTTCAGATTTCACAGACTAATATTTTAGGGGGAGGGTAATGTGTGGTAAAAGTTTGAAGATTTAGACTCAACTTTTTCGTACTTTTTAAAAATCTTAGAAACTCATTTGTAAAAGGAAAATTGCCAGATTTTAGGCTTAATTTCAGCCCCTCAAGCTGCAGATGGACAAAACTTTGTAATGATATGAAATGTAGTCCACTTTAAGAGCAGTAAAATGGTTTTGGTTATAAATCTCTAGCTCTTTTAGTTGCGAAGATATTTAAGTTTCTGTGAATATCAAAATTCACCAAATTTAGCCTCAGCCATCTTGAAAAAAAAAAACAGCCCTATCTGGAAAACAAATTAGACGGAATATATTTAGAAATTATTTTTGAACTATTAAAAAAATGTAGGAACATGCGTGCCAAAAATCAAAATTTTTTAAATTGGTCATGCACTGGGTGATTTCACATGAAGGACGTTTTTCTAAAAATTCAAGCAAGAAAGAATCAGAAAATACTGTAAATACATATAAGAAATACTGAAAAAGTAAAAAAAATGCCATAGATTACAAAGAATGATGGGAAAAGTTTAAAAATAAAAAATATATAAACAGAGTTGAAGTAAAGTCAAAGTGAGACTAAAAAAAGTAGATATCCCTAATATTTAAGAATTTATTAAATAGAATTTAATTTAAATATATAATTTAAGCTTTCTGAGTAAAATGTGTAACTTGCACTATTATTAAAAGATAAGCATAATGTCTACATGATTACTTCTCTAATGCTTTCAATACGAACAATAATAGTTTATAAACAACAATGGGTAAGACCAAATTATTTTACAAGTGACAACCTGGAACAGCTGTTTCACACTTTTTGGCAATCATCAGCCAGGAGTAGTCACCAGTAAATAACAAAGTCTCTGTACTGCGGCTAATATGAATGATCATCGGAAAGCGCAGTGGTGCTTCAAAGGAAAAATAAAATTAGTGAAAAAATTCATGTGCCAGCAGTGCGCAGGCCTCAATGAATTTTTTTAAAGCATAAAATTCAATCTGTGCATTTGAATTACAAAAAAAAAATAATGGGGAGACCAAATTATTTACCAAGTAACATCCTGGAACAGCTGTTTCACGCTTTTTGGCGATGATCGCCAAATGATTCTCCTAGCTGATTCCTAGATGATTCTCTTTACTGATGATCGCCAAAAAGCATGAAACAGCTGTTCCAGGATGTCACTTCGTAAATAATTTGGTCTCACCCATTATTGATTATTAATAATTCAAATGCGCAGATTGAATTTTATGCTTTAAAAAAATTCATTGAGGCCAGTGCACTGCTGGCACATGAATTTTTTCACTAATTTTTCATAAGTGAGTTTTTCATTGTGTATTTTTTCCTTTGAGGCACCACTGTGCTTTCCGATGATCAATAATAGTTTATTTTTAATTATTTTTATGCTATTACAATGAAAACTATAGTAATGATGCAAAATATCTGTGGTCGCATTTCAACGAATATTTACTGATTGTTCAATAACATTCGAATATGTAGATAATTTTCTTATTGGTACATCAATATTGAGGACTATATTAATAATTTTTTTAGAAATCTTAATTTTTTGAGTAGAATAATTGCAGATTATATTGCAGGATTAATGGAATATAGAGAATCTTTGGATTGGTTACTGTTATCTATTCTATTTGTTTATATAAATCAGTTGCAATTATACTGTAATTAATAATAGTCCAGTCAAATTAGACCAAAAAAAGGCCGTGCCTTCCATTAATTCGTAAAAAGCTGGAAATGATTTTATTTCACTTTTGGCATCCCAAATAAGTGTTATATGAGTTTGCGACGGTTTCTGAGGTGAGCTATTTTTAGGAGCCAAAAAACAGCAAAATATTGTCACTTTTTTCAGTTTTTGCCTTATAACATCTAATGGATGCATCGTACAGAAAATGTCACTCTTACCAAAATTAAAGAGTGTTAAATTCTGCGTCGAATGATTTCCTGAAACATTAAATTTGGTTCAATAGTTAGGTCATAATCAGTAGTTAAAGATAAGCAATTTTTTTCCGTTTCGGCTGAAAAGTGCGTTACGCTCTCTTTCAAACGCCTGTGACCCGAAAACGGCTATTCCAAATAAAAAATGTAAGATAAGAAAGTTGTAGAACATCACATTCTGCGTTTAGGAGCACCTAATTTTAAATTTTGCTCATTCCTACGCAAAGACACATGCAAAAAACCAAAAATGGTCGTAGCGCTCATTTTTTGCAATTCGTCTAGTTAACAACTACCTGCTGTACCTGTACTACCTATTCAATGTAGGTAGGTACGTAATTATTTTAAAAAGTGGAAGTTACGAAAAGGTTATCAGACAAATTAAAGTACCTATTGGTCATAAAATGAATAGTAAAGGGTTCAGAAACAAGAAAGCCATATCACCAAAAATGTTCTATTTAATATAGCACATAATTATTTAAAATCAATACTTTATACAGATAGCTAATTCAATGATAAAGGAATGTATCATTTTTCTAATAACATTTCTGGCGCTTGGCGGAAGATGGTTCAGAAATGAGCTCATTATTGTTCTCTGGCTCTTCATCTTCGAGAGTGTTTTGGTATAAGTCCTCTTCAATAAGGTCCATTTCTTCGTCATGTGAAGCTTTTTCCAGCAGTAAAATATCATCCTCAGACAGACAATTAGTGCAAGTGTGACCTTTACAGTTCGAATACATATCATCGAACATTTCATTCCAGCTTTTCTGCAGGAGAAAGCTGTTTGAAATCCTTTTTTTGCAAGAACACGAAATTTTGTTCAGTAGTTCTGGTGGCGCTGGTGGTAGCTCTGTGGCATTTGCTACGAGAACGTTTTTAATGGTTTTCCAGCCCCACTCCTGCGGAACAAGGACGTTGTTCCTTCATACTTGCACTTGAAGGTATACCCTCAGAGAGTGTTGTCGAGCAGCTGCCTCAGTTGGAGGCAAACTTGCCAATTTGAAATTATTTCTAGAGAGTTCTCTTCTGGAAAAGATACAAACGTGTTTGATTAAGAGAGGCTTTGCTGTCACCCGTATATAGGTGGACTATAAATTTGGCTCCTATCTCAGCAACCTGATCAGACGTGACTTTGGGATTGTTGAAAACCGAAACAGTTCTTTGAAGGCTGGTGTTCTTCTGGAAGATGTTGACAAATTTTGTTTTGCCTTGCCTGAAAAAAAGCGGAAGTACGGTCGAAGCCCCTGATGGGGTGTAGGAATAATATTTTTTTTTTAACTCTTCGGAGAGCTTACAATTATTTGGACTGTAGATGGATGTGTCCTGTTTCCCTTTTCCAGGTTTCAGCAGGAATATTGGGTGGATTCTGGCTGCTGATGCGCAGTCAGCAGGACCAATAGATCTATGTCCTCCCCAACAATGAATATATTTCCACCCTGTTCTAATAATCAAGAGATCTGCGTCCTCAGTGAAATGCTTGGAATGAAAATCTTCAGCTGTCAGTTTTTCTGTAAGCAGTGATATAAGACGTATTTTATTCAGTTCGTTTGATGGAAACCTCTCTTTCGGTATTGTCACTGTCATTGTGTCATCAAACAAAACTAACGCTGACGAATTACTACGTGCTTTTCGGGTGCGTTCAGCTGATTTGATGCTTTTTTCTGTTGCATCCTCTGGGTATCCATCAAATACAATGGTACACTTGGAACCGTAGGGATTCTTTATGTACTGCACATACTTGTCAAGGATAGACGAAAACTGCTCGTTTATTTGTCACACAACTCTGTGTAAGAGGAAACCTCCATCAATGACGATGTCAGCATTCGTTGGTTCCGTAGAATTGACTGGAGTGGTTACATAAGGTTGATTTCCGTACTTTATACATTCCACCGTCATCAAATAGCGATAATGGATATGGAGCTGATTCAAATCGAAAATATGACTCGAGCTGCTTGTGTGATTTCATCTGGAAAGGAATCCTTCGAAGAATCCTGATCCTTCGGTATCAGGATCGACGGGAACCACTGTGTCATAGATCTTTACAGAACAGTTCACAGCTCTCAGCGGCATTACTCGGTTATTCCTCAGCAACTTGAGTTCCTTATTGTTACTGCCTCTAATATTTGTCATTGTTGCTTTCGCAATTTCATTAGCTTTATGGCAGTTGATGTTTTAATCACCCAACATACCAAAACACATGATGGTATCTCCGAGAGGGAATTAATCGTGAGAATCAAACCAGTCACAGAATTTCGGAACATCGATGTGGTCTCCTTTCATTCTAGTTTGTGCTCTTATGAGTACCTGTTCAATTGTCATGTCGGACCATATGCCTGATCAGTGTTTTTGCGACCGTCTGATGGTAAAGAAACCTTTGGTTATGTATTCTCGTATTCTGTAGGAGTAAGTTTCTTATCAAGTGCCACCATGTCTTATAAATTCAAGTGGCTCGCTTTGGCGTAATTGAAGTGGCCGCTAGCGTGGAAATATGGTAACATGTTCTTTATGCTTTAAAGGTGCAATTCCCAATCACCACTTCTCTCGTTTCAATGAATTGCTTCATAATTGAAACCATCCGAAAATATTGAACCCAGAGTTTCGCTGTTGGACAATTTTCCTATAACTCCATTAGTCTTTTTCTAAATTTGAGCATGAGTCCATCCATGATGGGTTCATTTATCTGAAAACTGTCGGTTCCAAACTTGTCGAGAATAGTCAAAAGTGCTCCACTCTCCTCATCTGTCACATCCATTGTAGAAAAAATTTTCTTAGCCAGAGCTAGCTGAGCCAAAATATGGCCTATTACAGCTCTTGAATAGTAATGCCCCGACATCATGGTCTTTGTGGATGCTAGTGTGCACGAGACATTGAACAAATCTTGTAAACCGCTGCCATCCATTATATATCCAATTGCACCCATGTAAGACATTAATAAATGGAAGCCCCTAAGTCGAACTATCACAGAGCCCACATCACTATTTGATCCAGATGGCAACAATTTTTCTAGCTTTTATATATAGCGGCTGATCAAACGTAACAAAGCAGCTCTTTTGGCGTTGTTCTACACATTTCACAAACGTAGGCACACAAGGAATTCGCACCCTGAGCTGTCTCCGGGAAGAGACTGGGACGGACCGTGTCGTCCTTTTTAGGATTCATCAGTCAGCCAAACTCCACCAATGACAGACTCAGAAGGTGCGAGAGGGTATGATCCCGGGGGGGGGGGGGGAAGTTTCTCTAAAACGTAGCGAACGAAATTAAACGATCGAATTACATAGAAATTAGATTCCCTAGACGAATTGCGAAAAATGTGCGCTACGACTATTTTTGGTTTTTTCCATGTATCTCTGCGATGAGCAAAATTTAAAATTAGGTGCTCTCTAAACGCAGAATTTGATGTTCTACAACTTTCTTATCTTATATTTTTCATTTGGAATAGCCATTTTCGGGTCACAGGCGTTTGAAAATGAGCATAATGCACTTTTCAGCCGAAACGGAAAAATTTGATCATTTTTGACTACTGATTATGACCAACCCACTGAACCAAATTTAATGTTTCAGGAGATCATTCGACGCGGAATTTAATGCTCTTTAATTTTGGTAAGAGTGACATTTTCTGTACGATGCATCTATTAGATGTTATAGGCAAAAACTGAAAAAAGTGCCAAAATTTCGCGGTTTTTTGGCTCCCAAAAATTTAGCTCACCTCAGAAACCGTCGCAAACTCATATTACTCTTATTTGGGATGCCTCAAGTGAAATGAAATCATTTCCAGCTTTTTACGAATTAATGGAAACCAAAAGTCTAATTTGACTGGGCTACGAGCAAAAGAATAAAATTGTTAATATGAGTAAACATTTGCGTTTCATCTATTTCTGATGTAATACTTAAGACCACATTAATGTGTCGTATAAAAAATATCTAATGATAAATCATACAGAAATACTAAGTGTCGAAATGTTTATGGTACCGTAATAAAACAAAAACAAAATTTATAATGCTGTTTATTTAGAACTAATAAAAATTTATTTAGAACTAGATCCTGGCGTTGATCGAGAAAATAAACTTTTCCTTAAGTTTGACTTTGAATTAATGAATTGATTCATTCATTCTCGTAGATTTAATTTGATCATGAAGTCGAATACTAAACAGAGATTTTTCCTGACGTGCATTACAGAATAAAATGACTTTCCTTTAATTAATAATCAGACATTAATATATTCCGCTCTCACTCAATGAATGGAACTATATGTACTGTATATTTTTATTAAGAATCTGTAAAAATTTCCTGATTATATCTTTGTAGATCTGAAAAATAGCAAAAAGCTCAAACTTCCTAAAATATCTATTAGATTTCAAATTTATATAATTAATTATAAATCTAATAGATATTTTAGAAAATTCTTATACAATATTTATTTACGACTCTTCGAAGAAATTATTAAGAAAATTATTTTTATTTTTAAATATTAGACGAAAACAGAAAAATCTTAATACTTTTTTTTTATATTGTTATTATTCATTATTCCTTCGTATATTATTGATGGATAAGAAATTTAATTACTAGTAAATATTAAAACAAATTATTATTAAGAAAAGTTCGTATTATTAAAATTTTTAGGCAAAGGTAAAAGGAAAATGCAGTAAATATGCAATATATAGATTCTAAATACGGGAATGTTTTTAGTAAAATGCTGTCTTCCATATGTTTATTTTGAGGAAAAATAAACACAGACAGGAGACCTCGAGAGATTTTGACCTCAATTACATTTAACATTGGAACCGGAATTCCCTTTGGAATGCTACTCAACCACAAGGGGCTTCCCCGTGTATACTTCCTACTCTCCCCAGTAAAAATAGGTAGAGTCCAGAGCACTCACCTCTCCACAGTCAAGGCAACTTGCATATTATGAATTTAGTTCTGAAATAGACTGTGGCGACAGCTAGCGGAGAAACAGCAAAAGAGAAAAGGGATTCTCCGCATGTTTTACTGAGAATTTTTGTATTTTTTTTTGTTCTCGTTTTCTGTTTTTATTTTTTTTTCACTTAACGAAAAAAAAGAGAAAAAGAAAAGACTCTTCAAACTGTAATATCTGCTGAATATAGAAACTATTTTTTTTTTTTTTTTCTGAAAATGACTTAAGTCCGCAAATGACTTAATTATTTATGTTTCTAATTCTAATCATATCGAAGATCTGGCTTATAAGTAGATTACTATAGTGGAGCAAATCAGAGAACGACCGTGGGCACCAGATGGCGCGATGGTAGAATTTGAATCGATTGTTAATGTCAGTGTTTATGGCGGGAAAGTTTATGGCTTCTGATTGGCGACTCTCAAGCGAGGCAAACCTTTTTCAATAATTCTCTTAAGTCCTGGAATGATTAAGAGATCATTGTCCTCTATGAAGGTCAAAGTCATTCCCTGGCTGGTCCCCATATAAGTCATTGTTAAACATTCATAGAGATTCCTTAGATTTCTAATCTTTTTACTATTGATAATTCTGTCACCTTCACGCCTCTGTTTCTCGCCAGATGCCGCCACTGGAAACTTTTCGAATACAAAAAGGTCAACCGTCTCTTGTTCGAAGATATTGATGCGAAGTTGAGAGGCATTCTGATTGGTTAGTTAATCCGTCCTGTGATTGGCTGATCGGGGGACCAATCAGCTGCGTGCCAGCTCTGTCTCTCCAGAAGACGGACCACACGGAGAGCTTCTGACGGACCGCACAGAGATCTCGCGAACATTTAGAAACCCGATCCCATTTGTATGTAAACCTGTACATAATTGTAAATAAACTGTGTGTGTGTGTGCCTTAAGAGTAAACCACGGCGTTAGTCTCTATCATTTCGACTACACATCAATATGAAGACCTAAGAATATGAAATATTTAGTAGGTAAATAATGCCTATTAATTTGATTACATTCGACATAGATTAGTTGAAAGATTAAAGTACTTCTAATTATTTAATTCCATAAAACAGGCTGCTTCAGACGTTATGTCTAGTGTTATTGTACTAGGTTCTTGTTTTAAAAATACCATTCGCATTTTCCTATTTCTCATTGTTTTTTTTTGAGACGCCTCTAAATCCTTACAAGTTAGTCTTATTAGATTCTGGTATTTGTAGAGGAGGTTATTGTCTAACCCTCATTAGATACATTTACTGCTTTTAAACAAATCAAAAGATTTATTTACATCAAATTTTATATTTTATAATTTATAATAATTGATAATAAACCTCATTAGATTTTAGCATTAATAAATCTAACTTATGAAATTTTAATTATATGTCAAACATAATTGAAAAATATAAGTAATTTAAGAACCAAGCACATCATATTTCATTCGAGTTTAATATTTTTCCTAGATTTGATTATAGTTTGTTTTTGGTAGGTTCCATATACTGAGTCTGGATAATTCAACAACTCACTTATCAAAGGCATAGTTCATATTGACACCAACTTTCTCGGTTCCAGCAATTTTTTTCGTTGATCAAAAGAATACCTTACATTTGCGTTGTTAAACAGTTTTCTTCGCCGTAGAAAATTCATAGAGGCGCTGCGGAATATTTCAAATTTTCAAGAATTAAAGAAAATATTGTGGTAGATTTTTTTGTTTTTTTTCCAATTTGCGTTAATATTCTTTCAAATGACTACTAAATTGAAAATTTTTTCTAGGGAAATCAACCAGATAAGGGCGTTGTAGTAATCCGAGCTTTCGGACATGGACTGTACGTCCATCTTCAAGGAAATGATTAGAGATGTCGTGGTTAGAGCCTCTTTTAAAAACGCTATCAGATCTCTTTGACAGTTGTCAAATGACGGACCGCAGAGAGATATCTGACAGTGTTTTTAAGAGGTTCTAGCCCGACATCTATATTCATTTCCTTGAAGATGGACATGCAATCTGCATCCGAAAGCTCGGTTTACCACACCTGGTTGATTTCCAGAAAATAATTTTTCATTTGTCGACGCCAGAAAAGCTTCAGACTATTAAAATTTTTAGGTCATAAATATTTGTATAATATCTTAATAAATATTTGTCCTAACGATTTTGTATAAAACACATAGATCTCACAAGATTTAGAGTTACAACAGTTATTGTCGAGATAACAGAAGTTTAGAATCTGCTAAATTTACTATTTCACTTGGATTCTTATATAGGCGTAGCCAGGATTTTGGAATTGGAAGGGTTACGATGGTCGGAGTCGTTCAACCAAAAAAAAATGTACGGATGGCGAGGTATATTAAAGACATATCGATGAATTTTCCAATATAAAAAAAAGAAGCTTCAGAATTCGAGGTTTTCTTCCATTCTCGGATGCAATGGGGGGAGGGATATTATAAACCCACTCCTCCTCAATACGCCAACGATTCTTGGTTTGACTTCAGTTATTGATGGGGATGTTGTCCAGATTGCACAAAGGGAAGATTCTTTTTGAGGCTCAACAAAGGTGATTCTACCACAAGCTTAAAGCTAGACGTGATTCTACCCGCAACGACATCGTCTAATCTTTCAACCGCACTGATTGCTATTAAAAAAAGTCATTACATATAATACAAATCTCATAAAAAAAAATCTCATATAATTGGGACTGATACTAGATTTTGCAATTAACTCTAAGTTATAGTGAATTTATTTTTTCTTAATTTATTTTTTAGCATTTGGTGCGGATGGAAAATGCTTCTAATGTTAAATATGTTTCATGTTTACATGTTTAATGACGTGTCATAAAATCTGTCTTTTCTTATTAAGGCCTACAAGAATTTCAGCGTGAAAGGGCATTGAAATATGAAAATTAATTTCTTAAACATAAAAATTAAAGAAAGCAACTGCTTCCATTATTTGAGACCGCCTGTGTCTTTTGAACACCCAAAAGCCCTGTCTCGATCCATGAAAACTTCATAATATTAAATTTCCTATTTTTTCAGATGAAAGGGAATAGGTAGGAAATTGACAACACTAGCGTTAGGCTTTTTTGGCACCCACCTGCAAGCTGCAAGTACACCTCCTCCTCCCCCATTATTGTTAGTATGGATGATCCTTCGTTTTATCGGGCCAGAGAACTTCATCCAGCCCAAAAAAAAAAAAGGGGCATAAAACTGATTTCAAATAAATAGCGACCGTCGTACGTGTTTCATTTTCGGCCATAGAGGCAGGAAGTGATCTCATACCGGAACTTGTATTTTTCCCCGCCTCTACAAATCCATGGGATTCCAATAAGGCATCATTTATGTCTGTCTGACTTGCAGTTTGGGTTATAAAGATGGTGACAAAACTCATTTCCGGCAACTTCCTGTGAGATAGATAAGAGCTCTTTCACACGAAGCGACCATGGTCGCGCGGCCAGTAAATTATGGCCGCAACGAAAATCGCGTCTCGAAAGGCTCCATTGAAATTCACAGAACGACGGTGGTCGCGTGAAAGATTATATCATGTCGCGGCCAGGAGCGACCAAGCAGCCGCGTGTGAAAGGCTCCACTGAAATCTATAGAACGGCCTGGCCGCGCGGCCATGGTCGCGTCGTATGAAAAGGGTCTAAATCGTATTTCTCCTCACTTATACAAATCATAAGCTTTCGATGAGGTAATACTCATGTCTGTCCGACTTATAATTCGCGACGGTCGGACAGATGGATAGAATCTTTGCAGGGTCGCTAAGAAAAAGCTTGACGACTTTACACTAGCGCACCTCCCCCCCGCTCTGTTTAAAACTTGCTATAACTGCCCTTCCAACAATTCTCTCCCCACACACATTGTAATAAAGGCAACGGATGTATGTATGTCATCAAAGTGGACAGAGCGGAGAGAACAATAATACAATTAAATATGTCAGAATGGCCGAGCGGTCCAAGGCGCTGCGTTCAGGTCGCACTCCGGACTTCCGGGCTTCGAATCCCATTTCTGACAATATTTTCTTTTTTTTTTCATTTTGTGTGGATAATTCTCACGTTTTGTACGAAACATTCAAGAAGATATGTCTTAATGTTAGATTACTTTGATGAGATTGACTACCTGAAATAAAATTTCACGGTATTTCAAAAATGTGGTATTTGTTTTACATCCGTGAAATTTCACGGGTTGCAACTATCTCCATTAATACTTCATCAAAATCAATGATTGAGACATTATTTTGAAGATTACGTTCACCGTTAATGACGAAAAATAAAGAAATTGTTTAAAATTAATGTTTTCGTTAAAAAACTTTATTTTAAAAACCTTTTTATAAAAATGTAAAAGGCGCCATCTATTGACATTCTGTTTAACTAACTCCCGACAGTTGTTGGGAGTTGTTTATTATTTCTCAAAGTTGTTTTTTTTTTTTTTGTCGGTACGCTATATGATAACGTTTCTATCTGACAAAGCCAATATCTGCTTTTTAAATCTTTTACAATTAAACCTATTGTATATAATGATAACCTCTTTTACAATAAGACTGATATTTATCACTACTCTTCAAAGTAAAATACCTTTCAATAATATATAATTGCATTTACTTATTTTCACATTATTGTATTATCATTCGGTGACTGATCAAGATACCATGCGAATTCTTCGCACGGGTCATCTAGTATTTCAATGTTACTGTATGAGTGTTACTGTATGAGTTTTCTGAAACTAAATATTTTTACGTCATTTCGTTAAAAATAAATAAATAAATAAATAAATAAATAAATAAATAAATAAATAGATAAATAAATAAATAAATAAATAAATAAATAACAATATATCTATTGCAAAACTTTCCCATATATTACTTTCAAAAAGATTTCAACAAAATAATATAAACTTATTCGAGGTGTAATCCAAAACCAAAATAGCTCTTTCCATTACACATTAAAAGATGAAGAGATGTAACCATACGACGTTCAATCTACATTAAAGTAACATTTAAAACAATAGTTCTGTTCACAGTTGAAATAGCCTTTCAACTGATCTGGGGAATCCGAAATTTAATTTAGTGCAAACAACTAATAGAAACTCTTTAAATAACAAATGTGAAGTGCATTAGCAAAGGGCATATACAGTATATTGGGTAGATCTTGATCTCTCCTCCATTTTTCCTATAAGCTTCCCTTTAATTGTAACCCTCCATTTTTCCCATTTCTTTTTAGGCATGCTGTGTAATGGCAAAGTGTATAGTGACTATTTAATTCAAAACAAGACAAACTCAAGACAAAAATACAAAAAATAGCTAAAGTAAAGTTCCCTTAAAATCAAGTTACATAAAAAAAAAAAAAAAAAAAAACCCCAGCTTATAACTTAACGTTTTTCTAGAATAATTGATTTTAAAATAAGGAATAATATGAGTCTCATTAAAATTTTTACAAATAAACCTTTAGAATAATAAGAAACTAAGCAAATGCTATAATATATTTTAAATACACCATACTATACCTCGTCCAAAGTGATGTGGACGCTGAGCCTCCTCGCCCCCTCCGCCCCTACGACCGCCCACAGGACCCCACCTATCCCACCCCTACAACCGCCCACACCACCCCTACCCAACCTTCTTCTTCTTTTTTATATACTGGGGATTTTTCAAAAAACTACGTTTTTTTAAACTGTTAACTTTACTTAATTTTTATTGCATTTATTAAATTCTACAAATTAATCTCTGCCGAAAAAGTCCAAACACGATATAATTCTGATACGTCTAAGCATTTTAATGGTCAGTGGATTAAAAAATATAAACGATACCGTACTATATAATTAGATAAATAAATATAGTTTAATAAATTAGATACAATATAACAAAGAGCGTTTACTAAGAGTAAAATAAAAGGTAATTGTATAAGGTAGTCATTTTGCAGGGTCATTTGGTTTATAACATAAACATTTATTGAATCCTAAAACAGAAATTGAGTGTAACTTTTAAATATAGTGTAACAATGTAAAAAGTTTAGTAAGTTTTACTAATAAATCTATAAAAGAATAATAATAATAATAATAAATGAATTCATGATAACCTAAAAAAGTATTCTGTTTTACAAAACATAAGTGATTATCACATGAGGACGTCAATAAAAAAATATAAACCTTTATATATGCGTTTTACTGGGGATGTTTTTTTTAAGAGTTGAGAGATATTACAGAGTTGAGTTTACATTCTTAAAATGAAGGAGGCCTCTGAAGTAAATTCCAACATATTATGAAAACCAAAAATAAAATAAATGATTTTAATTACTTAATATATAACACAATATTATATTGAATAAAAGGGAAGTTAAATTGAATCAATGCTTATGACATTTCCAAACTTATGATGGTAGTATTTTTAAATAATGACAAATTTTTATTTAGCCCTTCTGTAAAATGTTTGAGAGTCAACAACTAAACAAATAGATTAAATTATTATAAATAAAGATAGATGCTACAGAGAATTTAATGTATAGTATAAACAGTAAGGAAAGCTCACTTACTTAATGTAAAATTGCACATTTTTTAATCCACTGACCATTAAAATGCTTAGACGTATCAGAATTATATCGTGTTTGGACTTTTTCGGCAGAGATTAATTTGTAGAATTTAATAAATGCAATAAAAATTAAGTAAAGTTAACAGTTTAAAAAAACGTAGTTTTTTGAAAAATCCCCAGTATATAAAAAAGAAGAAGAAGGTTGGGTAGCGGTGGTGTGGGCGGTTGTAGGGGTGGGATAGGTGGGGTCCTGTGGGCGGTCGTAGGGGCGGAGGGGGCGAGGAGGCTCAGCGTCCACATCACTTTGGACGAGGTATAAGCAGAATTGGAAAAGGAGTACTTTCATAAATTTCTGTATTTCGGCATCTTAAGCCATTCATATTGAACCATTTGATTTTGTTGTTGATCTTTTTTTTGTAATTAAGTAATTTTTTATTCCACATGGCAAATCTTAAAAAGAAAAACAAACAAAAATGTTAATAGTTCATTCCTTTATTCTGAATTTCTAGAGCTTGATTTCTATATCAATTTATTTCTTATGTAAATATTACAAAGTTGTTTTTTTTCCGATATTAAAGAATAAGTTTCTCTCTAAACGACTGTTCTGTTCTTCAATAAAAAGGAAAAAGTTCTTATCAATTTAGCAAAACGAGACTTCATAAAAAACCGCAAAGTGGCGCTGAATAACTCTCTTCCGATTCTACGTCATCGTTTTGCTCTGCCACTTCAATTACTTCTGCTTTTGTTGCATGTCTTGCCCTTTCAATTAAAAGAGCTAAATATTCATTATCACTGAGTTCTTGATAGTAAGAAAACAACACGAGCCAGAAATAGATGTTGAGAAGAATCGTAATTCCCGCTGCTATTGTGAAGGCTCCGAAATAAAAGAAGTTTCTCATCACAACCTTAACTCCTGCCTTTCTATGGCCAAAAGCTTCGGCCTAAAGAGGAAAAAGAACTCTACATCATTTTCAAAGAATTACAGAAATCAACGATGAAGAAAAAAAAAAAAAAGACAAAATATTTGACCTAAAACTCGTGTCTTTATTGTTATGGTTCCAGCAAAGTATTTGTCATAAAACTCCATCATCGATAACTAGGGTGAACAAGCCTCGGATTGTGCGGAACAGTCCTTGATTTTAGTGCAGTGTCCCCCTTCAATATATGTCCCGAATTTTGTAAATAGTCGACGTGGATTTTGCTAGCGTCAGTTCATATAAGGATAAACATATTTTTGTGGGTCAGAATAGAAATACATTCAATAATCGAGCATTCTATAAACATTTTTTTACGGTACTCGCGAGATATACGTATCGTGATGCACGCGCACACCACAAACATTGTGACGCACGCGCACAACTATTTTAATTTCAAAAAATTTAAGTTCATCACCAGTATTTATGCAAGTGTGTTACAAGTTAGACAATGGAGTAAGAAATGTTAAATTAATTGTTTGAAATAAAACGTATTATGAGGCAATTTTTTTTTAATCGTCAAATTTGTCTTGTCCAGAATTGACGTCGGAAAATTTTCCGATTACAGAACTTCTTTTGTTACAAAATCTATATAAATAAAAATGTAAATGTTCGTTTGTTCAAAATCTTAAATCTCCGAAAGTTCTTCACCGATTGCTTTGACATTTTGACACAACGTTGCATTCGAATACGCGCGTGTTTTTATATACTTATATAGATGTCACACCTGTGACAGGTAAAAACATGCTTTTTTTGACAACCCCAGGTGTTTGGCGCCAACCCGCAATACACCCGAGTTAAGCGGAGAAGCTACAACGGGCTGGGAAGTCGTATATTCTCCGATCTCGATATTAATTTGCTAAATAAATAAAGTTTTTGTTTTAATGCTGTATATGCAAGAGTTCCGGAGCGAAGCGACGGTACCCGGCTGGTAGAGAAATAAATGCCTAAAAACAGCCAATCGCCTTTTAATAATACACTAGGCCATCCTCCTGTCTCCCCCTGGTAAGTATGAGATAATCCAAGAAGAATCGATTCCAAGCGGTTATGGCAAAAAGTGAAATTTAAATTTTAATCTAGTAGGCTAAACTTAATGAGTTATTTTCTTTTTTCTCTGACTCTTCTCTCATTGCGCCACACATACACACACACACACACACACACAAAGGGAGTGATAAGAAACAATAATTTGAATGTAGTCCCGGTGGTCTAATGAGTAAGACGTCTGACTTCGGATCAAAAGGTTGCAGGTTCGATTCCCGTCACGAACGTTTCATTGTTGTAATTATTTCTATTTTTCACAGAAAATTAACAATTGCGCCGGACAGACAGATAGAGAAATAAAAGATTTTAGTAATATAGATTACATAAGTTGGAAGCATCTGTGACTTTCTCAATTAATATTGTAATTTTTGAAGTCAAAGGCTTTATTGTTTCTCGAGTTCTTTTATTATTGTTTGAGTTTAATTTAAAACAGCATTTGAAGAAATTTTTTTGTAATTTAATTATAAATGACATATTTCATAGTGCACAAAATCTTACATATCATACTGTGGTCAAAATAATTATGGGATATCGCGAAAATAATAGCAAAAGACAATCAACGTCACTATTTTCAGCCTTTTATCACCGAATAATGCAAGAAGAATTAAAATCTTGTGGAATATGCAAAGTAGCAGAGCATGCTCATTGTAATGATGAACCACTGGGTGACGACCGGCTGGGCTGAAACTGCATTGGTCTACATGGATAACAGTTCATTTCTTCAGTAGGTTATAGACCCTGTAGTTCTTGTAGGATTCTGTGCCTTTCCTGGGTAAGGGCCATCTCCAGCTGATGAAACGTCATGTAAGGAGATGCAATATGCATGTTCAAGCATGTTCAAAGAGAATTAGGTCTGGTGACCATGCAGGCCAGTCCACTTGTTCGATCCCTGCAACCTGGAGCATTGTTCACTATCTGTACAAGGTGTAGGAGTGCATTATCTTCCATGAATACAAAGTTTTCTCCAACTGCTTCCGCATAGAATACAACTGCAGATAGCAGAATCTCATCTCAATATCAATCGTCAGGGATCCATTTCAGATGATGTGTGGATCAGTGTGACCATCAACATTAGCGCCCGCCCACAGAATAACTCCACCACCGCCGGAGGAGTCTCTTTCATGCACAAAAGGGACTTCCACCATGTTCCTCCCATTTTCATTCTTCCCTGTTCCTCGTTCACGGCAGGAGACGAGAATTTTCTGCCCACAGACTGAACCACGACTCATCCGAGAAAAGAACGGTGGATCACTGATCTCTGTTCCAGTGATGATACTTTCAAGCCCACATTCTGCGGGCTTTCCGGTGTTCTGCAGATAAGAGGCATGGATACCATTGGCCGTCGGAAATACTGTCCACGACGGTAAAGCCGATTTCGTATGATTTCGGTGCACATCTGTTGTCCTACGACGCAATGAACTAATCCCGTAGCTGCGTCGCATTGGGTAGCAGTTCCTTCGTGCCAAGATTCGCAAATACCGATCATCTCAAGTTATTGTGCACAACTTGTCGTGTCCCGACTGTTTAGCAATCAGCTTATGACGCTTTGGGATGTTCGAAAAGCCGCCGCCAACGAACCTGGACATTGGCGGCGGCGTTTCGAACATCTCAAAGGACAAACATTCCAATCGTCCTCCTGCTTTCCAAGTTTTTTCTGACAAATCACGTTGCAGATACATTGTTCAGTGATGTTGCACTAGTAACTGCAATTTTCTGCTGAAAAAAAAAATTCAATATTGCACTGCAGTATCGTCTCTCGTGATAATGGATAAGCTGCTATTTCCGATGACTTCCATTCTTCTTATATATGCTTATTCTATATTGTTCGTTAATAAAACGCTGAAAATGGTGATATTGATTCTTCATTTGTATTATTTTTGTAATATAATAGAATTTTGAGTAGATGCTCTCAGATGGCTTTCTGAATATGCGCATCATTATCATTAAGAATCTTAAGAAGCTCGTAGAAAATTGATCCAGCCGTCTTAGCTTCATTCGCGTTTAGACAGACAGACCTAAAAAAAACAATCAATCAATAACCTAACATTGCTTCTAACATCATCATCCAGGCATTATATTTATATATATTGTCAAAAAAAGCTAATTTGGAAGAATACAATTGTCCAAATCTAACAATACAAGTGTGAACATCTCATTGCCATTTCTTAATGATAAATGTGGCATCATTTTAATATACGAACTATATTAGAACAAATTTTAAATAAGATTAAAAATGAATACAGGATGTTTACAACATTTGACGTACACTTCAGAGATGATTAGGGAACTAAAAAGTCATATAAACTTACGTATGATTCATCCATTCTATCCATTTTGTGTTCCAGCAACTGTCTGCTGGCCGTTAACGGAAGAGCTGAAAATGACCTGGTAAATCAGTTCTATCAATAAATAAAATGATAGAAAGACACTGCTTATCATAAGACACTGCTTTATAACGGCTTGTGAATAATAAATCTATAATGTAGTCCAATAAATTTCCACACATTCGCATGCCATTCGTTCTATTATTCTTGGAGTGCTGACAATACCATCTACATCCGCATGCCCTCAAGAACACCAATGTGGAGAACGAAAAGAACCACTTCACGTTATCTCTTGTGAAAAGTCTTTTCTTTGACAGACGATGGTTAGGAAATAGTTTCATATTCAGACGTCATACGTTGATTATGTTATAGTCCATAAGTTCACACATCGAGATAAATGTCCAAATATGAGACTTATCCGTGTTAATAAGCCTTGTCACTCGCAATGATAAGAAATTTGTAATAAAATTCTTTATTACTTGCAAAACAGATGATCGTTGTATCAAGACACAGAAATATAATCATAGAAAGATAGCTGCATCATCATGTTTACAAAAACTATGAATTTTGCATAAGATAGCGATAAAACTGAATGAGACAAGCTACGCTAAAACAGACTCTCGGAAGGAGTGATGGAAAATACTGGGATTTGGATTAGACTGTGAAATTAGACTAGTTGGTGAGAAGTAAGCTTATTTTTTGCACTTATTCTATCAATGGGTCCTACATGTTATGGGGACCACTTATAATGTATGGGAATTTCCCATACATTATTTACAATTAATTTTAATGCTAAAGTTAAAAATAAGGGTCAACTTATTATTTAATATTTTAGAAGTAAACTAAAAACTTAATTTGACTGTCATTAATTTTAGTTTTACTTTAATTCGTATGTAATTAAATATTTTTATTCTCGATTGACAAATGATAAATGCGATTTTTATTAAAATCCAAGTCAAGGGATTTGAGTTTTGTTTACATTTTGAACTTCAAAATTAGTCGTTTGCCAGCTAAGGAAAAACTAACCATCTGTTTCTATGGCATTATTTATATAATAGAAATAAAGGCTTTCGGAGGGGGTTTTCAAGTCTCCATGGTTTCCAAGTAAATGTAAAAAGAGATAAAAGCTATATTTCGTGTGAATTTGAGCGCAGACAGAATGACCTACTCCATCTGTTTAACTGCGAATTCTATTGAAATTAATTAAGTGAAATGACTTTCAGTTAATCTGTCTTTTTAAGTTTACCAAAGATTGTCATCATTCAAGATATCTTTTCACTTGAAAAGAATCCTCTGTCGTGATACCTATCACTTCATCTACAACTATGAGTCTGGAGAATTGGTTAAGAAATATTTTTCCAAATTTGATTTACAGTTTTAAATGCGTTTTATAAAGCCAGATGACTGTCAAATTCTCAACTTCAGTAGGTCATTTTTTCGTTTTCCAAAGTCAATTTGAAATGTTTAGAAGTTCTAATGTGTTAGCTTTTATTCCAAGATGGAGATACAGGAATGTTTCCAAGTTTACAGATACTGACATATTACATAGCCTTAGGAAACAACAGGAATCATCACAATCCCTTCACGAATGATAATGTAGGCTACGGCCTGTAATTAATACTGTATATTTTTATTATTCAGACATAAAGCGCTATTATCAAACTTTCAAGCTATTCTTCATCATGTATTCAGTCCTAACAATGATCTCCTGCATTTTTTTCTTCTTAACTTGTCGAAATCTACATTGCTAGCGGCAAATACAACCATAGCCTTGTTGTCTATCAAATTCTATACTACTTTCGCGAACTCAAGACCAATACTCGAATGCAGTATCCTTCAGAATTATGAACCACAAAATTTAACATTTCAATTGTCATAGATTACGTTAAAAATAGGTAATAAAGCTATAATTCGTTTCATGTCTTAAATTCTTGTAGTTCAGTGCATCTTTAGATATTATTCAATAGGATGTTTTCTTTTAAAAAGAAAGAAAATAGAATCGATGTATTTCTACCAAACATGCTTACCTCCAGAGCACATGTTATAAGAAAGGCAACAGTACCAAAGAACATATGGAATAACAAAAGACACAGCAAGCATATCCTATTCTTTTCGATTAAGGATAATAGCAATGCACAGCTACTGAAGACTAGAACGGCGTGAATCCATAAGAGTAAGAAATCTATTCCTGAAATAAGAATCAAAAGAAAGTTAAAAAAAATAATCTGATATTTTAATTAAGGTCGGTCGCCATTATTTTCAAGATTAGATTATTTCAGTTAATGTTCAAGTAAATACCCTAATTAATTGTAGGTTTCTAGCAATTTATTACGAAGTAATTTTAATGTATAAGTAAGTTAAGAGCTAAATTGTTGAATTACAAATAAAATCCGAATTTTAGAATCAATACATAATGATCATTCTCATTATGCTCATTACATTTCAATTATCAGATATAGCTAGATGGCTAAGTTCTCGCACTTATAAGCTGAAGATTGTCAGTTAAAGTCCATAGACCTACTATGTTTTATTTTCTCAATGTCTGCGTGAGTTTTTTTTTTTTTTTCTCTTTATTTTGCTACCGTTGTTTTTTATTTTTTTCCTAACTTTTCTTATTTTTCCTTACGTTAATGTACTTCCTTTTTTTTATTATTATTTTTAATTTTTTCTACTATTATGGGTCGCCCTTAAATTTATGCTTTAGCACAAAATTATGTGTCGTAATGTGTTCACAAAATTATATTCACTTGAATTATTCAGGATAAAACTCTGTTATCAAACATTCAAACTATTCTTCATCATGTATCCAGTCCAATTTATTTTTCTTGTAATCTTTCCATTCTAAAGACAGGAGCATCTGTTGATACCATTAGCAGCGGAAATGCGCATTAAAAGATTACATAAATTACAATGATTTACATAAATTACAAGAATGAGAAAGATATCAGAATGATGTTGAAACTGTTACACAAAGTTCGATAATAACATTTAAACTTCAGATAGATATTTTGCAAGATATTTCTGTTATATAGTAAAATATAAAGAAGGTTAGTAAATTTTTAATTTTAAAGCAAGAACAATTCCATCACATTAAGTTATCTGCGATACACAATTCCGTGATACACAATGTATGTCGTCTCCCTGTAAGTTAGAATTAAAACGTAAGAATCAATGAAACTGCTGAATTGGCTTACTTACTTTGAGCATCCTTTATACACAAACTAGACTGGTTAGATTCTTTTAAACATACCGGATCTTCCGATAGAATAGTAAGAATCACAATAGTTAAGATAACGATAAAATGTAAAACATGGAAAAGCTGCAACAGAAACAAAGGAAAACGTCTGCTAGATTAATTTTGATAAACATTATAATATTATATTTAAATATTCAGAAACATTTACTGCTCATCGTTATTTGATATTTTCCAAACTGCTATCTGATATGACTTCAAATATACATTTAATTTCATATATCATTTACAATTTAATTTTATTATTACTTATTATTATAATTATTTAAAATAAGTGTAGACTACAGTTAAAAATAACTTTCTAACGAGTAATAGCAAACAGAAATATGTAACTAAATAAATAAATACTACACACTGTTTCCATGTAGTGAACGAAAACAAAACAAAAAGCTAGTTAGAAAACGTTTTATACGTCCTTAAATGACCAAAAATTGGTATAAAATATTTTCTGCATCGCATATATTACAATGCGCTGTGGAAGTCAAATGAGCTCTATATTGACATTGTTTAGCGCGTTTTAAAGAGACTACAGATCAATCTGATTGTAACGAGCTTATATCATGCCGTATATTACTCTCTCCGTGCGAAAATATGGTCTACATTTTGAAATTATTTGTGTTTTGAAATGTAAACCATATTTACGGACGGAGGGAGTACAAATTAAAGCAACAAAACACAAAAACACATGGCAGTTTCCACTAGGCTAGTATATACTCGAGTGGCGAGTAATTTAGTAACTAAAATACTCGCTACTGCCCAAAAAATCGTTCGCACTGCGGTCGAGTACAGTACACAAGTGGTGGTGTTTTGCGTGAACAGGCTGCTACGCAATAAAATAAGCTAATAAATCTTAAGGTAATGGTTATTTTAGAAGAAGTGGAAGAAGAAATTTGTGTGATAAAGAAAAAAAAGCTATGGATACGAAAATTTGGTATATGTTCATTGTATTTTTTCAACTCCATGTATGCAGATTACATCATTTTTTTGTTTTTATAATGTGGGGACTCAATATTCCACAAGTTCTAATATTTCGAAACAAATTTTAAAGTTGTTTCTTCGCTCTAGCGAAACGACATTTTTGCTGCAGCTATTGAATTCGACTAAAACGAGAGGTTCGGACTTGTTTAGTCGATGAACCAGTGAGCAGTGACGAGTGAAGGGGGGTGCTACTCGTCCGGAAAAATAGAACAAAATGGATTGACTCGACTAAACACTTAGTAAACTACTCGTCTAAATTGTTGCTGTTCAGACATATTTAGTTACTAAATTACTCGTCACTCGACTAAATTACTAGCCTAGTGGGAACTAGGCATTAGTTTAAGTCAGGTTATTATGTAACTGATAAAAGTGGTAATATTTTATGAAATCTAACCTGCGGAATTAGAGCTAAATTAAAGCTTTTTGGAAGAGGACATTTCTTTAATACATCCTAGGAATAAAAGTGATGGAAAGTTTTTGTTAGTTTTTAAGGAAATTTGAATTTAAAGCGGGACTCTTCTGCGGAAGCACACGTATAAAACAATGAAAATGGCGGTCTTTAGAAGCATTTTGAAAACCGCGGGTCATTCCGAAACGGAAAGTATGGATTTTTTTTCGGGTGTTTTTCCAAAAGAAACATCCTGGAAACTACCATACCTCAGGTAACCTAACCTACAGTTAACTGCACGGAAAATGTTTGCTTTTTTAAAAAGTTTTATTTACAAATGAAAAATTGTTATCGTTAGGTGTTTTCAACCTTGAAAATGTGCACTCCGCCGCCCCCGAAAAAGTTCCAAAGAAATCTCGAATTTTCTTAAAACCACCATAAAAAAAAACCGGAGTTTTTCCATCACTTTTATTCCTAATATGTATTCATGAATCGTTTTCATCTAAAAAAAAAAAATTGTCTTAATTCCACAGATGAGATTTCATAAAAAACTCGATAAATTTTTCAAGTGTCTTTATGCTTTAAAAATAACAGAATCTCTCCATCAACTAACCAAAACAATTTCTGATTTCAGTATTTGGGCGTAATATTCGTTTATATTTAAAAGGAGCCTATTCTCAATGATTCAATTAAATTTCTCTGTGAAAAAACGAAGTCTTTTTTATTAATAGCCACTGAATTTTGAATTAAGGTAAAGAATGTTATTCAAAATTTCTAAGAACTATTTTAAACTCACGATGAAATAAGCTGCAATTGAGATGCTTCCTTCTTCTAAAGAACGGCTACAACAGCATTGGTTTAAGATAGGCATCACAGTAAACGGTTCTTCTTCGTAAGGAAACCATTATGAGAAATACGACTACAAGAACGTGCCCTGTCTAACAATGTGAGTTGCAGAAATGTTTATTTACTCATGCTTCTTAACAGAGTATTGTTAACAAAAAAATACACTAACCATCAAATATAGAGAGAGAACATTGATATTATAAACAAACCACAACAAGAATAAAAATAGCACCTGAATAAATTAAATCTTGTTTTGTTTATAGTTATTTTCACAGCACGTTAAGTGTATTATTCAGAACATTGATATTGTTACAAACAAAACGCTGAAGCTTTTGCATTAATTGTTCTTCCTTTGTTTTCCGAGTCTTTTAATAATATTTGTGATACCCTAGCTTTAATCAGAGACTTTAGTGTTTGTAAAACAGACAATTAGAAAGGTCGTGTTTACCGTGCATTTCAATATATTTTTTTTTTTTTATTCACGCTTTTGAGCCAACTAATTTTCCTTGATTTTATAAATTATAATCTAATTCACTGCTCTTTATTACAAAGTTAGTTTATTACTATAAAACTCCAAACTTTTACTAGCGATATTTCGCAGGGTAATAACCTTTCCCTGCTTCTTCAGGGACTAGTACAGCGTACTAGTACTAGGAAAATATTAGAGGCTACATCAGAACCTCGACATACCACTCTCTCACACTGAAAAGGGATGAAATCCCTGAAATAGCGTCCCATATGCCTATGTTGGCGACAATGGGAACTACACAAATATTGTTGTGATAATAGCGCCGCATAGCATCCTGGTGACGACAATTGGAACTTAACTATTGTTGTTCATAATAGTTCTACACAGTAAACTGGTGGCAAAAACTATAACTAAAATATTTTTGTGGCAACTTGCCACGAATATTGTTGAACGATATTTCTATGGGATTTTCAGGTTGAAGTCAAAATTTATATCTTTATATGTATGTTCTGTGTACAACTTTACACCCTTTGACTGATTTTAACCAAATTCTGCTTAGTTACTCTTTACTGCCCCGCGGAAAATATAGGCTACCTTGGAACCTCGATATACTATCTGCTCATCTTGAAAAATGATTACTTTTGTACGAACTAGGAAAGTTTCGAAATTGATCTCACAATTTCAATGTCTTTCTGATCCATATCAGGCCATCTGTTTTTAGTAGCCCGTGCAAAGAACAGGTCTTTTAGCTTATAACCAGGGCCGTTTCTACCATTAGGCAACCCTAGGCGGCCGCCTAGGGCGGCAAGATTTTTAGGGCGCCGAAGGACGGAAAAAATTAATTTTATATATATATATCAAACAAGCGAAATTATTGAGCAAATTAGAGAAAATGAAAAAGAGGACATATTAAAACAACGAATTATCTTCAAAGGCATACAGAATAATTACTTAATAAATCTTTTCTTTAACGAATACGCCTCTACCTACCTCAAAACTAAAGAACCGCTACTGATGAGTACGAAATATAAACAAAGAATTCTGGAAAGAGATACTATCTCACGATCATGTCACAACTTGATACATCCTTCCCTCTTGCACAAGGAAATTTTTGTGGTTGCCAGATTCGGCTATTAGCAGCGAATGGGGCCACTTTTGAAAGCTGAGCGCTACCAAATTTTGAATTTCTCTACTTGTGACTTTTGGGACTACTTTTCAAATAAGATGTGCTAATTTGGGCTACTACAGAATTCAAGGCGAATGTAAGGGGGGGGGGGCCGAGGGCCTCCCCCCTCCCGAAATAATGAATGTAAAGAAAAAAAATAAGTAAATAGGTAAGAAGAAAGAGGATAAAATAGGATTTTCCTTTTATATTTATTATTTCGGAGCCGAAATTTTTTTTGATTGTTAAGATAGGATTGGCGTTTTTTGTTTTTTTTTTGGTCGTTAAGAGAGGATTGGCGTTTTTTTTTTTTTTTTTTTGGTTGTTAAAATTCATCTTGCCCGAGGCTCTTACATTAATCTTGGCCCCCCCCAAAAAAAGTATATTCTACATTCGCCACTGACAGAATTCCAAATGTTTTTGAAAATGTTTTTTGTATTTTGATTGTTAAAGTATTTGAGAATCGTTTTTTTTTTTGTTTTTTTTTTCGGTTGTTAAAGTTAAAAAAGTCGGTAAAAAAAAATTGGGCTACTTTTATTACAACTTCGCTACTTTTAGTCTTTCAGCTCGCTACTTTCAGCAATTGAGATCTGGCAACCCGACGCAGGTCACTCTCAAGTGTCAGTTGTATTGAGTGGTTGTGTTGATGTTTTTAGTTTTACTCGAGGTTTTACTATTAGAATTTCCTTCAGAAAAGCGTTTACGAGCCAGGTTTTGAATTTATCTTTCAACATTTCTAAAAGGTAAGTGCAATTCATGATTTTCACATGAAAAGATAAGTTACTATTAAGCCGTAATAATTAAGAGAGGCAATTCCTATAAATTAAAAACAAATAGGCCAATCTTTAGGAACTTATTTTAAATGTATTGCATCCATTTTTTTTATTACTTTTATGGTACTTTATTTCACATTTCTAACGTATACAAGAATGCTTATTGACACAAACCTTGTTGAAAAAATCCACATGGACTTCCATGGATTTTCGTCCGAAATTACCATATGGAAATCCCTATGGATTTTCTATATCGGGAAATGATCTATATACATACTGCCTCACAGTTGTTTGAAAAAGAAAACAAATTTTATGTAATTAATATGACCATGGTTTGTAGTTAAATGATAAAGTTGAACAAAAAAAAAATATTTTTACAATGTTTTGTAAATAAGCAAGGCGACATTTTTTTAGCCAAAATGGAATTTTTTTTTGTATTGCCACCATAATGTTAATATTGAATTCTTTTTCTTTTTGTACATTCATCTATAAACTACTACCATATAGATTATAACATTTTTTTTTGTATCACATAACTGTGACAGGCGCTAGGCTGCACAGCGCAAAGTGCACACCGTTGAAAAGACAATGCTCTAGCAAGGCTTGATAACTCTGAATGTGTATATATCGTTCATGTTGTGTCAATACAATTTATTACACGCTAGAAATATGAAGGAGGTGTATGTTTTTCTGTGTTAAAATTAGGTCACATTTGACATGCAATTAAGAAAACACTATTAGGTCGATCGGTTTGATTTTTTTATTTTTTTTATTTGAAAGATACACTTGGAAATAATTTTACCTATATAATTGTGAATAAGTGACAATTTGCGAGAAATGAAAAGGCACTGGATTAGTAATTGAGATTTTATGAATGCCGGGGGAAAACAAACGGTCGATCCTGCCCAGGAACCATTTCAAATTTTCAAAAATAATGAACAAATTTTTTTCATTGTATACAATTTTGTTTGTAACATACATTTTCATAATTTTCCTTGTATAGTTTCTTATATTTTCTTATAATTTTCAATTCTTCTTTACTTTATTATAGACTTTCTTTTCATCAGGGTATTTATTTACTTACTTGTTAGACTGCAAATATCTTGGATAGCAGCGTATATTTGCCGAATTTTATTGCATAATACTTAAAAAAGGGAGTAAGAATTCGAATAAAATACAAACCGCATAACTTCAAAACCGTATAAAAAAGATCGGCTATTAATGTCATTACAATTTTATAATGTTATATTGTGAAATTCCGAAGGAGTTCCCTTTGGTTGGAATGTTTGTATTGTTTTAAATTTTCACGTAGGTCGCAATGATTAGAAATTGTATTTAAGTTATTTTGATATGTTTACATAGCGTAGGTTTTTTTTTATAGGGACACGTTATTTAATTCGTTTTTATTTTATTAAATACATTGTGGTGTGATATTTTATTTATGTAATTAAATATATTGTGATATTCCGAAGGAGAATATTATTTTATTAATGTAAATTTCTTTTAATACTTTCGTTTACTCAGTATCAGTATAATGTTTTTTTTTTGGTTGTTAAAATAAGATTTTCCTTTTTTTTTTGGGGGGGGG
>JAFIDM010000001.1:102628000-102645482 GCA_023159025.1 Thereuonema tuberculata
TTGAAAAGTCGGTTTTTTTTTTTTGTTTTTTTTTTTTTTGATGGGGCATAGAATACTTTAGATACTTTAGGTGGGACGTAGCACAAAAAAGGTTGGGAAACACTGGAGTGATGGTAGTAAAAGGGAGGGGGCGGCTTTTTCAGTTCTCGCCTAGGGCGGCAGAATACCTAGAAACGGCCCTGCTTATAACTAATAAATTTACATCTTGCAAATGAATAACAACCGATTTAATCGTTATTTTTTTATAAGTAAACCAGTTTTCGTTTTTCCTATCAGTCCAATCCGTCTAGCATATCTCGTTCAGTGAAAAGGAACAATATACAAAACGGACAAACATACAAATCAATGACCCCTGAATTTCAAAACCATCAAAACAAAATCAAGAATAAAAAGGGGTGAATAATTAATCCCCGCTAGCGTTTAGCTTAGCATCAAGGGATTAATTTATAACAAGGTTAGTATTTAGACAATAAATTTAACGAGCGTTAATAAAAAGTAAAATAAAATAAAGAACGCACATATGTAAACAAAACAGAAATTCACTGAGCTACTTTTTTTTTCATATTTGTGCTGGAAATCGGAGACAGTACTGTTTCAAGGCTTATTGGCCTCATCAGTCCAATCCGTCCAGCATACCTAGTTCAGTGAAATGGGACAATACACAAAACGGACAAACATACAAATCAATGACCCCTGAATTACAAAAAACATCAAAACAAAATAAAGAATGAAAAGGGGTGAATAATTAATAAATTGATAAAAAAGGGTGATGAGAGGCCAATAAGCCTTGAAACAGCATTGTCTCCGATTTCCAGCACAAATATCAAAAAATAGCTCAGTGAATTTGTGTTTTGTTTAGTTATGTGCGTTCTTTATTTTATTTTACTGTCAAATGTTTTTAACGCACGTTAAATTTATTGTCTAAATAAAATCTTTTTAACGATTTTTTTTTCTAATACCTTCATTTCATTTTTATTAATTTTATTTTTAATTGAATTGAATTAAATAGATTTTTTTCGTTTAATTTAGTAATTAAGTAAGAAATATTAAAGAACATCCAAGAAGTTTTTTATTTTCTCCTCATTTCTAATATCGTTCTTTTTATTAAAAAGAATCCCTCATCCAAAAAAAAAAAAAAGAAATTATGCATTAGTTTTACAATATTTGCGACTAGTAAGATTTTAGTTTTTATCTCATCTTTATTAATTAGAAGAGAAACAAATATTATATTAGAATATAATTTTTATCATAAGGATGTTTTTTTTTTCCCATTACGTTTGTGACATAGGTCTCGGCTTTCAGCCACTTAAAACTATCTACGGACAGAAGAGGTATATTTGCTTAATAATGATTCCATTATAATTTATTTAAAATAAATAAATTTACAATAGAACCAAATAGGAAAAAGTAAAAAAATAGAGAATTCCATCAGTACATTTTAAAACCATCCGTAATTTCGATATTGTAGACCTACTGTCTATTAATTCTGTTTTGTTTGATACCATGTATTTTTGTTTTTTGTTTAATTAAATTTACCATTGTTTTCAGCACAGTTCGTTTGAATGTAATTTTGAAATGATAAATCCAGAATTTTTTCTTTACCAATGACCAATTAAGGTTTTTTTTTTTTTTTTGGGGGGGGGGGGGGGGGGTTGGGGGGGTATTATACAATATTTTAATAATTACAATATTGTATTAAAGGTAAAGTGTCGCACCTCAGGCCTATGTGGCCCTTAGGGTCCCGCCTTTAACTCGCGGGAAAGAAACCAGTTATACTTAAACAATTTTTTACATCCATGATGATGAACCTCTGGGTCGGTTCGAAAGGCTCCATTATTTTGTAAATATGTATATTTTTATTTTTTTATGGTTGTATGTATATTTATATATATTTTTGAAAAGAAACCAGCTACCCATTCAACAGAGGGCTGGGTACACCCTAGGCCCCGTCTGGAGGAGACTTCAGTGAGAACCCGGCTACTCCTCCGCCGAGGCCGGGGCTCGAACCCGCAGCCAAGCGCTCTTACCCTTTCGGCTACTGGATCCACAATATTTTATTACCTTAAATAAATTTTGGTATTGGGAAAGGTTACAGGAGAGAGTTTAATCAACCATCGGATCAAGTTTTGCACTGAACGAAAGATGAAGACGATTTCTCATCATTTTCCACAAATTTAACAAAAGCACAAAAGCCTTTCTGAAATGTCAATAGTTTCATCATTTCAATAATCATTTAAATTCAAAAAAATAATATGTAGTGGTAACGTCGCCCTCAACAGGTCAAACAATTTAACCTACATGTGAAGAACTGTTAAAACTCTAGACCAAATTAGAGTGTGTAGCTCCCTTTTCTTTGGAAATACTTGAAGAGACTTCACTCGATATTCAACAATGAAACAGAAGAAGAAACTTTCAAAAAACAAAATTTATTGTAATGTTTGAAAATAACCGGAAATCTTATCCTATTCTACAGAAAGTCTTTTTACAAGTTTTTAAATTTAATCCATAACAAATCTCGAGTGACACACTAGAATGAGAAGAAACTTTTATAAAAATAAGCAGTTCAACAACTAATTGTTCCAGAGCTAACAAACGATATTCCAATTACTAATTACAAATTAAGAAATTCAAAGTATTCTATTCAAAGTATAGGGTGTCTCAAAAAAATGTACTAACACTTTGATGTACTAACTATCGAAGTGTTAGTACATTATTTTGACACATCCTGTATTATTAAATTCAGAGTATTGCATTAAAAAAAGAAAACATTTTCCTTTCATATCTCATTTGTTCCCCTCTCAGTTCTAGGATGATTTCGAGGTAAATTCAGACTATGTACGGCCATCTTGAGCTTTTCGTGGTCACTCAGTAGCTGGTAAAAAGAGAAAATAACAAGAAAGAAATACACATCTCTTAAAAAACATAAGATAACGATGATAGTCATAATTCCAATGGAAATAAAACCAAATAGAACAGTCGAGTTAAGAATAGCTGTTTCGTCTGAAACTTTGACTTTCTCAAATTCAGAGACCTATGGGAAAAATAAAAATAAAAAGAACAATTATGCTTGATGAAATGGCAGAAACAGATTTAAATATTCGTACAGTAAATCCCCTCCTATTTCCCCTCCTATTTCCATTTTTTTAACTGCACAATAAATTACGGAATCAACAAACATTTTTTAAATCTAGAATAAGGTAAATAATAAAAGAGGCACAATTAGCGACGTCCAAGTAGGAGGTTTTCGTGTTTCGACACGAAAAAACAAAAACAATGGGGATGTTGAACGTCTCTGGGTCGAGGCTGGAAAAGTCACGTGACGTAGGTGTGTCACTTCTAAAAACATGGCTAAGATTACCGAAAAACCTCTGTATATTAAAGATTTCTCAACTTTAAATATATTGAATTATCGGCATACAATTAAGGAAGCGTATGGAAATAATGTAGATACGTTATTTCTAGATGAAAGGAATAAATATATTTAAAGAGAAATTTGTTCTATTTCTTTCATCTAGAAATAACGTATCTACATTATTTCCATACGCCTCCTTAATTGTATGCCGATAATTCAATATATTTAAAGTTGAGAAATCTTTAATATACAGAGTTTTTTCGGTAATCTTAGCCATGTTTTTAGAAGTAACACACCTACATCACTTGACTTTTCCAGCCTCGACCCAGAGACGTTAAACATCTCCATTAACCGATTTTTTTATTAAAAAGTAAGAAAATAAAATAAAATGAAATAAAATAATTGGTTATAATGTATGTACTGCTATTTTAATGTAAATAAAACATGTTAAAAGCATTCTTGTGTTGATTTTCGTTCTTTTTCGTCCTATTTCGGATTATCCGCGGAATTCGCTTATCCGTGGTTGCCGCGCCACCCAACTCCGCGGATAATCGGGAGTTTACTGTAGTTGTAAAGATCAAAATTTACACAATTTTTTGATATTACATTACGAACTAGGACTTAGAAGTAGTACAGAACGAAAAGAAAACAGATACATCACTGCAGTAAAGACAACCAACGTTATCTGCAGAATAATGATCTCTGTATAATTACTTGAAATGGCCACTGAAGAACCCTCTTTGATAAGCTGACTGTCAAAAATGAAAGTGTTAAGAGTGCACCGTTCTGTTACCATAATTAACTAATTTCAATAGATATTATGTTGAGCAGTAATCCGTAATGGATGGAAGAATCTCAATAGGAAATGAAACATTGGCAATTTCTTTACTGGTCGCTTCATAAGCGAAATATTTCCTTAAATGCTTGTTTCCTTTGTCATTTTTATTGTTGATGTTACATTACAGCTAAGTACAAACAATTTGAGAATTGCCTCAAATACATAAATGTCAAGAAGAAGAATTTTAAAAAAATATTAAAAAAATACACATTTAATTTTATATTAGAGGGCACTAATTTAAATTGTAAATTATTGTTTTAATTATTTAATTAAGTAATTTTAATTAAATAGTTTTAATTATTTAATAAGCTGTCACTGAAGGAGACTCACACCACCCTGGTACAGGTTGACATACAAAAATCCGGCCATCGATAATCCGGTTCCGTCAGATTTCCGGCATGGATTTCGGAGCGCAAATTCTGTAGAGCTATATACGAGCTCGTAATATCTATTTAAGTTCTTTGCCTCAGATCCGGAGGTTGTCGGATTTTCGAATGTCAACCTGTATTAACACATGGTTTATTACAACTGTCGTAATAGTCAATCAATCAGATGTATTCGCATTATCAGTTCTCGGGTTTTATATGTATTGTGATATTTTATAAAACTGGTTGTGAGCTTTCCATAAGATAACTATTACTAAGGTTGTAAAACAATTATCTTACTTGAGAAACTGGTATCAAAACGTAACAAGCAATTGTCAGACATCCATGACTAATGAGAGAATATAATACAACTGATTTGTTCTTCATACTTATACAAGCCAAGAGTAAAAATGAAGACGCTGTTGATAACAAAAGCAACAGCAAAAGAATATGATTTTCTTCTAAGAAATGAGAAAAGAAAAGAATCATTTATTCCAATTAGAGAATTAAGTTGAAAAAGTAATGATGGAAATCTATACTGTGCAAAAAAAGCTAAATTTATAAATTTATAACATTGGGTGAAACCAACTTATTTACCAAGTGACATCCTGGAATAGCTATTTCACACTCTTTGGCGATTATCAGCCAGGAGAAGTCACCAGTAAATAACAAGGTCTCCATACTGAGGCTAGTAAGAATGATACATCGGAAGCGCAGCGGTGCCTCAAAGGAAAAAATACACAATGAAAAACTCACTAATGAGAAATCAGTGTTTGAGGCACCACTGTGCTTCCGATGTCTCATTCATACTAGCTCAGTGCGGAGACCGTGTTATTTACTGGTGACTACTCCTGGCTGATGATCGCCAACAAGCATGAAACAGCTGTTCCAGGATATCACTTGGTACACAATTTGGTCTCACCCATTGTTATTTATTAATAATTCAAATGAGGAGTTTGAATTTTATGCTGTAAAAAAACTCATTGAGGCCTGCACACTGCTGGAACGTGAATTATCTCACTAATTTCTCATTGTGTATTTTTTCCTTTGAGGCACCACTGCACTTCCGATGCATCATTTCATATTAAATCTTATGCTATAAGAAATAAAACAAATATAAATGTAGCAAATGTTTCAACCAATTTGTGTTTATAAGTATTGCACGGAATCAGAAAATATTTCGTTTCTAAAATAGTCACAAAATAGTAAAGCTAAGATGTTCACTTTGGCTACGATGATATTATATTGAGAATTTAACAATGTCGAATTTCACCCGCCTTAAGATCGTTTAGAATGGAATAAGTCCTTGTGAACAGTCCTTCGCCTATTTCTTTCCTCCTCTTTCTGCGGACCCATTATTCCGGGGTTGGTGTTTTTGTCCCAGTTCAGATTGTAGGAACTTAATTCCTCTTCCGCTGAAACTCTGTTGAGTATAAGGTATGTAACGGCTTGATAGATTCTGATGTAGAATAAAAATCGCTATATTTGAATTTTGCCATTAAACAAACAATTGAATGACAGATTGGTTAAGATTCGTTAAATGTTGAACTCTGTAATATTACTACAGTCGGACCTCGATATAAGGTCACCCCTTGGGACCTCGCGAAAGTGACCTTATAAGCGGGCTGACCTTATAACCGATTCATACGCATTTGTCAATAAATAAGCATTATATAAATACAGTATAATTCTTTGTAAAATTTAATACGTACAAAAATTTCAGTTTATTAGGTTATAATTTTTTAATTTAGTTGAATCAATTAAACTTAATGGAATCAAAAAGAAATTATTTTAAAAAAAATTTTAATTCGTAATAGAGTTGTATATAAACAGTACTAGTAAATATTTGTACTCAAGCTCAAACAAAGCAAAGTACTGATGTACAACTGACCTTACTTAAAATAATCCATAATACAGGACTGTCGCGATTTTGGTTTCATCTTTTGTACAATGTTTTCTAAGTTTTGTAGTTTCTGAAAATTTAATGCTCTGAGTGCTTCTGCTTGTGTCACCGCTTCACTTTTAGTATCACTGTCGTTATCCTCCCTTTCTAATGCATTGGAATCTAAAACTTGCGAAACAATTTCGGAAATCAAAGCTTGAGAAGTGGTAGCAATTTCATCATCAATTCTCACATATTCACTTTCCCCTTCTATTTCACAGCATCGTCTTCATCATCTTTTTTTTCTAGAATATAAGGGGATGAAGAACTTTGTGAAAAAGCTGTCCCCTCCGTCAGTAAGAGAAATGACGCCGATAAAAGATCGTACCCACGGAAAAATTCTTGGAATTGAATTAGTGTGGCACTGAAATCACAGACAAAAGTGACCTTATATGCGATTACGGCATTTAAGACCTGACCATATATCCGATAATCCATATCATAGAATTCCTATTCAATGAGCCGGGACTTTAGAAAAGTGACCTTATATGCGGGGTGACCTTATATGCGGGTGACCTTATATCGAGGTCCGACTGTATATTATTTTAAAACAGAATTGAGATTATTAATTTTGTGTTAATCTTAAAAGATTAATAGATTACACTGGTACCAAGTTGATACAGGGACCACTCTAATTAACTGCAGGATATCTGCAAATACATTATACTATACGTTTACAGTGTTGTATAATAAAGGAAAATAAAGAAAATAAATAAAAACAGCAAGTTGTAATTACAGTAAAAGACTGATAAAGATCAGTGCTTATGCTGTATGAAAATAGATCCTCTGTTCACTAAACAACTCACGGGGGTTAAGTAAACGTTAAATAATTATAAAACACGAACAGATTTCATGCTAACATAATATGTTACTCCTAATGTCGCGAAAAAACGATACCAGTCGTAGAAAATGGGAATAGCGACGAACCGGGAAATTTGAAATTAGGCTAAGACAAATCACGCCGAATTAGAGATTGGAACTGGATGAGAGACGTCAGATCGATGATGGTCAACTTATTTATATAGTTAAGTATCTATAGCGTTGTCCCGGAAAATTCAATGCTTTTTTTTTTCCACTGTTTCCCTGTGGGAAACTCTCTTCACTCTCTAATTGATAGTCGAATTTTCCTTCAGTTTTCCTTTCATCAGTGGTTGGCTTCTCAGTATTAAGAGTTTTGCAGAGAAATAGAACTGGAAAACACTGAGATGGAGGGGGGGGGGGGAAAGACCTCTCTTTAGTGAAAATGAAAAAATTTAAAAACAGACGAATTACTAGTGGCAATCACTGATATTGTGATATCTTTTTTTAGAGTGTAGCCCACAACAGCCATGAGATTGAAGCGACTGAAGAAGCAGAAGTTGCTAATTCATTTAGCTTTAATAAACCAGGATGCATCATGGGGGGGGGGGGCGATTAGCTTTATACCCGCATAAATGGACGAGACGCAGAAGAAGAAATTTGAAGGCCCTCGCTGGGATTTGAACCCGGCTTCCGACACAGCAGCCGCGTGGAAGATCCCCCTCTTGACTACAAGGCCATGCTGGAAAGGCAGGGAGTGAAATAGCAAGCAGGCAAACTGCATTATGAACTATTTTAATACAAATGTATTGCTTACATGAATGACTAATCATAGCCTAAGAGTAGTATAGGCTTACGAACTATTATAATACAAATGTAAGTATTTCTTACACATACGATTGAGTACCCATTGCCTAAGAGTAGTACAGGCCTAATTAATAATAACAATTTCATCAGGATTTTTCATTTTTTTTGATCCCTCGTCGTTTTGTTTCTGTAAAGAAAAAAAAAAGTCCGCTTTCCCTCGACATTTGTCACTGGCAAACTCCTCTTTATAATGAGGCTAGTCAATACTTCGTAATTTAATCTCGTTCTAAGGTTTTTCGAATATAATTTCTTTTTGCGATTGGAAACTTCATTGAAAAAAATTAAAAGTACTGTTTGGAAATGAGACAAACAATGTAACATAAAACAAAACAATAACAGAATACACAAAACAAACATGAAACTACAAAGGAAAGTAGCGAAATGAAACTTACCACTGATAATTACAACACATTCTTTGGATGTCTTCAATTTGAAGAGACATACTTTCGTAGACTCGAGAAGGATATGAAGAAACTCTCCCGAAAATGCAATAGTGTTAGATATCTACAAAGGCAATAGTCAAAAAAATTTTAAGATTAAAAACAGTAGACAATATCGTTCAATCAAATTTCAAATTATCTTATTCTACTATTCGTTTATCATCAATCATGTTTCCCATTACTTAGGCCGAATTCAAGACCTAACCCAAGATGATTTTTACTATTTTTTTCCAGTTTTCTATAATTACTATTATTTAGTGTATCAGTTTATTTTACTTTTTCTTTATTCTACTTTGATTTATGCCAACCAAACATTGTCAAAAACTTCAGAACTGGAATTTCTTAATTGATATTTTGTTATTGATATTTTAATTCATACATACGGCTTCAAATCGTGTTTCAAAATGAAATGTTTTATTTCAAACAATAGTAGGCCTGGTGGCCAAATGGTAAAGACTGCGGCCAGGAGCAGCCGAGGGTTCCACACTGAATTCTCCTCCAGACGAGTCCTAGGGTTCTCCGAGCCCTCTGTTAAATGGATACTGTGTTTCCTTACCTGGGATTAAAAATGGGCGGATGTCTGGCTCATCCCTCGACCTCAAGTTAGTCCCTTTGGTCATGAAACGCCCGGGAGTCTTATCTTCCGCGACCCCGAGGACAACGTAGGCCTGTTGTGAGACACTTTATCTTGAACTACCTCTAATAGCTAGCAAAAATATCTAATAGCTAGCAATGCTTCGCGCGGGTTACACAAACGAGTTATCCTATACTGTGACTGTGTATAGGAAATTGTAACTGTGTGTCAAGTAAACTAAAAACTGAAACATCTAAAAACATCAAGTAAACTAAAAACTGAAACTTAGAATTAAGAACACTCATGTCAAATTTCATGTTTGCAACTCAAGCGGTTTCGGAGATACGCATACCTTGCAGGAAAGTTTCCCTCCCCACGGTTTACACCCTTAGGATCTGAATATCGGAAATTTGTTACTAGGACTAATTACTACCATCCTAACTATAAATCAATAATGAAGAGATATTTCCCGAGAAGGAACTCTTCAAGGGGCTCATACCTTCAATAGTAGTAACAGGATTAAAATGAGGATACGTATATTTTAGATTGTGATAAAGAACACTCATATCAAATTTCATGTTTCCAACTAAAGAGGTTTCAGAGATATGCATACCCTTCAAGAAAGTTTGCTCCCACCCCTCCCGTTATACCCCTTAGTCCGGATTCGGGTTTTCGTTGTTAATACATTATTCTAGGATCCATGTGAACTTCAATGCCAAATTTCGTAAAGATCCATTGAGAAATAGCGACGTTGTTTCAAGACAAACAAACAAACATACACTCGCGCTTATTATATAGATAACAACACTGAGAAAGAATGTTCTTATCAATTTTAGCAAACAAACTTGTTATAAAATATGTTCTTTAAAGGAATTAAAGAGGTGTGAAGGCGTTTTATTTATTAATTTAAAATTTAATTTAAATAAAACTTTTTAAGATAATTTATAAAAATTTTCAAATTTGAAAGGAAATTTCATTAGCAAATGAACTAAAGTGATATTAAATTAACTTTTATTACGTATTGCGATTAATGTAAATTTTATTTTATTTATTTAAGATTAATCGTGGAACATCAATTTATTGATGACGTGCATGAATATTTTATCTGGGGGCACGGCAGTGCCCCCGCCAAGACGAGCCGAAGGCAGGAAGGGCACTACATACCTTTTCTGGAAGTGTTTCGTCGTATTTTCGAACCCTCATAGCTTCGGCCTGGATAATACTAGAGAGCTCAAATTTTCAGGATAAGATGCAGTTAGCAGACTAATGAAATACACTAAGTTTCATTTATTTAGCTTTTATACTTTGGATTTTATTAATACCTAAAATACGTCGATTCCGTCACTGACTCACTGACTCATGATCATCAAAACCTTTGGGGTACTTCCTGAAGTCCTAGAAAGCTAAAATTTAGTATGCAGGCTAGGATTAGCACACAAACAACAAAAAAATTAAGAAATCCGGAACTTTCACCCTGCAACCTCTCATAAAGGGGGGGTCTGGTTATGTATTATCGAACCCTCATAGCTTCGACCTGGATAATACTAGAGAGCTAAAATTTTCAGGATTAGATGCAGTTACCATACTAATGAAATACGCTATGTTTCATTTATCTAGCTTTTATACTTTGGATTTTATTAAGATCTGAAATACGTCATACCATCAATGCTTCGGCCTAAATAATACTAGAGAGCTCAAATTTTCAGGATAAGATGCAGTTAGCAGACTAATGGAATACGCTACGTTTCATTTATCTAGCTCTTATACTTAGGATTTTATTAATATCTAAAATACGTCGATTTCGTCCATGATTCACTGACTGACTCACTGACTCATGATCATCAAAACCTCTAGGGTACTTCCTGAAGTCCTAGAAAGCTGAAATTTGGTATGCAGGCTAGGTTTAACACACAAACAACAAACAAATTAAGAAATCTGTAACTTTCACATTCCAACCCCTCATAAAGGGGGTTCCGGTTCTTTATTATATAACAATTTCTGATAGGTATATCCCACCCAAAACATTTCATGTAAAATAAGTTGCGAAGACTCCCATGCTCATAACACTTTCACTGTTAAAAAGTTATCATATCTCATCTTGCAAAAAGAAATGAAATCCCACCCAAAACATTTCATGTAAAATAAGTTGCCAAGACTCACATGCTCATAACGCTTTCAGTGTTAAAAAGATATGAGATCTCATGTAGAGCCAAGCCCCTACCTCTACAAGGCCTAACTCTACAAGCCCTAACTCTAAAAACTCTATATCTTGGTCAAAAAGTATGGCTTGGCCGTTTCATGGAACTATTTTATCCCCCCCCAAACATTTCATGTAAAATACGTTGCCAAGATGCTCATAACGCTTTCACTGTTAAAAAGTTATCAGATCTCATGTAGAGCCAAGCCCCTCACTCTACAAGGCCTAAGGGGTCGTCCATTAATTACGTGAGGTCAAAAGGGGGAGGGGGGGTCCGGCAAAATCTCACCAAATCTCACCAAGGGGGAGGGGTGGGTCCAAATTTTTGAAAAAACACCTCACGAAATTAATGGACGGCCCCTAACTCTAAAAACCCTACTACCTTGGTCAAAAAGTATGCCTTGGCATACTCCATATCCTTTACATAACTCCATAGGATTGTCTGTGCGACAGCCACGAAATGGCCAAGCCATACTTTTTGACCAAGATATAGAGCTTTTAGAGTTAGGGCTTGTAGAGTTAGGCCTTGTAGAGTTAGGGGCTTGGCTCTACATGAGATCTCATATCTTTTTAACACTGAAAGCGTTATGAGCATGTGAGTCTTGGCAACTTATTTTACATGAAATGTTTTGGGTGGGATTTTCATTACCTAATTTGCACTTTAAATTTCGAAATTAAAAACCTAAGAAATATTGATTAAATATTTTTTCTGTTTTAGCTGTTTTTGGAAACCTGTATGACGCAACAAAAAATTCTGCACAACTATATAGATTTAATAACTTTTTATAAGATAGTAGTAAGTAAATTTATTATCTGTCTTTAATATATTACGAACCACACATATCTAGTGATATTTGCTTTTAATTTTTTTTTTTCTTATTATTATAACAAAACACATTTATTCCTTGATACTGAAATTATAGAAATAGAAAAATACTTTTACGTGCTACATGATCAAACACAATAATTATATATCAAAGAAACAAGTTGTCAATATGTGAAGCATGGTCCTCAAAACCTGATACATTTTATTACATTTCATTAAGTTACTGTAGGAATAGCAACAAAAAACAAAACAAAACAAAACCTACTGTTTATATTTCCTAACCTAATTACATCTAAAGATATTTGAGATTTTTTTTTACTCTCCTATTTAAAGGACTCAATTATTATTTTTATTATTATTACATAATCACAATTCACCAGTATTATCAAGTTCTATTCAAAAATCTAGAGATCAATGAAATATCCAATAGAATATGGCTTCTTTCAAAAGAACTGTTCTCTGAAATACCAAGTTGTTATCCATGGTATAACATCCTCCATCCTATCTAATGGAGATATCCAATCCTTTTCGAATTGACGTATAACATCACTACTACAATAAGCATTTTTTTTTATTTTTCCGTAGATATCATTTGGTAACCCAAACACAGCTTTTTCTTGGTGGTCTTTAGTCCGATGATGTCCAAGAAATACTGGAGATAGATATGGTATTTCCTGAGAAGCCTGAATAAAAATGCCCAAATCTATTCAATGACTTGAAACTAACTAAATCAAAATCCTAACCGGATCAGTTGCAACTGATCAGAGTACTGGGATCTCTGGGCACAGGCTACGTGGGTCTGTAAGACTCAGTAACTTACGCTAAACAAGTGGGATAAGGTGCTGTGAAGTCATTGGAAGGGCAACCAGAGTTAAATTTATTATTGTGCATTTCGTTGTCTGACTGTTGGGATGATTTCGATTTTGTTTCTCTTTCATGATTTCAAGATTAGAGTGACTGAACTGAAACTTCCAACGTTCAGTAAATTGACTTCAATTTTACTTCCCCTGATGTCATTGTGTCCTTGTAAGTCTTGTGGACAAACTTCAAAAGTTTCATTTACTTTCAGAAAATATTTACCCTAGATGTGTCCTGGATAGTTCTCCAAACGACAGCAGCATTAATTTCTCCATTATAGAGAGTAACTCTACGACTAATAATTCGAAAAATGGATCTGGGGATAAATCATAACAACAATATTTACCCCCCCCCCCTCTACAATTTTTAAAGGTACCGATATCTTTAGCTAAGGTTGAGTTTTTTGTTTTTGTTTTGTTTTGCTTTTTTTAATAAAAAATATACTAAGAGGGGCTTCACTGACATGTTCCGCATACTGATATTGAAAAATAAGGTCTTGAAGATGGTATCCACTTATATAACAAAAACGGAAAACCTTCGGCAGAAATGCTCTACAGCCTCTCCTATTGAAATTATTAGAGATGCAATGTTTCTTTATCATCAAATTCACTGTTGCTCCTCAAAAAAAAAAAAAAAAAAAAATCACAGAGAAACAACTCGAAGGAAATCATTAAAAGGCATTCCTAGGAAATAAATGATTTTTTAGGCAATCGTTTCCTTTTTTGCAGAGTAATATAAAAGCCTCATTTCCATAAAAAAAAACCAACCAAAACGATAAGAAACAGATTGACTTAATAACAACAATCATTGTGTCATTTAACAAAGGCTAAGTCCGCCTTAACTAAGGTGCGATAGGACTATTATTTTTCAAAACATTTCATAAGTATTTGTTCTTGAATAATTGTTGAACAGTTCAGTTTAATAATTGATAGAAATGACCAAAGCTCATTATTTGAAAGAAAACAAAAAAAAAAAACTCATAACTTACGATATAGAATACAGCAATTAAAATACTTCCCAATTCCAGAGAAGCTCCACAAAAACAACTGTCTAGGATTGGCATAAAGGAACTGAGCTAAAAGATTCAATTCTATCTTGATTCTCAGTTTCATCAAACAGCAGATTAAAGATAAATTTGGAAGCATAAACTGAATAAGATGAGTTGAAAAATAATAGAAAATAAGAAACTGGAAACGATAGCATTTTTGATAACAAAGTGATCACTCTCTGTAAGCACGGCACGCGCTTTGGTCGAGATTTTCTTTATTAGAAGCTGTTGCAGTTTTAATTAATGTGCAAAGTCTATTCAAGGTTAATGGATATGTACACCTACAGTGAAAACATCACATTTCTAGCGATCCATTTGGGAGCTATTGTGATCAAAATCGGTAGCTATTGCGTCTGTCCTCCCCTAAATTTTCCGAACGGAGAGTCGGATCGACAAGCGTATCTCACCATCGTGTTAAGAGGTCCAAACACTGTTTGGAATGGGGTATTTTCAGGGGCAACGACCCCCCCCTCCCTCCCATGTTCGAGATATTTGGCATTGTTTTCATTGGATTTCCAATATTAGCTTAAATGTTAGAATGCAACCATCTCATTTCAGTTGTTAGCTATAGCTTGATGAAGGATTCGGATTCGTAAACTGAAGGTTGTCGGTTCAAATCGGTATATGTTACTTTCTTTTTTTCCTCTTAATCTTTTTTTCTCAATTCCGCGTGAGTTTTTTTTTCTTTTTTTTTTTCTTATTTTTACTAAAGTTTTTTTATTATTTTTCCTTTTGTATTCTATTGTTCTATTTATATTTATTGTTTTATTGTTATTGTATTCCCTTTTTTAATATTATTTTTGATTTTTTTTTATTATTATGAGTCGCCCTTAAATTTATGCTTTAGCACAAAATTATATTCACTTGTTATACATCTAAATTTCGGAGAAAAAGTCATGTCTATCAAATCAAAAATCAGTCTTCTAAACATTTCAATTATCTTATCGAGAGCTCTGTTCAGAAAGTAAAACAATATCTTTGAGCCTTTTTTTGACAATTTAAGCCCTTCAAAATATCTACCGAAACTTCATCACTCCGTCGATAATAACAAAGTAAGCGATAATTATAAACCCTTTCATGTGTATTTTTATATTTAAATAATTGTTTACAACGAATTCCGGTACTTTTATAATTCTGTATTTATATAATCAATAATCAAAAGAAAAAAAACCACATTCGTAGTATTAATTATTTTCTACATTCATTCACAGAAATAGGGGTAGTGCCTTGATGGGGTTACCAATGCCATAGAATTTCTGACTGTATGTCATCTTAACAAGAAGATTAGTAGCCTATTTTATCCAACAAGTTATATACTATAGAAGGTTGTTTACATTATATCCGTCAGTATACAAAAAAAAGTAAAACATATCTGTTATCCAGACCCTAAAAGCCGAGAAGAACAGCTGGCCGCCCAGATCTTTAGATCTAAGCTGAACTTTTTATTTACTGATTAAAAAAATAACTGTAAGCATCTAATAATATGCTTACAGTTAATTTTCTTAACAGAAAGATATTATTGAAAAGTCTTCAAATCTTCAAAATAAAACAAAAATAAATGTATAAAAGAAAAGAAGTCATGTCTTTTCGAAAATTAAGAGATATTTATTTCAATAAATGTATGGTTTTATACATTTATTTTTGTTTTATTTTGAAGATTTGAAGACTTTTCAATAGATAGAATGTCTAGAAGAGGGAGAATTAAGAAGACTTATGAGAAAGATATTAATTTTATAAACCTTGTAATTCATTATTTTTGAAAACTGAACGTTGATAACTACACATTAATAACTCATTCTCTCATTTATTAACGGTCCCATGTTACAGTTAACATAGGGAACCGCTATTGCTTTTGTGTTTTCTGTCTGTCACTCTGTATGTCACACTCTGTAGCAGCCAAACGGTTAGAGATATTAGAACGAAACCTTCACCATTGTGTTCAGCATCAAAAAGTAGGTGACCACTTTAAAAAAAAAATCAGACCTGTAGGACCGCTCCCTGAGACCCCAGATTAACGTTTTCCATAGCAGTGTTAGTAATAATGATAACAATTAACACAGTAATACTACTGATGCTTCATACATAACAATACTAACAATTGTCAACAGAACGTCATTGTTAATATTAACAAACGTATTGTTTCATAAATTCTTTAACATATACTAATGATGCACTAAGCATTGTATTAGCGACCCCTAGCTTACAGCTTGCCAGTAAAACATAAAGGAACGGTCTTGCATTTACACTCATTACCAAAAAAAACGACGCACCTAGAAGGAGTTGTCCGATTGTAATGAAATTTCGTATGCAAAGACATTGGGACCGCCCATGCAAATGATTAAACTTTGGTGTCTAATGAATGAATAGCGAGAGCTACAGAGCATCAGAACTGCGCACTCAGCAGATGTATATAAGAAGTGATTCTCAATCTGGTGGTCAAAATTTCTGTTGCATTGCGAGTTAGGATACCTTTCAACGACTGAAAAAATGCCTCGCCGCAGGATTCAAGCTCATTACGTGCAACTTTGAAAGAGGTCGTATCATTGGATTGAAAGAGGCAGGTTGGGCAAATCGGAGAATCGCTCGTCATATGGGTCGAAGTGATGCGGCGATTAGAAGATGCTGGCAGGAATGGGTGGACAATGGCAGATTTCAGCATCATGAAGGTAGCGGTCGCCCTAGGGCCACAGCAGAGCGGGAGGATAGGGTGATTGTCAGATCAGCTGTCACAGCGCCTGAATCATCGTTATTAACCATCAGACGTGCGATCCGCACACGAGTGTCCACCATGATCATTCACAGACGGCTCAGAGAGCGACATCTACGATCGTACCGACCGCTGCGCCACCTGCCACTTACGTCTGCACACCGTCGGGCCAGATTACAGTGGTGCTTGGCTCGATCCGGTTGGAATGATGCTAACCGGGGACGTATAGCGTTTAGCGACGAATCCCGCTTCCAACTGTGTCCTGACGATCGTCGCAGACATGCCTGGAGACGCCCAGGGCAGCGTGCCGATCCTGTTTTTACTATTGCACGCCACACAGGCCCTCAACCAGGAGTTATGGTGTGGGGTGCCATTTCCCTTGATAGCCGGACCCCTTTGGTCGTCCTTAGCGGCACACTTACAGCACAGTGGTACATCGACGACATTCTGAGACCTGTTTTGCTACCCTTCCTTTTGCAGTACCCTGGCCTTATTTTTCAGCAAGATAATGCCAGACCACATACGGCACGTGCTGCTATGACCTGTCACGCAGCTTGTGAAACACTTCCTTGGCCAGCCAGATCCCCAGATCTCTCTCCAAACGAGCATATCTGGGATAGGATGGTAAATGAGAAGTGAACTGAAAAGTGAACTAGAACAGGTATTTTTT
>JAFIDM010000001.1:102646646-102667982 GCA_023159025.1 Thereuonema tuberculata
GTATGAGCTGTGCCCCGCGGTGTCACCCGCATTAAATTCGGCCCTTCTCGGTAATGGTCGGTTCTCGTCGTGCGGCGAAGCTTCCCCGTCGCCGTCCCCTTTGGTTGACGTTTATGTTTACTGCTCCGCTCCTATTGGCCGTAGCGTGATGTTATATAGCCTATAACCTTCCTCAATAAACGGATTATCTAACGCAAAAAGAATTTTTCAAATCGGACTGGTAGTTCCTGAGATTAGCGCGTTCAAACATACAAACTCTTCAGCTTTATACCGGTATTTTAAGTACAAGATATGCTGTACTATTCAGTGCTTAGTATAGAGAAATCAGTTCAGAAAGATTCTATTTTTCTCTGTGCCTTCTCTGTCCTCAATCATCATCTAAGCGCGTAAATAATAAACAAAAACAAAAAAACCTGATACCGTAATCTCCTGTTTCACCGAAACTTGTTGTACATATCAATATTATTAGGGTTTTTTTTTTAAAAGAAAACATAAAGCAGATGATGGATATCGAAAGAAAGAGCGGGAGTTTAAAAGGCGGGAAAAAGAATGCACGAAGAGTAGGCCGCTGTGTAAAAATGGCCGAATAGGGCAAGCAAGGGTGAAACCGGAGATTACGGTACCAGGCTTTCGACAAGATGGCTGCCTTGGCAGTACTTTTAAGATATGAATTTTAGTTTTTCAATTAATTAGTGAAAAGTAGAATGAGATTTGCAGGTAAGCTTATTTAAAAATGGTTTTGTACGATCTTTTACTAGAAAAACTAACCCTCATCTGCGATTTGAGATAGCAGTGGGCACCATCATGTATCCTTGCGCAGATGTATCCTTACGAAGACTGTGATTGGCTTGTACCCTATTCTCCGTTTTAGCCCAAGTTTCGATTCAACAACATTGGCATCAACTTTAAAAATAACGAATTCGTAACCCAATATTATTGTAGCTGAACTCTAAACTGATTCATAAATTAAATAACTTCATTAGAATATTTACATTCTTCCCTTGCTTCTTAAAAATTGTTTTGCCTAATTTATTCAAAGCTACTAAATTTTGAGGAAAAAAATAGGGTATTTATTTCTAGATTTTTTTTTTTATTACTAAAGAATCTAAATCAAAAACCGAAATTATTTCAATCAATTAAAGCAAGAATAAAATTAATGCGGAGTTAAACTTTTTTTTTCGTTAAATCGGAACAAAATTAATTTGCGCTGTTATACAAAATAAAATAATATAAAATGATTATATTAGTCTAATTTTCTTTTTTTTTTTAAGATTTTAATTTTAAGTGTGTGACTGCATGGCGTTCTGTACTTTTTTTTATTCCTTTATTCACAAACAAGTCTACTTCCGTTGCGTCGCTTCTCTTCCGGAAGCCTTGCATACGTAATTTAACAAAACGATTTATTTTATTTAACAAATTACTATCAAGATCGGAGATGGCAGGGGAAAGCATTGCAGACCGCTTAACTCAGTTGTATTGCGATCATGTACTTCATGGTCATCCTCCACCTCCCCCCAAAAAAGGTTATTTTTATATACTTTTTACATTATCTACACCATCAAACCTACCCACATGCCAAATTTCAGTTTGTAGCATATTGGGAAGTGTGCTAAGCATTTCGAACCGATACACATATCCAACAATTGTTTCCCTTCTACATTATAGACAAACCTTGTTTTCATTTAAGAAACCTTCGTGAATGAAAAAACGTGATAAGTGATACTTGAATGGTGAAGAGGCGAGAAACCAGGAATTAGAAAGGATTGTGACAGCTCAGTAGCCAAGAATCAGTTGGCTCCGGTATTTCCTATTATCTCTATATGTTCTATTGTTTTGTCAGAACACTTAAAAAAAAATTTGTTTCCGTTAACTTCGTAAATTAAGATGTAAGCTTTTTCCATCTAAATTAATGGTTTTCGTTTTGTGAGTTTTTCGAATTACAAAAAGGTTTTTGAGGAACGAATTACTTTTGTAAACTGTATGAACATACTTCAAATATAATACTTAAAACTTTTACGTGCGCTGTTCATATCTTAGAAAGCAATCACAAAGCCGGCACACCTGCTTATTTTAAAAAATATATGTTGACAAAAAATTAAAAATTTATAACGACCACGGTTTCAGTCAACTCAAGACGGTTTCAACAGTTAAAAATAAGTTGACTGAAACCGTGATCGTTGTAAATTTTAAAATTTTTTATCAAATATATTTTTTAAAATAAGTAGGTGTGCTGGCTTTGTGATTGCTTTCTATAATACTTTAAATATATTAGTATAACTATAATAATAATAATACTTTTAAATAGCATGCTCCAAATTTAAGATGATTTAGGTATGTGTTCTCTGTTTCGTAAGTTTATTAAATTGGTTCCAATTTGTGGTTACATCTGATATAACAAACTGAACCTTTTTTTTTCAGTCTTATTCATCCAAATTTTCATAATCTGGATTATCTTATTCCACTTATTGGGGATAATTCATGTAAACGAATAAAAAACTTTCTCTTACTGGAAGGCATCACAACTTTTTATTTCTACTTAATAATTTTCAACGTCCACTTAATTTTATAAACAGACAGTGATTTCTTCTCTTGAACAATATTTTAGAACTTTAACAGAATAATTCGAAGCATTTTATTTATTAATCTAGCATCAGAAATATTTATTGGTGAAAGAAATATAATAATAACATAAAATGAATTTGAAATATTTGAAGGCTTATTTGATTTTGTAAAGTTGCTGTATTCATTAATTACATTACAACAGTTAAAATTTAAATCTTATTTTTAAATTAACAAAGTACTTTCAAATTATTCTTGTACATTCAGATATGTTGACAAGTTGCAAAAGCTCAGCTCTCTTCGACATCTTTCTTTCTTTTCGTTTCTTTTTTTTTAGCACCCAGTTCTTGAAAGTAGCTAAAAATAATCAAATATCCGTAACAAAACCCGAAAAATACTAATGTTGCCACATTCAGAAGCAGAAATATACTTATATAGCCCATCACCACGGCCGACTGCTTGTCCTGTACTTCTTGTTTAGAAAGTAGAATGAAAATGGTCGAATGCTAAGGAAAAAAAAAATACTATGCAAATACTAGTTTCACATTTCTAATAATATGACCTTTAGCATCATTGATTTAGCATACATCTCAATAGGATTCTATTTTATTTATCTCAATATTCACAGAAGTATATATGAACAGAAATATTTGCAAAACGCAATGAACGAGAAACAACGAATCTGAAAGAGATTTTTTTTTAGAAAGTTGAGAATAACAGATACGAAACGTTTCCGTGTGTGTGAACTGTTAAATATGTAATTAATTACTTAAAATCTTTCATTTTAATTTTTTGAAAATTCATTAAATCCACAAATACAGTATACGATCAAAAATATCAGGAAACCTACCCAAACCCGTAGTCAGACTTTCCCTGTGACACACTCCCCAGTAAAGGAAATTAGTATGGGTTGGGGATTTCGCCTTTATCACAGCCGTGACTATACCGGGGAGACTTTCCACCAGGTACCGAAACGTCTCTGCAGAAATGGCAGCTGCCTGAGTGCTGTAGCCAGAGCAAGTTGTGATGTGGAACGTTGAGGTCTGGAGCGAAATCGACGTTCTAATTCCTCCCGTAGATGTTCGATGGAGTTCAGATCGGATTCTGGGCAGGCCAGTTCCGGAAGCTTATTCTCCCCAAACCATTCCTTCACAGATCTCGCTTTACAACACGGAGCGTTGTCGTGCTAAAGAGGCAATGGTCATCACCGAAATGGGCCTCTGCAGTGCCGTGCAGTGATACAAGCATTCCATAAAAAAAACACCCCCACACCGTAATGTCAACATCTCCAAACTTCACCGTTGGCACTACACATGATCAGATATTGTTCCCCGGGCATTAGCCACACCCAAACCCTCCCATCAGACCACCATATGGTATAGCGTGATTCATCACTCCACATCACCCGTTTCCACTATTCCACTGTCCAGTGACGTCGCTCTTTACACCACTTCAGGCGGCGCTTAGCATTCACGTTTGATTTGTGAGCAGCTGTTCGACCATGAAATCCCATTCCTCCGACTTCTCGACGAATAGTCATTGTGCTGGCTAGAGTGTTCGTACAACTCGTGGGTGATTGTTTCAGTCAAAGTCTGGCTATTTGCACGAACCAATTTCTTCAACCCTCAACGCTCCTGGTCTGTCAATATACGCGTTCTATCCAGTAGTGGTTTTGTTGTGGTTGTGCCTTCAAGTTTCCACTTCACAACCACATCAGCAACAGTCGATTTCGGCAACTTTAAAAAGTGGTCGAAAAGTCCCCGACAGACTTTTACTTTGGCAGCCAATGACCAGTCAACGTTCAAAGACACTGAACTCTATTGATAGACCCATTCTGACGTGTGTTAATACCGGCAAGTGACGTCGTCGTGCCATCTAGGCTTCAGTTCACTATTGCAGAAGGGTGTCCGGATATTTTGAATCACACTCTGTAGTTAGTCGCTTAAATCTAATAATTTAAATCAAAACAGGGCTTTAATTTTCAATTAACATTAAGTTTTCTATTACATTGTATTAGGAAAAAAACAAGAAAAAAAGCGGATTTTGCTTGATCTAATTGTAGTCCATTAAAATTGTAACACTTCGTTTCTGATCTTAATAAATTCAAGATTTGTGGTTTATATTGTACTATATCCAAGCCATGAGCGTAATAATATAACTGTTGGTGTAAATGTTTGCATTAAAAAAAATCAATACTTTTAATGAGTAACCATAGTAATAATACTAATTACGGGTTATTAATAATTTTGAAATATAAATAGTTCTTTAAATATAATGAATTAATAAATTTAAGACCAAATCTATCGTCTCCTAATTCTAATTAATTTGCAGTAAATATTCAGTTTTACGGGTAAAATTCGAAATGGAGTTGTAAAAATCTTTATCCACCTTCCATTTAGTCCATCATTTATAGGAAATTAATATCTTTGATTTCTAATTTAGAACAATCTTATGGAGTTGGAGTCAAATTATTTAATTTAATTATTTACTTAATTTAAAACAAATGTTTTATTTAGAACCTACCAATTCCATAGCGGCGAAGAAACACCGAAAAACAAATAACAAGAGCTCAACAGAGAGGCTGCATATAAGAAGCATTCTTTGTTGCATCACAATGGCAAATAATAATAATACAGCATTTAAAAACAGAAATAGTCCAATTATAATTGCAAAATAAGCCATCCCTGGGATTAAAAAGAAAAGAACAAGTAATGATTAAAAACAATAATAATAAATAAATAATCAAAACTAAAAAAAACACGATTGAAGAGATGAAAAGCAATATTAATTTCTTCTTTAATGAAAGGTAAAATATTTTGATGTATTTATTTTTTTCATATAACTATAATGAGAAAGTATATTAATAATTTACAAATTATCTTTTTTACTATCTCTAAACTAATAATCATGCAAAATAACGCGGTTGGGATTTTAATGTAAATTCACATTTTCCAGACCCTAGAATGCACGTACTGTGGGTGGCATTCCCAATGTTACATTTGCTGCCCGATGCTTCCCCGCAGTGCAACAAGCGCTCCGCTGTTAGACAGGTTTAAGGAAAGCACTACTTCGCAATTTGACATTGGGAATCCCACCCACAGTACAATCCTTTGACTGATGTCTGTAATGGATGGTATTTAGAACTTTAAGGAAAAGATAACTTTCTAAATTCAATAATGAAATGATCTACATAAAGCCTATTTTTTTTTTTTTTTTTTATTTCAAAGTCTGATTACTTAGGGCTAGGATTTATATGCAGAAACTAAATCTGAAAACATGGATATTAAAACAAGAAATATGCAAAAACTTGCAAAATCAAATATTCTTTTTATTAATGAAATTATTATTTATTAATTTTATTATCTTTCAACAAAAAATGGGGATGACATGTGAGGTATATTTAGAGCTAGGCATATAAGTTTCAATATGTGCACTATTTCTTTACCTTACTTTGCTGATTGCAAAACGCAACTACAAAGATTTTTTGATGACATACGTTGTCTGCTACCAAAGATATCTTTGAATGCTGAAACTGATTGTTGAGGTTATTGGACAGAATTGTGAGTTTGTAAATTTGTTCAAGCAATCCACACTTTTGGCACAAGTCCTCCACACTTTTCCACACTTTTGGCACAAGACCTCCCTTACTTTGAGCACAATGCTATACCTAGAGTTTTTTGATAGCACTGTCTAGTTTCATTTTGACAGGCTCACCACTGGGTCCTTGTGCCTGGGAATTGTTTGGGATTCTATTACTTTTATTGATTCATAGTCTGGCATTCCTCTGGTCTCTAGGTTCTTAATTCACTTTAACATACAGAACTTCCTCTGTTATTCTGCTATCATTCAATCAATCTTTTGCTAAGAAAGTGGAGGTCGAAGGCACGTGTTCTCCTTTTCCGACTCAAGGACAAATGGAACAGCAGCAGGGAGGGTTTAATATCCAGTCATCGAGTACAGTCAACGAGAAAAAAATATAGTAATGACAGCCAAAGAATCATAATTTTTTTTTTTGAAAATATGCAAATTTGGGGGTTATGCAATGCAATTCTGAATATATGCTACAAAATATGCACAATAATCTATTAAAATGCTAAAACACCTCAAATAAGCAAAAATATGCAGAATTAGCTTTGCATATTCGTCATCAGAGACGTTGAAAACATGTTTTTGATGACTTTCAGTTAGCCAGTAAAAGTATGCATTTGCGTATGAATCCTGGCTCAACTGATTACATTTGGTGTTTATATAAACCTTTCTACTGATCTTTTTTGAATAAGAGTAGAAAATCTACATTCTTAAATAAACTCCAAAAAATGAACAATTGTGTAGTCGATTTCATATTTAAAGTGTAGATTTACGCTGTGGAATCTCGGTAAGATTTTGTTGTATTTTTTATCCTCTGATGAGAAAACTTTATAGATAGAATAACTGAAACATTATGTTACGATAAGTATAGAGAAAGTCATATAACGTTGTACTGTTATTTATATAAAACATCCTGTTTGTTATATGTTTTATATAACATACTGTTATTTATATAAATTGTGTACAAGTTTAAAGGTTCGACACGGATTTAAATATTCGTTAAATCACTAAGATCATTGTTGGGACTGTTTCCATGTCATTAAAGTATCATGTCAGTATTTTAGGTTCTGTCTTTAATCAACTTTTGTCAACGGTTGGGTATCTCCCCAAGCGATACCTTTAAGAAAATTCAAAGGGTCTACAGAGTGGATGTTTTGAACAGAAATCAGGTATTTAAATGTCATAAGAGGTTTCCCGAGGGACGGCAATCGATGCATGGCGATGTGAGACCAGGTAAGCCTACTATCAGAACTCCAGCTAGGATCGAGTCCGTACCAGCATCAGTCCAGGAAATCCACAGCAGACCTGTGCATAACGGGCGTAAGGACATGAAATCTAACATACTGAAAGAATGCATCGCAATCATCGTATGCTACAAGAACTGCAGATGCTACACATCTGTCCAAATTTTGTCTCCTCACCTCACGGACGACCAGAATACATTCAGGATGAAGATTGGTGGAACACGAGAGCGCGCATGCTCACTGATCGCTAGCAGTTGCGTCGTATGTTGTGCAAATAAGAACCACTTGTCCTGCATACTGTCCACATTTGTAACCTGCGACTACCATCTCTTTCCCCAGCTGAAAAGGGTCGTTACAAGACAAACTCAACGACATTATTAGGCAATAACAGCCGCACTGAGACAGATATCACAATACGTTTTGCAGGAAAGCAATAAAATGTTGTGCGACCGTTTGAGCAAATGTGTAACAGCACAGGGAAATTACTCTGAAGGACAATAATAGCATTTTACTTTTGTTCTATAGTTTTGCTTAACAATGGTTGTTCGGGAATTAAAAAAAAAATCAACCTAATAACAAGGAAATCGTCAAAAGAAATCACGAAAACAAGATGCAGTATAGAAATATTCTCTAAGTAAAAAAAGAACTGACTTTCAGAGTAGAGCGAAAATAAAACAAATCTTTTCTTTTTTAATTAGGATATAGAGATTTGATTTAAAACATAAGCATATCTAACCTCCTATTGCGAAGCACTCGAGTTTAGCCTGATGGGCTTCTTTTATACAATCACGGACAGGATGAAGTAATTGAACTAAATGAGATAATACATCCAAACATCTGAAGAACTATAAGGAAAAAAAAAAAACTAAGATTTAGTTACCAATTATCAATTTAAATTTACAGCAATGAAGTATGTAAAGAAATATCTTTATCAATTTGCATTGCATTCAGCCATTTGATTTTATAGCAAATTGTAATTAAATTAATAAATTTAATGATAGGAAATTCAGTACTTTGTAAAAAGCTGGAATTTCATTGATAAGATTTCAAAACATACGTTTGCAGAAAATAATGCAAGAATTTCATTTATAAAATTATCTCTATCTAATTCATCATTTTCTGTTTACATTTGTGGAATAGTCGTTTAAGTAGTTTTAATTGCATCTATATATATAGTAATAACTTGAGATACGAGCGTCCCGAGATACGAGCAAGCCTTCGAGCAAATTTTTTGCTTTGAGATACGAGTAAAGATTTGAGATATGAGCACGCTTACAGACGCCGACGCTAGGTAACCTCACTCGTTCACTTTACTCATTTCCGTAACATTTTGAAAGGGAGACAGAAACAAATCTCCCTCGATAGGTATTTCGTTAAAAGGCCTGCGCCAAGTGAAAGTGAGGGTAATCAGGAGAAAAAAAATAAGAGAAGTGAAGAAAGGTAGAGAATACAAATAGAAAAAAGCAAAAAAGAAAAGTAAAAAAAATAGACAAGCGAAGTTAATTCTAAGTTTATGTAACTTACGTAGTGTATATATAAGGTACCGGTACGGAATTTAGTGTCTACGTAAGGGCCAAAAAAAAATGATTTGAGATAGGAGCACCTCGAGTTACGAACTCGTTCCTGGAACGGATTATGCTCGCAACTCAAGGTATTACTGTAAATTTTTTTTTCTGGTCTTTGCAAACAATTTTTTTTTATGTGATATATTACTTTTTATATTTTTCATAATATTTTAATAATAGTTTTTAACTTCGAAAAATTTCGAGATTGACTCTTTTTTTTTTAAATCTCATTTAATCAAAAAGATAGAGAGAGTGAAAATATCAAAAATTCAAAGCATATTTTATACAGTTCATTCAAAAGATGAAGAAAAAGAAAAAAAGAAACTTCTCCTACATTTTAACCTTCATTTCGTGTAGACAGGAATCGAAAACTTTCTAAAAATCGGTTCCCTTTTTCAAAACAAATTTAGAATTCAGTTGATTTGGCTGATTAAAAACTGCCTTGACTTTTTCAATACAAGAAATTAGAAAGTTAGTAATTATGGGTTTTTATTTATATATCTGAGATGTATTCAAGTAGGTTTATATTATATATTCAAGAAGAATTAAAGTAAATAGCCAAAAATAACTTACTGATGTTAAGAATTTCAAATACAGTATATTACTTCAACGAAACTAGTACTTACTTCTTTATTTCAATAAAATGCAATTTATAAATCTACTAGGAATGTGTCTTGATCACAGGACGTTTCTATTAATATTTTGAAAACCGAATTTTCATACTATGATTTTGTTTTACTTTTGTTTGTTAACTTAAGTTTTTACTTTTGTATGCAGTTACACTATTTAGCTAGAAAGTCTACATTAAAATAATTGCAACTTGAACAATATCAAGACTGCACGAATTTAAAGAGTTCCCGAACTTAAGTTCATATTGTATACTTGCCAAGATAATAACCGCAAATATGAAGCTTCCAGTACGCAAAGTACAACAGCCACAAAAAGCAGATTTGAGAATCGGCATCTTTACATCAAACAAAACGAAAAAATTATCACTTGAAAATAAAAAAAGAATAACCCATCTTCAAATGTAGTTTCTACACAAACATAACACTAACGAGAACATCTTCACAGTTCAACATCAAACTAGACAATGGCTTATTAGTCATTGTAAATCGTCATCTACCATTGTCATCGTGTCAGAACTGCTGCTAATTGTTGATTGGAGTGAAGTTATATTTGGTTAATCAATTTCGTCTTATTTCATTCAGGAAATAGATCAACAACGACAAGCATTGTTTAATGTTGTTTGGCATTCTTTGGAATTTTTCGTAAATAATCCGCGTTGAAAAATTATTCATTGATATATTACATAATATGCATATTCTTTCTAAAAGAAATCAATAATGCAATCTAATATTACAATTGTTCATAGGAAATTGTTTATATAATGAAACGGCAATTGCTAATAAATGGTTATCTTATGGCGGTCTGTGCAACTCAGTTAAGGGTCTGTCCAGTCAGTTAAGGATATGGACAAAACTGACAATATGAAAAAGAAAATAAAAATAATGAAACAGCACTGAATGAAAATAGTATTTAGTTGATAGGATCGAATTTACAGTATAAATTTACTCTACAAAAGCACCAAGCACATGGTCTCTCTTTACAATTAGCTACGAGGGTTGTTTCTTAAGTACAACGGACCGTTTTGCAATAAAACCAAAACTAATAAAGATAGTGTCAATTGTTTTTTTGTTTTTTTATTTTATTCCTGAAACATTAAGCTATTTCTCAACATAATTTCCTTGTTTGTTTAAACACCTACCACAGCGTTCTATCTGTTTTTGTAAGTTGACGTCATAGACATCAGCCGCCTGTGAAGACAACCAGGATTCAACACTATTTTTACTTCTTCGTCTGTTTCAAACCGTTTACCGCTGAGAAAATCTTTCATGTAGCACATTTGTGGAAATTCCAATGACAAAATGGAAATCGTGCATCGCTTGGCTTCATGAATTGTGACATCAACTGCATATACCAAATCGTCTGTGATTACAGAAGGTCGCCCCGACTGTGTTTTATCATTAACATTGTCCCGCCTGTCTTTGAACAATCTCACTCAGTCTCGCACTTTGCTGGCACTCAGTGCATTAGAGCCCGTATACTTCTCATATTTGGCGATGAATGTCCTCTGCTGAAATATTCCTTGCTGTCAAAACTCGAATCACAGACCGTATTTCACAGTCGGCGGGCAGTTCTATTGTCTTAAATATTTTAATAGTGTAACCCGTACAAGATAACGCTATGATATAGAATGGCGTTTGTTTGTGCGCAAGGCATGCCGGGAGCTGCCGCGCATGCGCATTTCAACAGGTGCAAGAAATTTACTGCGCTAGAGCAAATCTTACTTAAAAAACAACCCTTGTACTTACCGATGATGTGATGATAATGTTGGAAAAGTTCGTTGTTTCTAAGATGGGGAAACCCCCACACTGATAGTGGAAAGACTTGCGCAATATGATCCACTAAGAAGTGTATGGGTGGTAGATTAGCTGTGCCTTTTTTTCGCAACATACGTAATTGATAAACGTAAACTGCAAACTTTCTCATATTGCATTGATTGTCGCGCACAGTCTGAACGACGCTCAGAACCCCGGGGTAAGACTCAGAGTTTAGAACCCTGTCCGAAAAGTCAGCTCCACATTCACTAATCAACAACGGTTCCCTCAAAATTCTGCAATGAACATCAATGGAGGTAGTTGCACCATCAACAGTAAAATTAAACGACGAACTTCTTCGTCTGGCTGACACCCTAGAAGTAGACATGCATCTAGGAGTCCAAACTAATGCCTACTCAATCTTTTAAGGATTGAATAGTTTCAATATTGTCAGACTCGATAGAAAGTGGTTTGTTTGGAAAGTGGTTTGTTATAGTAAAGTGTTTCGACCTCACGAATGATGACATCTATAAAGCACAACCTTCGAGATCTGGTTTAGTTTCCTGAATCTAGGGTAAGTCAATCACAATATTTTACTTTTGTTTTGTTAGCTAAACTCTCCTTTGCAAACAATACACTATTAACCTAGAAAATCTGATTAAAATAATTACAACTTGAAAAATATCAAGACAGAGGGAATTTAAGATTTCTCGAACTTCAGTTTATATTGTATACTTGCCAAGCAAATAAACGCAAATACACAAATACGCAAGTACGAAAACTACAACAGCCACAACAACCTGATTTAAGAATCGGCATCTTTACAACAAACTGAACTAGAAATCAGTCACTCAAAACAAAAATAACAACTCATCTTCTCAAAATGTAAGTTTTACAAAATAACACTTATCATTTGAATCACTTCAACGTAATCGACAAGAACATCTTAACAGATCAACAATAAAACCATGGCTTATCAGTCATTGTAAAACATCTTCTACCATTACCAGACCATATTTTATTTAGAAGTGAAGTTAGTTATTCATCTTACTTCGTTCGAGACATCTGAGAGGAGGAGAAGACGAATTACGATATTTAATCAGTTTTGCAATGCGTTGAAAAGTTATTCATTAACGTTTTAAATAATAAACATATACCTTCTTGAAAAGAAATCAATAATACGCTTACCTCACTCTGGAAACCCACACTGGATAGAGATTCACAAGCTATAGGATGGGTTGAGATTTGGGGCCATAAAGTAATTGAGCCTTTTTCTTCCTTCATAAGCAATTGATCAATGCATCTTCACAGGCAGCCAATAGTTGTGTTTCCTAAATTTAATGACTCTCCATTGACAGAAGAATCAACATTACTACTACATTCACTCAATCATCATCCGCTATCTCTTTTAGATGATCTCTGATTCTGTTCTTCGATAGAAGGTAAGTATTTCCAAAAGAAAAAGTATCTGTAACTCAAGTCAAATTTCCTGCATCATCCTTTACGTATTCTATGAGATTTTGTGTTATCATAACTATTATCCATTGATTTCTTTCCTTAAAAACTTCTGTTGCCATATTTACCATTTTTATTTTCGTCACAGAGATGATCACGATCTGATTACCGAGATGTTACGACTCAACAAACTATTGCTTAGTTTTTAGCAAAGAATTTTGATCTTTTCATACATCTAAAAAAATGATTCAGTGACATCCTTTTGGTGGTATTTGGAAGCTTGATTCACAGTTGCTCAGGATCCTAGGATTTCCTGAAATGGTTTCGACAACCGAACATGGGAATAGATAAACAGTATTATCTTTGTATATCAGTGATGCTAAGGTTGAAAAAAAAATCAAGTAAAGGCAATAAATAATGAGTGGACCCGGTAGCTGAAGTAGCGGTAGCGGAAGTGCTAGGGTGCTGGGTTGGAGGAAGCGGGTTCGATCCCCGACCTCGGCGGAGATTTTTCTAGGCTCCATCGTCCTCCAAACGATCCTAGGGTCTACCCAACCCGGGTTTCTTTCTCGGGCGAGCGCCGGGCTGACCAACCGACCTGATCCCAATCCCGTTGGTCTAAGACCTACTTCCAGAGCTCTATGGGCTTTGAGCCTTGGGACAAACCTAACCTAATAAATAATGAAGTGATTTGAATTTCCAAATAGAAAGGATCGTTCTGATAAATCAGAAATAGCAAACGTAATAATTATAATATCAGTCTATAATAATGTGAACAGGATATTTCTAAATATTGTATCACTTTTCTGATCGAAGACAATCACTTAATACACTTCGATGAGTCGCCAAATGTATAAGCTCTTGTTGAATTATTTCTGTATGATTAAGTTAGATCTGGCGTAGTTAATCTTCTCTTTCTCTCCAAAAAGAAAGAAAACATTCTTACCCGTTTTGAATATATTTTTTTTATTTTTATCTTCTTTCTTTTTGTTTGTATGGTTTTCAAATTGTTTATGAAAACCATACAAACACCAACAACCATCAGGCCTCAGGAAGCACCATTTCTGACTTATTTTTTCTTTACTTTGAGTGGCTTTATCGATAAGAGGCCCTCAACGAATGTTTACTTGAGATTCTTCATAAATAGCTGACGTATATGGGATCTCTGGTTAGTTAGATGTCTTAAGATTGGCTGAGTGAATTGGACTATTCACAGCTTATATTCACGTAATCAGTGGCGTGAGGTCAATGCACTATCAGGACTCGGCTAGTCCCCTCAGCGCCTGTAGAGTGGGAATCGGTCAGCCTCCCTTCCCTCAGCCCAACAGGTAATTTTTTTAAAAATAAAAATTGTGGTTTTTAAATTATTTTTTCAAAAGATTAACTGTTGAACTAATAATAAATATTTTAAATACAAATTATTATTTTACGAATTTTTTATCATTTCAGGTTTTTGTCAGGTTCTTTTGAGCTGAAAATACCGAGTAATGCTTCGAAAACCACCAAAACAAATTGACTTTTTTTGGAATTTTAATTTAATTAATTGCAGAATATTTTGAAAATTAAAAACGAGAAAATAGAAATCCCAGATGCTTCACAACTTCATATTTAAATTTTCAGAGTTTTAGGTGCATTGGAAAAAGAAATATATAAAAGAAATAAAAGATTTGCAGTCGCCTGAGTTTGTTTGAGTCAGGACCGTAACAACGTTAAATATGAATGAATTTGAAGTTATTTTTCAATACAGACTATATTTAATCATTGGGTTGATGGCTCCCATCCCTTTTTTATAAATGAAAGTCGTTAGTTTTATTGTCTAAAGATAAGATTGAATACTATTTAAAAATTTATTGTAAAAGATATTTGCAGAAAGGACTGCCTTCCGGAGCAAACAAGGGTTTCACTGTACAGCTTGGACAACTTTCAGATTTGGTTAAAAAAAACTATATTGAAATCAAAGTCAGTAGGAAATCTTAAGGGGAGGCGGAAGTCAGTTTGAATGATTTGGAAGCCTTAAGTTCAAATCGTTCTGTAAGTTTTAAAAATACTAAAAATCTAAAAATCTGAAAATTTAAAATATGACAGTTTTAATATGAATGAATCATATTCTCTATTCTTGATTTTTATATGATAACAAATTACATTTAAGCTAAAAAAAAAAGCTAATTTTTCGATAGAATTTTCGTGATATTAAATTATTTTAGCTTAAAAAAGCTCCCATTTTTGATTCTATCAACAAATAAAGTAATAATCTAGTAACTGAATTCAGGATTTCCTTTACTTTCCCAATAGTTGAATTAAAAAAAAATAAAAACCATAAATTTGATAGTTTCGATTTATGGCTTTTATTTTTTTTAAATTCAACTATTGGGAAAGTAAAGGAAATTTTGAATTCAGGGAATAGATTATTACTTTATTTAATCATAGTAACAGAAATGGGAATTTTTTTTAGGCTAAAATAATTTAATAGAATGCAAATTCTTTTAAAAAATTAGCTGGTTTTGAGCTTAAATGTAATTGAATCACTTATTTTGAAAAGGTAACATGTGACAGTTTTTTTTGAATTTTGCGTTTTTTGCGCCATATTGTTTTCCTTCTGTTTGTACATCAGATTTTATTGGAAAACGTTTCATCTATCGCTTCGTCCAGGCACTACGGCTCCAGTGATGCAATTGTTTAGTTCGAAAACATACCATGTGCGTCAGATGTTATGTTCTCGAAGCAAACAGCTTGGATCTCAATGCGGAAGTGCATAAATGCGCTTGCGCTAACCATGATGATTGCTTAACACTAACAACACTGATTGTAGTAGAGCAGCTGGCATTGTGAATGGAAAAGATATTGAGATCTGTTACTGTTTTTATTGTTTTGTATTGATTATTGTATATTACCAAGTTAGAAATGGCATCGAGTAGTGAAGAGAAATTTGAAACATTGCCGAAAAGGAAAAAAGGGATAGTGAATAAAGGAAATTATAAACATAATTTTATGCGAGAAGCTAAAGTGAAAGGATTAGCCAACAAAAACCACGTGGGAAATGATGTTTCTGAAAGGAAAAGTGGACCAGATTGCGGATAAGTTTATAATCATATTAAGATTGATTTTAATAACAATATTAACAACAACAACAACAACAATAATAATAATAATAAAAACAAATCCTATTCTTACTCCTATTTTGTAAGTATTGAAGGTAAGAGAAAAGAAGTGTGTAAGAAAGCATTCATTAGCCTACATGGAGTAACACTAAGAAGAGTCTACCGCTTGTCAAAACTTAAATCAGAAAATGCCATTCCTCACGATTTGAGAGGAACAGCTTAAACTTCCAGACATAATGTTATCTGTGGAGAATACTTACAAAGGATTCATGAATTTGTCGAATCACTTCCATTTAAAGAGGTCCATTACTCAAATAACATTCACAAAAAATATTTATCTGCATCCCTTAACATAAAAATATTACATAATATGTTTCTTCAGAAGAACCCTGACATTAGTGCTGATACAATAAAGTACAATTTTTTTCTACAATTACTTTAAGGAGAATTTCAGTATGTCTTTTGGTAGGCCTCAGGTGGATGTTTGTTCCGAATGTGAGTGACTGAAAATACAAATTTCTGACTCCTCCTTGAACGAAAATGCCAAACGAGCTGCAGTTGCCCAACTTATTATTCACAAAAGAAGAGCAAAAAAATATTTCTTGAAAATTGAGGAAATATCGAAAATGTGTCGTGAGAAAGGTAATGTTTATGCTATAGCATTTGACTATATGCAGAATTTGCCTTTGCCGCACATTCCAGTTCAGGAGGTGTTTTACTACAGACAACTCTGGATTCATGAATTTTGCATCCACGACATGAAAAACAATAAAGGATTCTTGTATTCATATCAAGAGGGAGAAGCCTTGAAAGGTCCAAATGAAGTTTGTACCTTTGTAAAACACTTCATCGACACATATGTCCCTTCAACAGTAACGGAATTCTTTATTTTCTCAGATGGCTTCCCTGGGCAGAATAAAAACCACATAGTTGTGCGTTTTCTCTTGTCATTGGTATCCAGCGGACGTTTCCAAAAAGTCAGACACTACTTTCCTGTACGAGGGCATTCCTTCAATGAATGTGACAGGAATTTTGATACAGTGAAGAGGAAGGTACGCAAAGAAGATCGAGTTTATACTCAAGATGAGTATGTGAATTTAATAGAGGGTTCTTCAAAAACTGGGAAGTTCAGGGTTCACAAAGTTCATAGCAAGGAAATAATAGACTTCAAGAAATGGTGGCCACAACATTACAAGAAGCAAATTTTGTCAGACAGGTGTTACGGGAAAAAAGGTAGCAAAAGATCAGAAAGTAACCTTCCATATCAGCAACTACAATGAGTTCAGATATACTGCAGAGAAACCTAAAGTAACCTGTAAAGTAACAGCTTTGCCTTTCATAGATGGACTTCAGTTTGAGGATTTCTCATTAGGACGACCAGCAAGCTAAACACAGGTTTTGCCAAATATTGTTTTTTTTCCTGCATATTCCAACAAAATTGCCATCAATCATAAGAAGCTAGATGATCTGAAGAAGCTAATGGACTACATTCCGGCTGAGAAAAAAGAATATTGGTCACAAATCATAAATTGGCCATCTACAGAGCAAAATGAAGCACCAGAGGAAGACTTTTAGTTATGACGATCATAATAAAGGAAATTGTACGTCACCGGATTTGTTAACAATTCATTTCTGTTCAGTTTGCTCTATATTTAGCAATTTTTTGTAATTCCAGTATTATAATTTTTCTAGTTTAGTTTGAAAACGCAACAAGTGCAAGTTTTTATATATTTTTTTTATTTTAAACGCACAATACATTAACCAGTACATAGTAACAGTAGAACTATTAATATTCTTACAGTTTATTGAATAAACAGTTTTTTAAGTCTCATGTAAAATTTGCCTTTTCGTACATGTTACCTTTTCGAAATAAGTGATTCAATGGACCACTTGAGGTTTACGCCCTTATCGACGTCACGCATGACGTATATCCCACATGCGGCGAGAGCTAATGGGTTAAACAAACATATAACTTTGTTTGAATTACTTAAAAAATCGTCGATATTTGATATTTCAAGACGATGGTTCAACACTGTGCAGATCCAGTACTGTAATAATTCTGTCAAAACGCTTGGCATATCCTTCTTTAATATAATATTTCTTCTGTATCTAAATCGGTTAAAACAAAGCCCGTTGCTTTGTTTATCCCACATGCGAAGCAGTAGCGTGGTGGAATATTTTGTAACTACGAAGCTCCGCCTATCCTCAAGTGATCCATTAAATTATATCCTTCTTTGAAAATATATTGCTGTCGCCTTCTTCAATAGGCGATAATCAACTCTATATCCAATCTGAAGATTTTGGAAGGCTTACAATCGTTGCATCCAAATCAAATCTTTTAGTTCAGCCTCCATATCTATTAGGGTTAAAATGAAGCACATGGCTTTGTTTATCCCACAAGCCAAAAAGTAGACTGATGGGATATTTTGGAACTACGAAGCCCCGCCTATCCTCAAGTGGTCCATTACTTCTGTTATCATTAAAAAATCAAGAATAAGAATGTTATAAAAATGGATGAGACCAATTTATTTACAAGTGACATTTTCTCACCAATGGTTCATTGGTGAGTTTTTCATTGTTTATTTTATCCTTTGAGGCACCACTGCGCTTCCGATAAGAGAATGTGTTTCATTCATATTTAAACTGTCATATTTTAAATTTTCAGAGTTTTAGTTATGTTTTTAAAACATTCAGAACGATTTGAACTTACACTTCCAAATCGTCCAACTTCCGCCTCCCCTTAAGGACATCCGGCGAAAGTTAAGTAAGAAAATCGTAAATGAGCATATTTACATAAATATCTTTTTAAAGTAAAGGAAAATTTAAAAAAGAAAAGAATCTTAGAACAATAAAAAAAATTGCAAAAACATACTGTTAGTAAATATAGATTCAACCCTTGCCCCGGAATCAGAAAATTACTGATCCCCTCTACAATTAAATTCCCAACCATAAGAGTAACAGGCTGTTGATAGCTAGTAAGGCAAACTGGTTAGTCTGATAGTCTGTAGCTCGAAATCTGATACATTTTTCTTTGAAATAAAGCTTTTTTTTTCACTGCAGTAATACCAAATAAGTAGATATAATTAGCTTATTTGCTATAAACTGTAGTAATAATAGTCTTAAAATTTATAATTTAATTTTCAAATAAATTTTCCAATTTTAAAACTTTTACATACAATTTTGGTGCGTGTTAGCTAGAGAAGCCATTACGTAATGATGATATCGAATTTCCCGCCAGGTGACAGTAATTATGAGCTCTATTTTATCTTTTAAAAGCGCTATTGATTCAATATTTCCCGTCTTCGAAATTTTCATGTTTCCCCTTCCCCCTTCGAGGAAAAGGTCCAAATCAATTTGGTAAAACACATTAAGATTTGAGACCAATGTTCAAACTGACATCTCAAGACAAGTCTGTTTCACGCTTATTAGGCGATCATCAATAAGTTTTGTGGTGTTTTGAAAAGAATATCATAAGATTGTTGGGGTATGTTTTGGACAAAACGCTTTGGAATCGTTTCATTCCAAAATAACGACTCTGTATGATGAAAGAGCTGAGTGCAACCAATAATCAATCCTCAAAGTTTTCGTCACGATTCCAACTTCAGGGGTTCAACTACGCTTACCTCATTCCGAATCTTAACCAGTACATTTCACGATCAACTTCCCTTGTTTGTATCAATGATTATTACATGTGGTACATAATAATCTTTTAAGATATACGATTCTCAAAAAAGTCTTATATTTTAATATTTTTTATTTTTATTTTGAGATTTTGGAAAACATATTTTACTTAATATTTTATTAAATTTTGTTTATTATTTTTTTGTAATTAAATATGTTTTGGATTACTTAAAGTTATTAAATGATTAATATAAGAAAAAGATCACCCCCCCTATACACACACACCCACATATCCATAAGCATATTTTATTTGTTTTAATTCCTTTGACAAGTAGCTATAAATACTGAGTTTTTTTAGTAATAGTGGATTACGTGTAGCTTTCCCTATTTCAACATCTTAATTTTGCTTAAAGTACGGATAAGAATTAGATCTAATTAATTAGAATTAATACCTTGAAATTATCCTTATCTTAATGTCTTATGCTAAATGACATCACAATTTTTTTATTTATTTTTTTTAAATTTATTTTCAGTTTTCTGTATTTGCACCTCTAAATTCTTCAAAAGAAACTTGACCCAACAATTTAAAGATTTTCTTTATCATTCTATTTCCAGAAACAATTATTGGTTACCGAGATACAAAAAATTAAAAGAATTAAATAAAATACAATTCCAATTAACAGTTGTTGTAAGCTTTTACTAGAACAAACTGATTCAGAATTTTCATTTCATATTTTTGTTAAATTAATGTCAAACAAGTTGATATTTTGATAAGTCCTGAAAGACACTAATTTAGGTCTTCTTCTGTTTGTCCTTCAGATATTTCTTGATAATAGCTCAAGACAATTACATAAGCATAGCCAACAAATAAAAATCCTATTACAATTATAAAAATAAGGACCGCAGTAATAGCAATACCCCACAACAAAATAGCTTCATCTTCTGCATCAGAAACAACCAGAGAGTAAACGGAAAGTGCCTGAGAAAGACAAAACAAAGTTATTAAAGTTATGTTACATCAATTTAGAGCCTAGGATTAAAGTTAGGTTTCGGTCTATTTATTAAATTACACAATCACAATGTCGTCGAAATTTCCGAAGAATAATTTAGGAATTAAACTGTCATTAAGAAAGAGGAAACGCCTACGAATCAAATGCATATTAACTGTAGGATCTTAGAATCTTGTAGATTGAATTTTAAAACAGAAATTTTAGGAAAAAAGTATCTTAAAAACCCAACTTTACACAAATAGGAACAACATCTGAAGAAATTTCAGAATTTGAGATATTTAAATATCCAAATATTTTGATATTTCAATAACTTCAAATTCTGAAATTTCTTCAGATGTTGTTCCTATTTGTGTAAAGTTGGGTAATTAGGATATTTTTGAAGAGCACTTAATAAAATGACTCGTATATTAATAATATGAGAAGTAACTTTCACATAAGGATACAATGTTTCCCTGTACGCCTTCGAGTTGTATAAATTATATTTCGTTAATGTAGTATGAATGTTCGTGCAGCTCTGTTCGAGACCAGTCCACAATATCAGAATTACATATATACTATAAACGTCTTTATAACCTTAATTAGAATTTTTCCCATTCAGCTTGGATTTTGCAAGAAGTTGGAGACGGCTTTTCAAATCGGTAGTGAAGTCTTTTCTGATTAGATACTTTCCTATTTTGCTATTTCAGATAATTAAAAAGTTCCGTTTCTTGCATTTGCTGAATAGAGAGATTTCTTAATCTTTTTCATTATTAGTTATCTTGCCTCTCGTATTATTATTATTATGTAAAGTTTCAAACCCCAGCAAACACAACAAG
>JAFIDM010000001.1:102671219-102711879 GCA_023159025.1 Thereuonema tuberculata
CGATCTGTGGTGGTGTCCAAAAATTTCCTAACTATGCTTGTTGTGTTAAGTATCACCGCCTTCTGGAGTTGTGCGTAAGTATTTTTGTGAAGTCCTGGAGTTCTGAGACTGTGGTGTAATGTATTAGGCACCAGACCAGTGGCGGACAGGATGATGGGTACAACACGTACTCGGTCCTGCCTCCACTGCTTCTGGGGCTCGTGTGCTAGGTCGGTGTATTTACTGATCTTGTCAGCGTGAGTTTTCTGCATGTTCTTGCTGATAGGCACTGCAATATCAATGAGATAGGTCTGTTTGTTATGATATATGGTTTTGTCTGTGTGAATGGGACGGTCCCAGTACAGCTTATGTGAGGTTGACTCTAATACACTTTGTGGTATGTACTTGTGTTCTTAATAAGTGAATGTTTTTGTGCTAGCTGTTGATGAACAATCGACGCTACATGATTGTATCGGTGGAGGTAATCTGTTTGGGAGAGAAGGGGACTGCCTGATATTATGTGGTCGATCGTCTGATGCGTAGTGTGGCATTTCCTGCATCGGTCGTCATGTGTGTTTGCGTCGTGTAGAATATGTTGGGATAGAATGAGTTGCGTATGGGGATGACTTGGTCCTGTATCGCGATCATGAACCATTTGGTCTCCCCAAACAGCTCACCCCTCGTCAGCCATCTGTTCGACGCTTCCATGTCGACATGAGGCTGGCTGAGTTCGTGGTGATGTCGGCCATGGAGTTCCTTACGAGCCCATGATTCACGCAGCTGCTGAGAGTGTGTGTCAGGGGTGGTGAGTGTTGGAGAAGGGTTTTTGAGGTCCAGAGGTGTGAGGTGTGTGTCAGCCTTGACAATGGTTGAGTGTAGTGCGGAGTGTTTTGCTCTTTGGTGGAAGTGTTCCCTAAGTGTGTGTGCTTGTTTTTCGTGTAGGGTGATGAGTCCTCGACCTTCTCCTTGCGGGGAAGAGTCATCCTTTCCGTAGCGGACTTGGGGTGGTGCATGTTGTGTTTCGTGAATGAAGTGCGTATTGTATATTATAGTGCTTCGAGTTCGGTGTTTGTCCTTGGAATTATGCCAAACGAATATGTTAGTGTGGGGACGGCAAATGTGTTGATGGCTTTAATTTTATTTCTGGCGTTGAGTTGTGTTTTGAGGATGTTATGAATGCGAGTGCGATATGTGTTCTTGAGTGCATTTTTGATGTTTGCGTTGTCAATGACGCGCGCTTGCTGGAAGCCCAGATACTTCTAGATCTCTTCCTCTTCGATGGATTGGATGGCCAATCCATGGCCCAGTTCAAAATCCTCCAAATTCGTATTCTTCCCGCGTGTTATATGTAGCTTGCGGCATTTGTCGATTCGAAATTCCATCCCAATGACTTTGGTGAACTGTGTGATGACTTGTAGTAAATTAATAAGTATTGCGTTGTTTGTGGCGTAGAGCTTAATATCATCCATGTAGAGTAAGTGTGTGATTTTGTATGGTGTCAGAATGCCTGAGGTAAGCCTATAACCGTGTTTTGTGTTATCTAGTATGTGGCTCAATGGATTCAAGCGAGGCAGAACCAAAGAGGACTCAAGGAGTCTCTCTGGAAAATACCTCTCCTTATAGGAATGGGGTCTGTAGTGATGGAGGTGTTGAAGGTATGTAGGTGTAATGTTGTGTTTCAACTCTTAATCGTGGCATCCAAGAATGCCGTATATGAGGAAAAGAGGCATATGTTCTGGGTGTTGGATTATGTCATTGAGTGCAAGAGCTAGCTGCAAGAGGATTTGAACCTCTTGATCCAGAAGTTCTGAACGCCGTCTGCGCCAGAAGCTTTCCAGTTGTGTGCATGTTTTAGTGCTGTCTGTATGTCTGCGAGAGTAATCTCATGGGAGGACATGAAGAGTAAGTGTTCAGTGAGTTGTTGTTGCTCTGATTCATGGTGCTTTATCATTGTGGGGGATAGGGTTTGACCACAGAGACGACAAGCATTCATGTAATGCCTTGCTGGTGGGAGTGTTTGTTTTGGTTGTAGTAGAGGAAGATGTAAGGTATCTGTAGAATTTTTTCTCATTGTATTGGAAAGGGTTGTTCTGTTGTTTGCGCAGAGTGAATGTTTGTATCTTTGTAATCTTTTTGCAAGTGCAATAAGTTTTTATTTTAGTGTTTCGAGATGTTCCTGAACCTGGTTATGATGGTTTGAATGTGAAGGGCGAGTGTTTATGTACTTGAATATCTTCCTAACTTGGGACATAAGTTTCTTTATTTTGTTTCCTGCACAATATTGTGTGAGCCTGGATATGTCTCCTCTAAGGTCGCTAATACGTCCCTGAAGGCGACATCTCCAAGCGGATGTATTCATGTGGGAGGTATGTTGTGTTGTTTGATTCCAAGTGCCCGAATGATTCCCTGTGCGGCGCAGTAGAGTGTTGTGTGTATGTCTTCTAATGTTTGGATATTGTCAAGGTATTGTGGGATAGTGTATGTGTTATTATTATTATTATTATTATAATTATATAAATGTTTCTAAATTTGGATTTCCCGGCTAAGACAACATGGAGGGTCAAGGACAAAAGCATATGTTGCCAATGTGCAAGGGGCTGAGGGATGTTAGAGATGTGTGGTTGTATTTCCATGGATTTCCTAACTATGCGTGTTGTGTGGAGTACCACCGCTTTCTGGAGTTGTGAATAAGTGTTTTTGTGAAGTCCTAGTGTATTGAGGCTGTGGGGCAGTGTCTGAAGCACCAGACCAGTGGCGGACAGGACGATGGGTACAACACGTACTCGGTCCTGCCTCCACTGCTGCTGGAGTTCGTATGCTAAGTCTTTGTATTTACTGAACTTGTCTGCGTGAGTTTTCTACACCTTCTTGCTGACAAGCACTGCAATATCGATGAGATAGATCTGTTTACCTTATCAACACTTATTGAAAGAACTTACCAACAAGTGTGATATCAGGTCTGTTCTGATGTATGGTTTTTGTCTGTGTGAATGGGGCGGTCTCAGTACAGCTTATATGAGGGTGACTCTAATACGCTTTGTGGTGTGTATTTGAAGTACGGGATCGTGTTCTTAAATAATTTGAATGTCTGTGTGCTAGCTGTTGATGGACGTTCGACTCTATCTGATTGTTTATTATTATTATTATTAAAAGTTGTTTTTATTATTTACAACTTTCCTCATTTTTTTAAATTTAAATATAATGCGGGAAAATTCCAAACATTGTATATTACTATTGCGGCAAAAATTTTCTCACAATATGCCAACTACATAACAAAACTGCCCTTTGAATTAATTCGAGTTGATGGAAGATTTTTAGATCCTGGAGTTGTTGACCCAGGTTTTTCGGTACAACTCCTGTAGCTGATATGACGAAGATCCTTATTGTAATTTTAGATAAGCGCCAAACAATTTTTTGATTCCTGAGTTAAAACTATATTCTTAGTAATTTTATCAGCGACGGACTTACGCAGATTACTAAGAAACTCAGCAATATCGATGAACTCGGCAGTTTTCTGTATTTTGTCTAACATTAAAATAGATGAGTATATGATGCAGTATATGATTACTAATAATGCTGTAATTTGAAGTTCTCCTTGAAACATACCAACTTGATATTAATTGGTCTTGAACTAATTGTCTGTTCGTCATTCATAAAATACATAATTCTGTAATCCTTTTGCCTATGACCTGATATAGAAATATTATTATACATGCAGAATATCTAACATATAACAGAGTGGTAAGGAATCATATGCTTTTTTATAATCAATGAAACGTGCTCAAATTCCTCTACTAGGGTTTTTTTACTACTAAGTTCATAGTTACTGCTTAAAGATATATAGAAGAACCTACCACTTCTAGAATAATAACTAGAGTCCTACAAATAAACAGAATCATTTCAATAGACAAAGTCCAATACAGAAGAGTTCTGCCTTCCAACAAAATAGCACATAAGAAACATATACTATTCATAAACATAAAAAGTCCAAGTACTGTGGCAAAATAAAAAATCCCTAAAAATAAAAAAAATAAAAATGAAATAGTAATGATCAAAAGTAATCAAAGATAATCCAATAAAAGCCAAGAATTTAATAATTGAAGTTGAGAGTGGTTAAAGAACATAGGTCATTTTTCATACGAAAAGCCAATGAAAAGTGAATTAAGATGAAATGAGTTACAGAATTAATCAAAAATATTTCGCGCGATTTGGAGTCAATCAAATTAAACTCTATCGTCACTGATTACAAAATCGGGTCTCACGGAAGTTTATCCATTTCCAGGAACTAATTTCCAGTTCCATTATTTATCCAGTAGCTCTTTTTCAAGACTGGATATTTGACTTTTAATTCAGAACATTTCTTGATTACCGTTTTGATCTAGACTGGTCGAAAAACTTTTATGCTACTTTCACACTTCCTTCCTTCAGTTTCTTTTCGATGTATTTATTTTTTGAGTCACTCTCTTATAAAAATGTTATTATCCACTCTACTTTACTTTAATTGATTTCCTATTAGTTATCAACAATCTGTTTCAATATACAGATCTGAACTCTCTTCATAGTTCTTCCATACGCCCCTTGGAAAATGACCTACCACTTTTGCGATAGCATGTTGCAAGTAGAACATTATATCCTTTGCATAAGGTTCTTTCTATCGAATATTTGTGTATTGCTAAAATAACCGTTTCTTTATAAGATATATTTCATCCATAAACAGAGATAAAAAGGGTAAAGTATTTTATATTTTCAGTAAAATTAGGAAAAATATATGAAATAAAAAAAAATATATTAAAAATTTTACCCCTTTTTTCAGAATTATACGTAGATACATAGTTATTTACAAAAATATGTACTTCTCAGTTCTTTTTCAAGTAAAATTTTAGTTTTGATGAATTACTTTCAAAAAAACTCTTGTCCCTCACAACCAGATAAGATTTAAACGAGAGATATATGGATCCCTGGTTGACAACTTTTGTTTAAATTTTGGGATCATGTCTCCAGTATTCCGAAATTTATTCATATGCTAATTTTTATGGTATTTTTGAATATAGTGTGTTTGAATAATATTGAAGAGACTAACCGGCTGTGCTGCCAAACATACGAAATAAAACTGATAGAATCTATATTGCTAAAATCTTTTATTTCTCTATCTGTCTGTCTGTCCGGCGCAAATGTTAATTTCCTGTGAAAAATTACTGCAATGAAAATTCGCGACGGGAATCAAACCTGCAACCTTTCGAACCGAAGTCAGATGTCTTATCCATTAGGCCACGAGAGACTACATTCAAATTATTGTTTCTTATCATTTCCTTTGTGTGTGGCGCAATGGAGAAGAGCCAGAGAAAAAAAATAACTCATTAATTTTATCCTACTAGATTAAAATTTAAATTTCAATGTTCATTTTTTTTATGGCACGCGATATTAAATAATGAATTCATTCAAAAAGGAATAAAAATTATCATTTTTTGCCATAACCGCTTGGAATCGATTCTTCTTGGATTATCTCATACTTACCAGGGGGAGACAGGGGGATGGCCTAGTTCTTTTCAATTAAAACACCAGCAAAGAATAATCAATAAGGAATCAGGAGATTGAAGAAGATAAGATGCAATATTTAAAATGATATAAAATCGAACGTCGTACACCAACGGAAAAATTTGTAAATAGTGTGGTAAAAATTGACCTTTTTTCTTGTAGCAGTGAAGGCGATCACTTTGTTTATCCATCGGGAAATCCTTCAAACAGATGCATGCAGGGATAAACAGCGGTGAAACATGTATCAGTACATCCAGACATCTTAAAAACTACAAAAAAAAAGCAAATAAAAGATTTGTGATCAATTATCAGACGCCTGAAATTTATCGATTGAGATGTTTCCTTAAGAGTAGATTAAGATTCATCAGATGAACTTAAGCATTAGCAGAGGTCAATATCTTAGGAAAGAAATTAAATGCGCTTCGTGATGTTGGCAATCCGGTTTCTTTTTTAACTTCAAGAAATTCTTTACGTAAGTAGTTAAATACAGTAGACAAGTTGACGTTGGAATTCCAATGCCTTAGAAATTCTTTTATTATCTCTAGTTGAAGTCGTCCTTAACATTTCAGTGATCATTGACTCGTATTTGTTTAAGCAACTACTTAACTGAAAAGGCTCTGTAATTTTGTAAAACTCAAGAAGAATTCAGATGTTTCTATTTGGCTAAAGTCTAAAGCAAACGAAAGCGGCTTTCCATCTTTCGTGTGTGACATTTTTACTTATTTCTAATTCAGTTTTTAAGTGTCAACCTGCGTATAAACAGAAGAGTTAAAAGATGAAATTTATAAAAAATCTGTCTTATGTTATAAGTGAAAAACTACATTAATGAACTTAGGAAAGTTCAATATAAATATATTTTAATATAAAATTCTATAATTTTCCTTTCCAGTTTTTCATTCACAAACTGTCCCTTTTTTTTGCAAGCAACCATACTTCTTATTTCGTAAAATTTGTTCTTTCATTCTAGCACATGAAAATAGATTCAAAAACACCAGTCCGTAGGGAACATTTCTGTTTTTGTTGCTAATCATATTTTCCATGGACAATTCCATCTTATATAATTATTTAGGGGCCTTCCATTAATTACATGAAGTGTTTTTTAAAAAATTTGGACCCCCCCCTCCCCCTTGGTGAGATTTCAAAAAGTTTAACAACCAAAAAAAAACTGAAATCTTGCTATAATAAATATTTTCTCTGAATGAAAAAGTTTACGTGATATTTTCGTTGACCCCCCCCTCCCCCTTGGTGAGATTTGGTGAGATTTTGCCGGACCCCCCCTTCCCCTTTTGACCTCACGTAATTAATGGACGTCCCCTTACTAGAATAATATGGATTTGTATAGGAATAAAATAATAAATAAACATACATAAAAAAATAAGGGTGTTTGACGTTGTCCTTGAATTTTACGTTTTCTGATTTAACATAAAATTCAAGGACAACGTCAAATACCTTTATTTATTTTATGACTGGCACTTACTAGGTTTATAAATGCAAAAATCAAGCTTCCCGTCCGCAAAGTACATGAACCGAAAAAGGCAGTTTTTAGAATTGGCGTCATCACGTTAAATTGAATAAGAAACAGTCATTAGGAAAGTAGAAAACAACAATTTAACTTTGAATTCTGAAAATTTTTTGGGAATATACATTCACATACACGAACATAAAATTAACATCAGAATGGCTTCATCGTAACTAACAAGAATATACGAGTTCAACATATAACTAGGACAATGGTTTATTAATTATTACAAAAGATCATCTACCACTGTTGTATTGTTCCACTCGTTAATTGTTGTCTAAAATTGAAATTAGCCGCCGGCTAATTTAAAAATGGGGAGAATTCCTAAAATAAGAAATGCTTATATTATCTATTTAAAATCACTATCGCGTCTGTGATTTTTAGAATATGTGGGGTATTTTTTGTTCTTTTTTTTTTTTTAATCACTAAGAACGTGAGGAGAAAAGAGGCTTTATTGAATCAAAAACACTTGCTAGCCACTTTCTTTCCGTTGTGACGTCAGGTTGTAGTAAACATTGGTTGTTGTGTTTACTTCTAACAAGTGAAGCGCCTGACTTCGAACGCTGAGAACCGCTCGAAAATGTGCTTAGAATATAAACCGCTCATGCCGAAAACAGTGGTATGAGTCATTCTTTTGCAAAACTGCACGTCTTACCACGAGAGACATTTGAATGAGCACCTATTGAAGGTCCAAGAGAGGAACTTTGGTAACGCGAAGAAAAAAAATATCGATATAATATGACCAAAAACACACATATTTCAATGTACACTGTTTACACTCTAACCCACAACCGAACACTCCAAAAGACGGCCTCCTAGTGCAGGTGTACTATTTACACAACTAGAGTAAGTTCTTGTTAGTGCAGGTACAACAGGCCACCGTCGGATGGCGCTAGCAGGCAACAGCTGAGTTTTGCATGGGAATGACTCATACTACTGTTGTTGGGATGAGCGATTTATATTCTAAGCACATTGTCGTGCGGTTCTCAGCGTTCGAGATCATGCACTTCTCTTGTAAGAAAGAAGCAGAGAATTCAATGAAGTTTTGATGAATTCAATGGAATCAATGGAAGTGAATTACAGCAGTGGTGTATTGTAATTTCATAACTTGTCAAAGTTACAGATGACGTATTGTATCTTTCTGTAAGAATATAACAACTGCTAAACTGCAAACAATAAAACATTTAAGTTTAGGCCAGGGAAGGATGGGATTTTAAGCATCGATTTTTACAAAAGGAAAAAACTGGGTTTATCTTGTACACGAAGCGACTCCATTAAGATTTCATTTTTTTGGCCACTATCTGTGTCACAGCAAATGACCGCAGACCGGATAAAGACAGAACCTTCTTAACAGTTATCTCCTATAACACGGATAACATGTACGGGGTGACTAAATAAGCCGAAATCTGAACCGTTTCTCTATCGGGATCCTTTCAGTTGAAGTGATATCAATAACTTGAGTGTTTATAGTCCTTACTACATTTTGGAATAATTATTTTTAATTCTTATGTTATATAACGAAATATTTGAGGAATTACTGGCCATTGAAATCACGTGTTTGTATCAACATGCATCATATAAAAAGAAATGATTGAAACTTTTGTAGCATGTTTTGAATTAAATACACATAAATGAAATATCTACCGTGAGATACACTCTGTATAGAAGCCTAAAATCGTGTCTGAGGGAACTGAGGAACTGCTACTCATAGGTCATAGAAAAATTGATCCCGAAACCGGTGAGGTAGCTTGTGTGCTTTAATGATTCATTAATGGAGAAGGGCCACACGACAAAGTAGTTCTCCAATTTTGCAGCTGAGTATTCCTTTAACTATTATGAATTAACTACAGCAATTACAATAAGGAAAGGAGAGAGAAGAGTTGGTTTCAATCTTTCCTTGAACTTTCTCCATCAATAATTTATGGCAATGATTAGGAAATATTCAAGATGCATTTTAGATGTGTGTTTTTTTTTAAGAGCCAGCAGAGGAATTTTAGGTTTTTAAGTTGGCAATCTTGTTTATATAGTTTCAACTAACTTTTATGATGGAATCATGTTTAGGATTATGAAAAAATAAAAAGAAATTTAAACAAAAACGCAACTGATAAAACAGATGCTATTCTAATATTACTCTGTTGTTTTAATTCATTACTTGTGTCAAGAATTAGCCTAGTACATTCTTAATTCTTATAGCTTATTGTCTGTTTAACAATGCGATGGTTAAATTGCCTGTACTGTTAGTGATTATCTCCTGTTCCGTTATAGGAATTTATTATTACCTCTAACCTCATTGTAGTATTATTCAGATGGAAAACCGGTAATGTTCAGCGAATTTTCCCTCTTTGAAATTGGCTAAATTACCTTCGTAATTTTTATGATAACTATTTAGAGGAAAAAAATATATTATCAGATGTCGAAGTCTATTTTAAAGTCTTGCTGCTTCGGAAGGTACACGTTACGCAGAGGCAGCATCTGCATAGGAGTAATATTTTTAGTAAGAATTTACTTATCTTAGATTGTATAAAAGTAGTCACAAACTAAGCTCAGTCTTTTTAAATTTTACTTATTTCAAATAAATGTAACAATAATTTAAGAAAAAGAGCAGTAATACGAATCCATTTGCTGAAATAAAGATAAGCAATGAAAAAACATGAAAACAATTCATGCGAGTAAGATTTTAATACATTAATTCCATAAAAAGCATCAATTACAAATAGTAAACCAATTTTGAAATGAAATAACTTCCTTTCTTTTTTTAATGCACAAATTATTTAACTTTCTATTTTAAGGAAAATTTTCAATGTTTCAGTTTCATTTTCTGTTGAAACACGTTCAGATAACTGTAATTGTGGGACATAAACTTTTAGGAATCTTGGGATCCACATTTCTTTGAAAATTCTGATTGGATAAGAAAGATACTTTACTTTGTGGGAAACTTTATTCAAGTAAAGAATACTAGGATATGATAATCCACGGTTCATTAAGAATGCACTGTTTTCTGGAATCTGGAAGAAGGGATAAAATCCTAAGCTAACTGGTCAGTCTGGGAGATCAGACCAGTGCAAAGATGGAGGTCGCCTTCGTCCAGCAGTGGACAGAAAATGGATAAAACATATTAAAAAATATATATTTTCTGATCGAATTTATCATAGATTGTTTGCTTACTGTCAAATGTCTTGTTTCTACCGCTACCTGACTCCTCGCTCCATTGTTAAAAAACTGGGATTCGATTTGCCCTTGAATTTTCGAGAACATGAATCTGAGATGAAATTAGTAATTTTAAGGAAAATGTTTCAGGAAGTCGTGATATTGGGTTGGCGAAAAAGTTTGTTCATTTTTTTTACGTACGTTGGCTCTAGTATTGCTTAGGTGTCATTAACGTCTTTTGACGCCATTTTGTTAGATTGTATTGTGACAGCTGTCGTATCTGCCTGCATTTAAAACAAAAACTGATCAAAATTGGTGAATTTTTTTGTCGCCAATTTAATTTTGAAGATGAAAAATAAATTGCACGCAAGACCGCATGTTTCTTTGATGACCAGGCAAAAACTGTTAGAGCTTGGCTGGAAATTCTGATTCACCAGACATTGCACCTTCGGATTTCCATTGATTTCGGTCTTTCCAAAATTCTCTTAATGGAAAAAATTCAATTCCCTGGAAGACTCTATAGGCACCTGGTACACTTTTCTGCTCAAAAAGATAAAAAGTTGTGGGAAGATGGAATTATGAAGTTGCCTGAAAGATGGCAGAAGGTCGTGGAACAAACTGTTGAAGACGTTGTTCAATAAAATTATTGATGCCAATGAAAAATGTGTCTTTTATTTTTACTTAAAAACTGAACGAACTTTTCGGTCAACCCAATAAAATAATTTCAATTTGAAAGCATTCAATCCATTGAAGTTTGTACAAAAAAAAAGTGATTTTCAAAAAGTGAAATTAAAAAAAAAAAAAAACCAGCTATGATGCAAGAGCAAGAATACATCAAAATGGAATAATTTTTGCATTTTACTCGTAATACTTCTCTTTAAAATAGCGCCAAAACTTCTAATTTTAATTTTGATACAGTTGATGCTGACCAAAATACCGGTATATCTTATTTTGGCTGTAGGCAGAAATTTAAAAAAAAAAAAAATAAATGAATAAATAAATAAATAATAAAAGCAATGTTTTGAAAATTAGTTTGCTTTTTTTATTTTCTGTTAATTAATGAAAATGTTTTTTTATGGATTTTTAAACCATAGCTTTCATTTTACAGATTCTTAGAATTTTAGATACGTCGGGACATCTTCAATTAGTGAATTATCCGAATATTTCCTGTATATTCCGAAATACAACTCATACCAACTGCCAGAAAGCAGATTGTAAGAACTTGTAAGCATTCTAATTTAATTCATAAATATTAGCAAAATTAGGAATTTGACTTATTAATTCAGTGTTTTTAAGAAAGAATAACGGTCAGTTTATTCGATATCCCACTTCATTGATGAAACACTTATTTAAAGAACTGGAAACTGAATGTAAACACAGGATTATGCAGAACGTAAAGGTCGTAACGTCAACGTAGCATTCTGGAAGTCATTACAAGGTGGAGACAAAGCCATTCAACTTGGTCCAAGTCGCTACATTAAGGAAGCTTTGGGAAGTTAAAGAAAAACATGAAAAAATATAAAAAGGTTTTTACTTGACAAGAAATTAAGAAAAGCCTAGATAACAAATGAAAAAATGCCAGTCCCCATTCTCCACTCAAGCAGTCTTCCAAAAAAAAAAAATCAAAGGTGGAACATTTATTACCTGTTCCTTTGGATGGCGACATTATGAATTCTTTACATAAGTTCTTTAGGAAGCAATGGATTCCTGACACAACGGGATTTTCAAATGATCCTACACATAAGCGATATTTTTTTCCGTATACTTTTACTGTAGTAAATGCCTTTCTTATGTATTATGTGTCTAATTTCCTTCTAAATCACAAAGCCTTCCTGTAATGAATGGGAAAAATGTTGATATGGACTTTGTGACTGTAACGACCTACACAACGCTATGTTGAAGTTATGACTTGTCTTATCTTGAATCTCCCTGTGTATATGTTAAAAACAACGTATCTTCCAAACGTTACTAAAGACATTTTTTCATATTTAAACTAATAAAATTCCGTCAAAAATCATGGGCTAATAAAAAAAATTCCAACGAATATGTTATTTTTTTTAACATACAAATGAATACCATATCATTAAAAATTACTGGATGAAATAAAGAAACTAAAACATAATTTCGAACTTGTAAATTATTTCCTCTCGAAAATCAAAGCGAAGGAACTATTTTGTAATTTCTCAAACTACAAGTGTCAAGAATTGTAAGTTATTCAATAAACCATTTTTTTTTTTTTTTGAATGCTAAATTGATTAATACAAAAGAGACCGTACAGAGATTTTGCGGCTACACCGGAGAATACGGCACTGCCGATAGCCGTCTTCGTAAGGCTACATCTACTTCCGAATCCGCGCAGTGATACATGATGGTGCATACTGTTATCTCAAGATCGCAGTTAGCCAGATGAGGGTTAGTTTTTCCAGTAAAAGATCGTGCAAAATAATTTTTAAATACGCTTACCTGCAAACCTCATTCTACTTTTCACTAGTTAATTGAAAAACTAAAATTCATATCTTAAAAATAGTGCCAAGGCAGCCATCTTGTCAAAACTTGGAAAATAGTCCAAAACAGCCTGGTACCGTAATTTCCGGTTTCACCGATTTTGCCTATTATGATTTGAATCCTATTGAATTATTTTGCACTGGAAACCGAAGCATCTCTTAAGACGCTTCACGTTAATGCCTTCAGTTAGTGACGAACGGACAAGTCTAAGAAATTAAATTATTTACATCACGTATAGTTTTGTTTTGGTTTTTTTTTCCTCCTTTCTAAAAACCTTTTGTGATTTTTATAAAGGTAGTTATTTAAAATTAAGATAAACTAAGAATTTAAAACATATATAATTTAGGGAAAAAAAATTCTAAAAAAGATACTTCTAATTTAAATTAGAATGAAATGACACTGAAATATAAAATATCTGAGTTTTCATCGGTGAGAGACTGGGACGGACCGTTTCGTCCTTTTTAGGAACTCATAAGCCAAAACCACTCACCCGATGAAAGAGAGCATTTTATCTGGTTTTTATTTCAGTGTCATTCTTTATGCTTTATATTAAGTTCTTGCCCGTTAAATCTTTTGTTGATAATCCTAATTATTATACAAAGGAAACAAAGCTCTTTGAGTTGATTTTTTTATGCTAAGTTAAACCACCGTTCATCGAAAGAGTTCTTTAGGGAATCTTTTAAAAATCATTTTAATCCATTGTCATTTTTTGCCAAAACATATTCTCCTTAGCAAGTGAATATTTTATCTTCATGAAGTCAATTTTTTTTTATTGATGATTCCTCAAATACTGACGAAGGGTTTCCTTTTTAATTGCTTAGGGTTAATTTACTTCAGTATGGTTTATGCTGTTTTGTACGTGGTAATTACTAGTCTTCTATTGTTGGCTATTTTATTGGCATCCAAAAAATTCCTCTTTTGGCTGTGGTTAGTGGACGTCAACGCAGCAATTATAAGGCTTATATTTCTCGCAGTTCTGTTGGTAAGTCTCCATTAAAAAAGCTTTTTTTTTATTCTGAAAAATGAGGATCAAGATTTAAAAAAAAATTAAACATTCACTCTCGAATTCAATAAATTTAGAACTTAGTAATAACATTTAATATTAAAAACGTCCACGCCTGTAATTCAACATTAATTTCAAAATAAACATTTTGAACTGTTGGCAAATTATTTCAGTTCGTTGACGGCCACAGATTTCAATTGACAGGAGAATGGGCAAACTCTATGGGAATTTGCCCCACCCTGTATATTGGTAAGATATACAGTGATATCTCGGTTCACGAACATAATCCATTCCTTGGCCCTGTTCGTGAGCCGAAAAGTTCGTGATCCGAATCAGTTTTTCCCATTGCAATTAATGTAAATCCAAATAATACGTTTTTTGTCCTAGAAAATTTTTTTAACATGTTATGACTTTATTTGTGAAAATAATACCGAAAGGAAATAAATATAACAGTAATATTAGAAGAAAGCAGTTTAATTACCAAAATCAAACTAAGTTTACCGTACATATACAATTTACCTTTGTGGTTGATAATTGCTGGCACATGGGGATGGAGGAGGGGGAGGAGGAAGATTACTCCTTCGAAGGAGAGGCAGTTGGTAAATGCATAAGATAACGATCCAGAGAAATTTGTCTTTTTCTTTGCTTGAGAATTTTGCGAAAAAAGGTCATTATATTATTATTTAAAATTTTCACTGCTTTTTTGGGAGCCACAATAATGGATAAATTTAATTAAATAAAGAAAAAATATCAATAGTTGTTGTTGGGATCTACTGCAACCATGCGAGCTAGGCGAACTGAGTTGCTGCTGGGGAAGATTGCTGTGCGCAAGATTTTGTGCGCTGTAACTCACGTGCGCTCCATGAGCTCTGTGCATCCCATGTTCGTGAACCGAAGCATCGTTCGTGAAGCGAAGCAAAATTTGTTTGCAAATGGTGTTCGTAAACCGATTTGTTCGTAGACCGAGACGTTCGTGATCCGAGGTATCACTGTATACTTATAGAAAGATCTCCTTACATAGAACATATATGTTATTATTACCACTCGGCTCAATTATTAGTCCGTTCAGAGTTATATACGTCTAGACATCTTACTTCCCGGATATATTAATTAATTATCATTTAATAACTATTTTCAGTAACAGTAAATATTATTTTCATTTATTACATGTAAATAATTATTATTTACTTGCAATAAATGATAATATTAATTATTAATTACGTATAATAATTATTAACAGTATGATTGATTGAATGTGGGTGCAGGGAAGCCAACCACCCACAGCCAAGCACCCCCCGCCTATAGGTGGTTGGCTTCCCTGCACCCACATTCACGACAAATCAATGACTCAAATGTCATATCTATTGTCCTCCCAATGATAGATGGCCGCCCTGTTTTTGTGAGATCTGCGCATGTATCATCGATTAGTCTGGTCAGGCACTTCCGTCTGATGTTATGACAGGACGCCGCCATTACGGTAAAGGCTTGTTACTTTGCAAAAGAGCATTGTATTTATAAATAATATATATTTATTTATTTATATAAAGACCTATTGTTAGCAACTGGTATTGAAATAACGCTAAATAGTCGAGAGAAGTTTTAATTGGGCGTTATCAACATGTCTTTCTCAATGAAAACAGACTCTGTCGTCCATTGTGACAGGAAAACATAATTGATCAGCTACCGGAAGGGCTGCGCAGTTCAAACTTCCGCCGGTCAACTTTCATTTTGAGAACTCCGAACGGACTAATAATTGAGACCAAGCCGTAATGATACAAAATATTCTATTGATGGTCGCTATACAAGGTTGGGGCATATCTGCCCATTCTCCTTTAGAAGAAAAAAAAAAGGCATCTTACATATAAGTGAAAAATATGACATTAAATTATACGTAATGCAACATATAAGTAATGAAATAATTAACTATTCTTCAATAGATAGCATTAAGAAGACTGGCATCAACAATCGAATATTATTTATTGTCTATCTTTGGTGGCGTAAATAAATGAATCATTAACGGATTGAATTATCTTCACTTAGACCATATTATTGACAAAAGGATGTTGCTTTAACTAATCTCCATTAATTGGGATCGTTCTCTTTGTAGTTTAGTTTTCTTAGTAGCTCTTATAATAATTCTACAAAGGATCTCATTTTCTTAATTTTTCTCCTATCTTGAGCTTCCATTTATCTCACTACTTATTTCAAAACAGCAAACACAGTAACTAAAACAAAAGGTCTTTCATAGTTTATAAATCCAAAGCAATGTGGGCGGTGGGTGCGGTCCGCACCGGGCGGCACATATTTTGGGGCGGCATTTTTTATATTTAGTTTTAGTTGTAAAAAAAACAACGCGTTCACTTCAGAAGTTTACTGTAATAAGTTTACTATAGTTTACTATTACTTCGTAATTCATAATTTCTACGAATTATGAATTACTATATGATTTCGAATATTTTTCTTTATATTACGCTTATCCAATTGAAGAAATGTTTAAATAATTTAAATTCGTATATTTTACTGAAAATTATTAAGATTTACGACAAGAATATGAAAATATTAAAATTTCTCCATTAACCCTTTATCTCCCGTCGTCATTTGCTTTAGAAATGAATAGTGTAGTTAACATTTTTGCATGCGGAAAACCATGTCAAATGGTTTTAACAAATGGTGGAAACTTAATCCCAAAATAAGTCAACACGAGTTGAGCTCTTTGCACATTCGATCGTTTTTCCAATGGAAGGAATTAGAAATAAGACTTGGACAGGGCGCAACTTTTGATAAACTACAACAACAGAATATTGATAAGAAAATCAAAAAATGGAAGGAAATTCTTACAAGAATAGTTGTAAGCAAAACAAAATTTGGCGTTTCGAGGTCATCGTGAAAGTGTTCATCAGGAAGACATCAATTCAATGGAAAATAGAGGAAATTTTCTAGAGCTTAATCGAATGAAATCGAGGCCACCACACTTTCAATGTAGAACAAAATTTATAAACTTAACAAAATAAACTACATTACACTAGTACTTTCACAGTGTTTGACACTGTGAAAGTACTAGTGTAATGTAGTTTATTTTGTTAAGTTTATAAATTTTGTTCTACATTGAAAGTGTGGTGGCCTCGATTTCATTCGATTAATTTGGAAGATACACACGTTAAAACTAATACTATTTTCTGGAGCTTGTTGATTTGTTGCCTAAGTAGTAGGTATTGAACATGTAGTAAAAATTAAGATGGGTAATAAATATAGTATCTCCTATTTGTCGCCGAAGATTCAGAATGAATTCGTAGAGCTATTGGGAGGCGCAATGAGAAAAACAATTATGGATCAAATAAAGCAAGCTAAATACTTTTGTATGATATTTGACAGCACTCATATTATTTCCCACAAAGATCAAACCAGTCAAATTATTAGATATGTAGTTATTGATGGAAGCGAAGTTAAAGTTGTAGAATCGTTTATTGACTTTGTAGAAACTAAAGAAAAAACTGCTGCGGAAATCACAAATATGATTTTAACGAAATTAGAAAATGACGGTTTAGATATGAAAAATTGCAGAGGACAGGCTTTACGATAATGCTGCCGTCATGGCAGGAAAGCACAGCGGTGTTAAAACTCGCATTAAACTAATAAATCCAAATGCAGAATTTGTAGCATGTACAAATCATTCTATAAGCCTGGCATGTTTACACGCTGCTTCTACTGCTATCGATTCCTTAACATTTTTTGGAACTATCGAGCAGTTGTTTTCATTTTTTTCTTCTTCCACTCGTCGATGGGATGTTTTATTTTCTGTCACTAGTCAAGGTGTTAAATGCAGCATAGAAACTCGCTGGAGCGCTAGAGCAGAAGTAGTAACTACAGTAAAAAAGCATTTTTTTACATTTTAAGCGCCTTGGAAAAATTGACATCTGAAGATGAAAATAGTAAAACGAGATCAGATGCTGGAATATTACTCAATTCAATGCAATCTTTTTCTTTTCTGTTATTTCAATTTATGGGAACCCATCCTTTTGGAAGTTAATGACGCGCAAAATACCTGCAAATAAAAGGGTTATGTTCATCAATGCCATATAAATGTTCATCAATGCCATATAAAACTAAATTCTTTGCAAACCCCTTTCATGGAACAAAGATGCGCTAATATAAAACGCTGTTATAGCAGCCAAAAAAATTTGTGAAGAGTTGGAGATATCGACTGAAAGTCGAGTTAGAAGGAGAAAAAATATGAGTAGGGAAAATTCACGAGACTGGGGCTATCCTTAGAACAAGAAATATGAAGAGAAATGTTTTTATCTATGGATAGAATTATAAAGGAAATAAAAGAACGCTTTGATCAGTTGCATGTCCTTCGTGTATAATACCATGTAACCTACTAAATGAAGAATTTGAATGTCAAATAAATGACTTTATTGAACATTGATAAAGAACAGTTCCATATTGAAAGAAAAAGGATCCAGGTTTTTATGGCTGTACCTGCACTATAAGAAGAGGCAACACGTTGGAAAAACGGGGGGGGGGGGGGGGGCCCTCTTGATATACTAAAATTTATTCAACAGTATAGATTGGAAAATTCTGGACCCAACATTGTAATTTTGCTAAGAATTGTGTTAACAATTATTGCAATCAGTATCGCTAGTTGCGAAAGGAGTTTCTCCAAATTGAAGTTGATTATCTTCGTTCCACAATGAGTGATTTAAGACTACGAAATCTTGCAATATTGTCCATAGATCAAGAAATTACAAATATTATAAATTTTGAGAGCATTATATACGATTTTTCTACTATGAAAGTTAGAAGAGTAAATATATAAATATGTTTACATACACATATGTGTACAATTTGTTTGTTTATCCAAAAGAAATGAAATTATTTATTTATAAATATAAAATAAAAAATATTTAATGGTAATTTTTTTTTTTTTGTAAATTAGGTAATCTATATGTTTTGTAATTTAAATATATATTAAATTAACAGTAAAAAAGTTACCACCTATAGTTTGTCTCAATTACAATTATTTATTTATGTTTATTAATTTGTAAAAACCACCATTTCATTGACTTAGAAAGGGCGGCAAATTGGAGACCGCCCCGAGCGGCAAAAGTTCTAGTTACGCCACTGCCACTGTTTATCACCTTCTTACTCTTGATAAGTTTGTTCCCTAAATATTAATATTTTTCTTCTGTCTTTGTTTTAGCCTCCTCGAATCTACGCCAAAATCTCCTGGTCTATTGGAGAAGACGTTCATCGAGTTCTGTTTGCCTATGCTGGTGTTTTGGCCTATGCCTTTGTATTAATAGTTCTAATGTTATTTCTCGCCTATTGTTACGTCATTATTTATGCTTATGAAGAACAACTACGTTTAAAAAAGACTCGCAAAAGACAACGTGTTTGATTGGACAATTGTTTTTTTCTTCTTCTACTTTTTAGTAAATAACTCTGAAATCAAATAGAAATTTGAATCTTTTATTTTTATAACTTTCATTTGAAAGTAAGACTTAAAACCTTCACTCGTAAACCACCTCGATTTAATATTTTAAGTGTATCAAGACAAAGCAAACTAATGAAGTCGAGTCGTACGATAAATTTCAAAATATCATAACTTCTTGCAGATCTATGTAGCCCAGGGCCGTCGAGTGGGCGGGGCAACTGGCTAGGGGGGGCGCCTCGGCAACGGCAACAGGAGATTCCGTTTTTTTTTTTTGGTTGTTGAATTGGAGATTCAGGGGGCGCCTGACGAAATCTTGCCCCGGGCGCCAACAAACCACGCGACGGCCCTGATGTAGCCTAATCGTCAGACTTACGAGTAATTAATGAAACCGAATTACAAAAATAGAACACGATATATACCACTTCCTAAACCAAGCTGTCTAACTACCTGAGATTATTTTCCAAAGAATTAAAGATTTCAAGTATTACAAAAAGGCATTTTGTCATTGCTCTTCCATATCAGCAATATTTCTTTTACCAGAGTCTAAACACTCAACGAAAACTCGCGTGTCAATTGCTGTAAAAGATCTTAACCAGTCATAATGAAATTTCAAATGAAAAGTAAAAAGTAGTATTTAAATAAATAAATGAGTGGGTTTACATTGTACTGATCAAATGTTTTATGAGAAAAAAAATACAAGGTGTCTTCAGCAATTCTGTAACGTCTCTAATATTTGTAAAGAACATAATTTTAAATGGCCTCAGAAACTAAAATGTTGTGTCAGAATAATTAAAAGTAAAAAGAAGCAACAAATTAAAAAAAGTTCAAATATACACTGAATTTTCTTGAATAGGGTTTACACCAATGTAATTTATAAGTATACATTAGTGGCCAAAATTGTGGAAACCTTTTTAGAAAATTTGTGTTTTTCAAGGTTGCTGGCTCATAACATCCGTTTTTCTTAGAATAACACCATAACATTATACATCATTAGAAAAACAATGTAATATATAATGCAATTGAATACAATTTATGAAAAAAAATTAAATTTGAAAAAATTATGCAGTAAAACCATAATGAAATGTATTTCATAAGTTCTCACCACTTCTGTTAGTACTTCGTCGGGAAACCTTTTGCGGTAATTACGGCATTACAACGGCGTTCCATGGAGTGAACCAAGTGTTTTAGTTCATCAGGTGTTGTAATATGGAACCAAGATTGAATTATAGCTTCTATTAATTGTATTTTATTCCTAGGTTGCTTCTGACTGACATGTTTCTTCAAAATGCTCCACAAATTCTCTATAGGGTTTAAGTCAGGGCTATTACCTGGCCATTCTAGAAGTGAAATGTTATTTTCCTTAAACCACTTTTTACAGACAGCAGCAACATGTCAAGGAGCTGAGTCCTGCTGAAATATGTAGGTCTCATTATCCTGAGAAAGATAACTTGCCGATGGCTTTAGTTTTGGCTCAAGTATATTCTCGATGTATTTTTGGCATTTAAAGTGCCATCATTTATACAAATTCTGCCTACACCTTTAGCTGTCATGCAATCCCAGATCATGACACTAACGGCATTCTTCGTAGTAGGTATAGTGCACTCAGGTAATGAATCTTCTACAATTCTCCTTCTTACATATTTTATTCCATCGCTACCAAATATGAATGGTTTCATCACTCTGACAAAGTACTTTGTCCCATTGTTCTTTTGACCAATTAATATGTCTTTAGCCCATTCTAATCTCTGCATTCTTTGTTTGAGAGATAGAAGTGGCTTTTTCCTTGGAATTCTGGAATTTAAATCAAAGTGGAATTTAAACTGCATCTAATACTCTTTGCACTCACGTGTAACTCACGTTCTGATAACTTATTTTTAATTGAATTAGATGATTTTCTTTTGTCAATTAAGCTCAGTTTTTTAATTCTTCTGTCATCAACAGTTGTTGTACACCTTTTCCTGCCTTTACCAGGTGCATTGTGAACGGATTGAGTCTCTTTTGAAATTTTTTGCATAGCTTCGAAATCCCACCTTTGGTTATATTTTCACCACATTTTAATTATTTCCTTACTAGCCGGGTACCGTGCTTCGCTCCGGAACCCTTGCATCTAAACATTAAAAAAAAAAAAACTTTATTTATTTCGCAAATTAATATTGAGATCGGAGAATATACGACTTCCCTGCCCGTTGTGGCCTTCTCCACTTAACTCAGGTGTATTGCGGGTTGGCGCCACACACCTGGGGTTGCCGCCGTTCACTTCATCGTCAGTTTGCAAGATTATTCCCTATCCCCTAAGAATTTCGAAAAATCCGGCCTTATTCATTGTCTACATCATAAAGGAAACCTCTGTGCAAAATTTCAGCTTTCTAGGTCCAAGGGTTTGGGGTGGGCGTTGATGACTCAGTCAGTGAGTGAGTCAGGACTTTTCTTTTTATATATGTAGATTTTCATGAATTTTGTTTTCTTAACGTCATTGATTAGTTCTTTATAGATTATATTTGGATCTGTTATTTTCTCATTTTCAACTCTTATCCGATTCGTTCTTTACATATTATTCCTGGTGTTTTGATATCATGTTTATTTATGAAAATATGATCTATATTTGCTTTCGTATTTCCATGAATTGTACAGTTATTTCTTGTTGTTCCGTAAAGATGATTTTTGAAACCATTACTGCACATAAGTTTTACGCATTTCTGTACTGCATTGTTTTTATTCATTTTGAAAATATCTATATTTACGTCGCCAATCAGTATAGTTGGACAGTTGTTTAATATCTTTTCATTTCTTATGAATAGATTCTCTATTTTAGTAACATTTTAGTAATTTGTAATTTAACATTTTGTTTACAGAATGACAGACAGAATAACGTTTTTATAATATATAATAATAATAGCCGGGTATCGTCGCTTCGCTCCGGAACCCTTGCATATACAGCATTGAAAAAACAAACTTTATTTATTTAGCAAATTAATGTTGCGATCTTCGGAGAATATATAACTTCCCAGCCTGTTGTGGCTTCTCCGAATAACTCGGATGTATTGCGGGTCGGCGTCACACACCAAAAATTCACATTTATGCATGTATCTTGCAAACGCTGAAGCGTTTGTGAATAAGTGATACATCGTTCGATAGAACTTTCAAATACCAACATTTTCTCAATTTAATGTTCTCTTCTATGTTTTATATTTTTCGTTTAAATTGAGAAAACGTCAAAATTTGACCCTTTAAAAGGCGCCATCTTGGAAACCAAAAACTTTTATCGAAAGATTTTTGTAGCATTTTGTTTGTCTTAAAAATATCTAAATTTTATCCATTTACATGACCAATCTATCTCTTATAGTTTGGTCACAAAATTGGAAAAACTTAAAGTCTTATGACAGACAAAATAACGCTTTTATAATATATAATAATAATAATAATAATAGATGTATCCTTCTTCGTGCAGTTAGTATTTTAGTTCTTTTCTATGTGACCAGTCAAACCTTTTTAATCTATTTGTCATCTTACAGTACTCTTAAACTTCGAACCAAAAAAAAAAACGTACGACCAACTTGATTAAACTCTGACCACTGAATAGGACTGCTCATACTAACTGAAATGAGCCAATTCATACTAGCACCTTATTGGTTCCAGCACATGATTGGTTTTCAGAACAATCACTCTTATTGACCGGTTTTGATTTTTAAGAAAATCCACTTTTTTACTGAAGCAGTTGTGTTTTCTTTTTTTGTTTATTTGGCTATAATTTTTGACAAAATAATGATAATTCAATATAGTTTAGCTCATTACTTTCTGCATTAAATTATATTTCTAATGATGAATAATATTATAATATTTTAAAAGCAGTTGATGTTTAGAGCCTTGAAACCTCCAAAACACAATTTTTTAATAGATTTCCACAATTTTGACCACTAGTGTATCTAATAAATGTTAGAATTTAAATTGTCACGTTAAAGCTGAGTATAGTCACATTACCAGGCCACTTGGGGAATCCACCACGTTGACACAGCTCTATCCTGTAAGATTTGAAAAACATTATTCATTTACTGTCTTTTACTTTGTGCTACTCTGTATTCTTGATAAGTTAATGAACTTCGCCGCTAAAAGACCAAAGGAACATACTTCAGATTCATCCAAATGCAGATCAGGAAGTAAACGGAAAATAAATATTCCAGACTCTAGATGAAGTGTATCTACATTTTCAGATTTTTAGATTGGACAATCACTCAATCAAGACAAAGATGTTTCTCGTATGAGACAACGACTTAATAAATTTTACTATCAATATCCTTAAATTAAAGTCGACTTTGATTTAGCAAGAAAACAAATCATCAATTTTTATTGAAAATATTCGACTACAAAGCTCTGGATTGTTGAATGCACTTATTTGAGAAAGAGCTGTCCAAAGATCCCTGTAATAATGCCTAGTGAATCTTTGTTGCTAATTTCAATCATTTTTTTTTTCACACACAAAATGTCAAACTGAAAAAGGTCGCCGTCGGCTCTGATGCCTTTTCAAACAAAGGATACTATCAAAGCTTAGACTGGAAATCCCTTCAGAAACACAAATAAAAATCATACATTTCCATCCTTTTAAGTTTCCGATCATTCTTCATATTTTTATAACAACGAACGTTGACTGTTCTTTTCAGGTTGATTTAAAACTTTTTCACTTTTCTTTTTACCAGACTGTATCAAACGATCTTCTTTTCACACGATTAAAATCTCCACTTGATTTACTAATTTCAATTACTTTAAAATAATAAATACATTCTTGCACAAGATGCGCAATTTAGGAACAGTTTGGTTTCAAACCGGTTTTGTTTTTTGTTTATGGAGAAAGAATAAGAAAGAGCTGATACATATACCCTATATCTTGTTCAAAGAAATCTTTTTAGGTAATAAGACATTAAAAGTACAGTATCAATATTCGCAATATTTGATTAACGATTATTAATGATATTTATAATGATATAGGAATATATAAGGAAATGTTAAGAAGAATTAAAGTTCCTTGTTTTTAAGGTAGGCAGAGTATGAAGGGTTGTCCCAGTTATAAAAACGACTTTGGCAACACGAAGTTGTCAAGAGAAAGCACCCAACCACCAACGATTGTGTTATATTTGTTTCTCTTGCATTCTGGTTATCGCTCGACATCGCAGTTTTTACTGGAGAAGGCTTCGTTGGAAAGTTATTAATGGTATTTCGTCCCATTCTTCCTGGCAGGCTTTCCATCAACAGTTCTAGGTCGTCTCATTCCAGTAAACACACAAGTCCATGGAAGAAGCAGCTGGTGATTTGCTTGTATGGAACTGTACGAATTAGCCCGAATTCCTATTTCTTGAACCATTCAATTTATTTAGATTACTTGTTAATTATTGTAGGAGACGACGCCTTGTCTTGGTGGAGTTACATAATCTTACACTCCTCACCATAAAGTCTAAGGATTTCAGTACGGTATAACTGTTCCAAAATGTTCTCTCGGTAATAGACAGCGTTAATCTTAGCCTTCCCAGAAATTCTATGCAGCGGTTAATCGTCCCCGATGGCAATAACCAGTTACTATCATGAACCCTTTGGAAAATATTTCCTTACACTGACAGCACCATTCTATTCTGCCTTGGGCGTCATGTAGATTATAGAACATTGCCTTTGGCTTATTACATCCAAGCTTCATCAAAGATTACAGCATTTTTTCACCCCTATCACTTGCCAAGAACCTTCATACAACTTACGAAAGGTGGTTCTGCATTCTGCAATATAACAGGGTTGTAATCATGTGTATCTTTGATTTATGCTTACGAAAACCTAGATTCTGGTGAATTGTGTGTCCCACAGTTGTCTTTGACACCCGTGACCTGGGCGGTGCATCTTACAATCGCTTGAGAACGCATAGGTGTTCGGTGCAGTTTCCAAGGACTTATTTCGATCCAAACTAATTGGCTTCCTTTTGCTCTCAGTAATTATTCAACTGATAGGTAATTTTATCAACTTGAAATTTCGCTGTTTACACATTTTTCTTATGCTGAGCAAGTGCCCTGTCAATCAAAGTGGAACCCTAGGTGGCATAAATAAAAAATTCTATGTGATTACACCAACGTGTGATATGCTATTTGAATGAACGCTTGACCCACAACCCCAATCGTTCTTATAATCCTGGAACCACCCTCGTATTGTAGCCACAAGTTGAAAAGACAATTTAAAAACAGGCTAAATGAAAAATTAACATTTTTTGAAAGATCAACCGGTAATGTTTGAGAGATATAGAAGCAGAAACTAATTCATTTAAATTGAAGAACCAATGGGCATTTCTTTTATTACAGACCGTGGGAGGATTTGACCTAAACAAAGATTTCTGTCTTCCTTCAAATCCTCGTCTCTAATTTCATCTTCGTTTCGATGGAAAACGTTTGATTAGTTATTCTTTTACAGCTAGCAACAGTAGAATAAGGAATTTTGGAAACAAAGCACGCGTTTCTGTTTAGTACTTCATAACTTACAATATCAAATTCTACAGCTGGTTTCATAATAATTCTGAAATTAATAATCTTGCTTTTTCAGAATAATATCATTTCAGGAAAATCACATTTATTTTATACACTTCATTAGTATTTTACAAACATTAAATCTCCTCCGAATTATTTAACATAATTTCAAAATTATTCAGTTTCTTCAGTTTCACAAAGTTCTTCGTAATAGGAAAAGATTATAAGATAACAGTAGGTCATTATAAATATACGGACTATTAAGAGAAATGAAAATATTGTCACGCCCTCATATACATGTTCGTGTTCTTCAGGAGTTCCTCTACTGCTTTTAAAGACAATTGTAATTGCAGCAAATATTATTTGAGGCTATAAAAATACAAAAGAAAGAATAAAAAGAACAGCCAATTATTAATAAGTTATTCCTATACTGACCAAAAATTTACATCTACTAATAAGACATGAATTAGAATATAAAATTAATATGCTCTTAGTGAATTTCTTTTAGGAACCCCTTCATGCAATTTACGGTATCAGATCTCATTCTGCATTTTATTATATAAAAAAGATGATGATGATGATGATGATGATATTTTAAAAGACGTCTTTTTTCATCAAGCTATAAAGAAAAAAAATATCTTTTAGGGTGTCTTAATCATATTACTTTAGCTTCCAATATAAAATTCCATATCACAGATTCGTGATATCATTAGTAGAAGCAAGCCAGTTCATTTCTTGCTTCTACTAAAGATTTTTTTGTTCAGAAAATTTAATATTGGTATCGACAGACAGAATTATTTCTATTTTTATATATATTTGCGTTCTCCCGAGAGGATATATGAATGCAAATCATAGGCTAGAAAAGGAACCCATTTTAAAAATGTTTTCAATCTATGGGAAATGTAGGCTCATTCAAGATCTCATTAATTCACCTCGTATACATGTAAAACGTAATCCTTTTTTTATTCCATCTTTTTTTAACAAAAGTCGATCAACTGTAATTACTAAAAATTAAAAAAAAAAAAGAATTTAACTGCACCTACGAATAACTCAGTAAAATTGATATGTCAGTAATAGCCTTTGAACAAGCTACAGAATATTAATGATATTTAAAATTTTCTTAATTCTTAGTTATTATTATTATCGAAAAAGCTTCAAACCGTGGGTTTCCCCAGCTAAGACAATATCGCGGGTCAAGGACCAAAGGACATATTGCCAAGTGTTAAAAAAAAAAAAAGAAAGAATAGTTAGGGATGTGTGGTTGTGTCCATAAATTTCCTAACTATGCGTGTTGAGTACCACAGCCTTCTGTAGTTGTGCGTAAGTGTTTTTGTGAAGTCCTAGTGTGCTGAGGCTGTGGTGCAATGTGTGAGGCACCAGACCAGTGGCGGACAAGACGATGGGTACAATACGTATTCGGTCCTGCCTCCACTGCTTCTGGAGCTCGTGTGCTAGATCGGTGTATTTACTGATTTTGTCTGCATGAGTTTACTGCATGTTCTTGCTGATAAGCACTGCAATATCAATGAGGTAGGTCTGTTTCTTGACCTTATCAACAAGCGTGATGTCAGGTCTGTTGTGATGTATAGTTTTGTCTGTGTGAATGGGACTGTCCCAGTACAGCTTATGTGAGGGTGACTCTAATACGCTTTGTGATGTGTACTTGTAGTATGGGACCGTGTTCTGAATAAGTGAGTGAGTGTGTGCTAGCTGTTGATGAACGATCGACGCTACCTGATTGTATCGGTGGAGGTAGTCGGTTTGGGAGAGAAGGGGACAGCCCGATATTATGTGGTCGATCGTCTCATGTGTAGTGTGGCATTTCCTGCATCGGTCGCCATGTGTGTTTGCGTCGCGTCGTGTAGAATGGGGTTTCTTGTAGTTGCGTGTGGGGATGACTTGGTCCTATACCGCGATCATGAACCCTTCGGTCTCCCCAAACATCTCACCACTCGTCAGCCATCTGTTCGACGCTTCCATGTCGACATGAGGCTGGCTGAGTTCGTGGCGATGTCTGTCATGGAGTTCGTTACGAGCCCATGATTCACGCAGCTGCTGAGTGTGGGTGTTAGGGATGGTGAGTGTTAGAGAAGGGTTTGCGAGGTCCAGGGGTGTGAGGTGTACGTCAGCCTTGACAATGACTGAGTGGAGTGAGGAGTGTTGTGCTCTTTGGTGGAAGTGTTCCCTAAGTGTGTGTACTTGTTTATTATTATTATCATTTTTATTATTATTGACCGTCATTTTGTGACGCGATAATTCTAGAACACAGAACTGGAATGCTACATGCACTGCTCTCTAACAATGATTTAAAAGCAGTTTGGAAGACTAGTTGCAAAAAATAAACAATGTGCAGTTTTACTGTTTTTAGGTCTTTGCAGTTTACTGCCATATTAGCCACTGATACATATTTAGAATTAAAGTAAATATTTTTCTTCTGTTTTCGTGAAGTTTTTTTTTTCCTTTAATCTCTATTCTTTCTTCAAAATAATATTTCCAACGTGGAATGAAATTGAATGAACTGAATTAAAGAATTCGATGACATCGAGAAACTTACATACTACTGATTTTAACTGAAATATAGATCCAGAATTTCACTGAACATTATCTAAGATAACTAATGCAAAATCAAACTAACAACGATAATCGTTTTTAATACATCGAAAAACATTAAAAACGATTTTATCGTGTCCCAATTGTAGCAGAATCTAACTACTCAAGATATCAGAAACGAAAACAAGTTATCTATCTCTTCTATATTCTTTTATGAAATCAATTAAAAACTGTTTTATTCGTAACCTATATCCTTAAAATAAGAAAACATGTACTCTTACCACAATTACAGCAATTAATAATAATCTCAACAGGTAGAGAAGTATTTCGAACAACAGAGCCCAGAATAGGAATCTCCTTGCTGCCTTTATCACAGCTATCAACACCAGAATAGAAGCAACCACCAGCAGAAGCGCCACTGCTGTACTCTCGAACACAGTCACTAAACACACAATAAATATATATATATAAAATCATTAAATAACATTACAAATTGAATACAGTGGAACCCCGCCATTCGTCCGCCTTTCTATTCAACTCGTTATTCGTACAACTTTTTCAAGTAAAATTGAACTCGCCATTCGTACGCTTGCTCGCGATTCGGACAGCGTGACCTCGGTACTGGCCGCGCCACGCGGTCGCTTCAGTTCAGTATCGTGCTAGCTTCCGTACGCTACGCATCATCCACGCAAGCTTCGTGAAACTTTGTGATATTTTATTGTTATTTTTTTTTTAAATAGTGCAGCCATGGGTCTAAAAAAGATTACTGATTCAACTAAGCCTAAAAGGAAAGCAGTGAGAACGACAATTGAATTGAAAAAAAGAAATTGTTGTGAAGTTTGAAAGTGGAACTCGTGTCTCTGAACTGGCAACTCAGTATGGCATGGCGAAATCAACCATATCGTCTATACTGAAAAAGAAAGAAATAATAAGAGAGGCCTATATATTTATTGTTTTCATAGTTTTTATGTATTTTTGGCTTAACATATTATTACAAAGGTTTAAATAAGCAATCATCTCTGGGTTCTGGAACGGATTAATCCAATTTACATTATATCTTATGTGAAAAAATGATTCGCATTTTTCGTACAAATCGCCATTCGAACTGCCTCCTGGAACAGATTGTGTACGAATAGCGAGGTTCCACTGTATTCAAATGTAAATATAATAACTAATAAATTTACTTAAAAAGAAAACAAACTATAAACATGCAGTTATTTATAAATGAAATTTTTCTATCGGTTCCTCTCAAATGGTGAACTGCTATCGAAACCGAAATAGTAAATAAAAGATTCAAATATAAAAAAAACAAAAGAAAGAAAGCGAATAAAAAGATAAATGCGTGAAAAGTTATTTCCTTGTTCTGTCGTGTTGCCTTATATTAAGGGACTGTATTAAATGTTTCTATAAAAACGATTTGTTTGATATTGATAAAGAATTTCACTGAAAGATAGTTTTCATTGCAAAATCAAACTAACAACGATAATAGTTTTTAATACATTGAAAAACATTAAAAACGGTTTTCGTTATTAATGTCCCAATTGCTACATTAAGAGAGAGGTTAATTTTAGCAAAATCCGAATCCATATTTAGAAAGCATTTAAAATAAGATTTCAAGAATATTTTCAGGAAATGAGAAATAGTTAAAGTAGGTTTATTATTAATTTCGTTTTGACTGCATTTAACTACCATTTTGTTGTTTTTCTTTATTTCGTAATTAAGTTCTCTTTACAACTCATTGATGACAATTTAAAAAAGAAAATTTAGTTCATTATCTTCATACTTGACTGGTATCGTCGCTTCTCTCCGGAACCCTTGCATATACAGCATTAAAAAAAAAAAAAAAAACTTATTTATTTAGCAATTAATATTGAGATCGGAGAATACACGACTTCCCAGCCCGTTGTGGCCTTCTCCGCTTAGCTCAGGTGTATTGCGGGTTGGCGCTACACACCTGAGGTTGCGCCACACACATTTTTGCATGTATCTTGCAAACGCAGAAACGTTTATGAATGATTGATATATCGTTCGATAGAACTTTCAAATACCAACATTTCCTCAATATAATGTTCTCTTCCAACTTTTATACTTTTCGTTTAAATTGAGAAAAAGTCAAAATTTGACCCTTTAAAAGGCGACATCTTGGAAATCAAAAAAATTTTTCGAAAGATTTTTGTAGCATTGTGTTTGTCTTAAAAAGATCTACATTTTATCCATTTGCATGGCCAATCTATCTCTTATAGTTTGGTCCCAAAATTGGAAAAACGTAAAGTCTTATGACAATGACAGACAGAATAACGCTTTTATAATATAAGATTAAATCTTAATTATCATCATAACATTAATATATCATAGGGCAGTTACAGAACTAATTTACTATTTTCAAACGTCACGCTACTAAGTATATTTCTTCTAGTAAATTCAAAAGTACAAACATTTATCTGCAAAACATTCAGCATCTGTATAACCTCTGTGCTGACAAATAACTTCATGAATAGAAATAAATACCAGATGTCCACCAATATCAAGAACTCTAATAATCTGAAAAAAATTGGAAGTAATAAGTTTATTAAAGCTACTGTCTATAATATATATCTATCGTTTCATGACTTTTATTATATAATAATTTTTATGCAAATTTTACAACTTAGACTTAAAACCCGTAAATTTTAATAGTATTCTTCTATTTACTATTTTTTTATAGATAAAATTATTCTGTAGTTCTGGCAGTGGTTACGCTGTAACTTCTGTTATTGTCTAATCCATTTAAATACTTGTATTTCTGATAAAACCAACAGTAACTCGTAATTCTACTAGATTGCAGTATAATGATTAAATCTTCAAAAATGTCAAAATGATATTTACCAAATGAAATGATCCAACGATGATGCTTCCAACACGCAAATTATAATATCCACAACAGCATGTACTTAAAGTAGGCATAGATACAAAAAAGATATAGGAATAGGACCAATTATATGAAAAAGTTACACAAACATGTAGGAAATGCTGAAAAAAAAAAGCTCTTTCGACCTCCAACTTCGCTGTGAATTATTTAACAATTCATAAACACAGAAATACTTCATTCAAGTCATGTAGTATCACTACATTATAACACTTCATGACAACAACTATAAGCATTAAGTATCGTAGATGTCAATTGTTAACATTTTTCCAAGCTACTTATTATTCAACTAATTTAAGAGATATAAAAGAGGCTACGGAAAATGAGCCTACGGACCTGTAATATGCATCCGTCTGTGAAGAGATCATGGAGGAGTGCATATAGATGTTTTGGATCCATAATAGGCACACCAATTCATTTCAAATCCAGTTTACTGAAAAGGGTATACGGACTTCTCACACACTCCTTACATGTTCTCCTTAAAGACAAGCCATCCAGCAACCAAAAACAAATTAAACTCTTTCATTGTTCTTTCTTTTTTTTCTCCTTCGCATGACAGTAAAAATAATATATAACTGATGGCGTGTTTTAATTTAGTGAATAACTGCAAACTACGCATTAAGGATCAGATCATTTATAAGACAACCCTATGATCGACAACAGATAAACATTACAAAAATAATTTTTGTACAATGCTTACATTTATTACAAAAATACTGTGTGTATTCTGTTATATCGTACTGCAATACCATACATTTTTATAAAGCGTTTATTATTATGAGGTGGTTGGATTCTTGCTGAGAACGGATTTACCAATTTCTTTGCTATAAACAGTTCATTTTGCGAGTTTTTCGTGTTGCATAAGAACGAATTAAATCGGTATCACGGGGGACCAGTGAGCTGAAGAAAGCCTAATGAAAAGCTCAAACTTGGGAAAATGTTGATCCAGTAACATTTTCATGTTATTTTCATGTATTTCAAGACGGATGATCTAATTGGTTATATACAGAGCATGTTGCCTCTTGTAATACATCATTGACAGATTTATTTCTATAATAGCAACAGCAATGTGCTTATTTAATTCAGTATTTTCTTTCGGTTGTTGAAATAAATGTACTTTTCATCATTCGACATGAATGGATAACAATGTTCTGCTTTCAATAATCATGAGCAGATCGCTCAGGTTCAAATATCTTAAGATGCTATTGTTAAATAGCAAACAATGCGACAGATTTAAACTTCCTATTATTAAGACATTCAAATAATAACTTTTACATATCACCACTTTACATTACGGTGATACAACAAATGAAAAGTATACATCTAATGCATTGCCACCTAACAATAACTCCAGGATATTTTACGAAGTATTCTTCGACATTACTATCAATTTCGAAGAGATTTCGACTTCCGATATGATATGATGTGATAACCCATTCATTTTCTTAGTTAAATGTACGAAATCATGGACATGAAATAGGAAGTGTAGAATCGTAAGGCCCAAGAATCGGGCTACTAAAATTCATTAGCAATGAGTGAGGCCGTTTACGAAAAGCCTGTAAGTAATTTTGCTTGTATTTTGGAAACTAATCTAACTTGAATTGATTTAAACCTGAGCTAAGATTAACTAATGAAAGTTATATTATTAGTGAGTTTTTTGTATGAATTGTCAAAGTAAATTTTCTCAGATAGTTTCCTAATAAGAAATAGAATTTTCAGGTGTGAGAGATCTTCATTTAACATGTGATTAATAGCTATACAGGGTGTCCACAAAGTCTGGGTACATAGGGGAAAAACATACACTTTAAAACAAAACAATTTTATTGAATTATAATGTTAAGAAATTACATTTTCAATATGATTTCCATTATTTTCAATGCATAATTTGATGCGCCTTGCAAAATTCAGGTGAACTCGATTGAATAGGTCTACATTGCCGTCGATTTCAGCACATTGACTGATAATGCGTTCTATCAAGTGGTTTAGATTTGCAATCTTCATTGAGTAAACTTTCTCTTTTAACATACCCCAGAAAAAGAAATCAAGGGGAGAAAGGTCTGGTGAACGAGGGGACCACTCCACATGACCTCTTCTTCCAATCCAGTGAGGAAAAGTGGCATTCAACCAATCTCTAATAGTTGCAGCAAAATGGGCAGGGACTCCATCCTGCTGAAACCAGTGCGGAAGTCTGTAATTTGTACGGATGGAACTTATCCTCTACCAGGATTTTGTGGGTAGTTGACCTTGGAACACCCAACTTCATGGATGTCCGACGATGTGATTTCTTTGGGGTAGCAGAAACCTTGGCAATGACAACCTCTTTCGTTGCGTCTGAAGTCTTTGGTCGTCCGGAGCGGGGTTTGTCCAAGACACTGCCTGTTTACCAGATGAAGAACATCGTAAGATTCCAGTTGAAGGTACTAGCCAATAGGAAGCGATCTTGACATTCACTGCATAAGGCCGAATTACTGCTTCCGGCTCAGTGTACCGCGCAGTGATTCTTCGTCGTTTGATCACGTGTTCTTTTTTAGGATATATTCAGTGTAATTACCTGACAATTATAGAAAAACATTCTAGAATATACAAGGGATATTGAACGAATATTAGCAGATGCAATTTTGGAAAGACTCATTTTTAGAAATAATCCTTGCGTTCCAAGATTTACAAAGATAATCTTTCAACTAGAAGAAAGAATAATAAACAACAAACCTAGTGATTTGGTGACAATATTTAAGGCATTATTTTACGGTAATAGGAGTTTCGAAGATTAATGTAACGAAGTGCCGATAAAATGTACCAATAGCATTCCATTACGTTAATTATTCACTCATGCACTGTAAATCTAGAATAAAAGGTGCAATAAAATAATTTTTTTGAACTCTGAAGATGAAGTAAAATGAGGATATAAGATAAGAATGTAGTAACTTTTGGCTTGCCTTATTTATCCTGATATATTTTTATACGTATTTTTGTTTTTCCTTGAAGAGCAAGTTATTGAAGATACGTTTATGAAAGTCACAAAATAATTTATTAAATTACATACAGCCATTTCTAAAATACACAAATATAAAAATATATTTGGATATAAAAGTAATTTTGAAAGAATGAGAGTGTGTAAGGGAACCAATACAAACTAGATGACCCGTGCAAATAATTCGAATGGTATCTTGATCAGTCACCTAATGGTAATATAATAATGTGAAAGTAAGTAAATGCAATGATTTATTATTGAAAGGTATTTTACTTTGAAGAGTAGTAATAAATATCAATCTTATAGTAAAAAGTCGTTATCATTATATACAGTATGTTTAATTGTAAAACATTTAAAAAGCAGATATTGGCTTTGTCAGATAGAAACATTATCATATGGCGTACCGACAAAAAAACATCTTTGAGAAATAATAAACAGCTCCAACAGTTGTCGTGCATATTAGTTAAACAGACTGTCAATAAATGGTGCCTTCTATATTTTTCTAAAAAGGTTTTTAAAATAAAGTTTTTTAACGAAACATTAATTTTAAACAATTTGTTTATTTTTCGTCATTAGTGGTGAAAGTAATCTTCAAAATGATCCCCTCAATCATTGATTTTGATGAAGTATTAAGGGGAGATAGTTGAAACCCGTGAAATATTCAATATAAATACAATAAAAACCAATACAAATTGGGGAGGGAGATTTTCATTTTCATTCATTGGGTGCGAAGATTTTGGAGCTAAAGATACTCTAAACCAGGAGTTCTTGTGCCATGGATCCCTTTGGCAGCGTGGTGAAGCCTGTGGGTCTCTTTTCAGAATATTATTTTTAAATGCATGGAATGACTGGGTTCTGGCCACCACACAAAGTTCTAATAAAATACATAAATAAGAATACAATAAATGCGAGCGCTTTCGAAGTGATCTACACTTCGTCCTCAAGCGGAGAAATGAATAACATATTCGAAAATAAGAAATGAGATCCAACGGACGTTTGAGTTGGACGGAACCATTCGGGATTTAGGGGTGTTGGCATTGGGCCCTGTCGCCGGAGGCTAGGAAAGGGAGTGGTGAAAAAGAACATCGTAGAGAGGGAGAGAGACAGCGAATCCCAGTTATGAAAACAAGAAGGGGAAATTTGGAATGAAGGGGGAATATAAATAAAAAAAACCAAGGTGGCAAATGCATTGGCAAGCAGTACAGAATTGAAGTTAATGAGAAGGAGCAAGGAACTTCCGGGGTTGGAACTATTTGTGGAATCCGTATTGGGGAATAGTGAAAACTGATAGGTTGTCGTTGTAACAGCCTGTCAGTGATAATAAAGAAGGTTTCTTTGCATTTGCGCTTGAAATGGTTATTCTCCCGACAAATGGTGATGGGATTGTGGAGGTCCAGAGAGTGACTGTTATCACGACAATGAATGAAGGTTAGATAATTAGTATCGCCCTTAATGACGGCATTGGAGTGTTGGGCAACCCGCTTTTTTAAGGCTTGGCGTGTTTCGCCGACGTAACGGCAGGAGTAGCGCATGCATGAAATCGCGTAAACGACGCCTATGGAATTGGTGCCGCGGTCATCACAATGATCCCGGGATAATAATCGATTAAGGGGTTGGGAGATCGGGGAGGTGAGTACGATGTTGAGACCTCGAAGGATCACGGAAGACCTTTGGAATTGTAGGATCGCAGGAACGCCTTAATGGAAGCACCCCTTACTTACTGACATCCCGTTGCCTTGAATCGGTCCTGGAGGCAAACGAAAATAAAGATGTAATATTTTCCCCATTCAAGTTCATGGACCCCCTGAAATCTAGCCCCAGGGTAAAAAAACCCTATTCTAAACGAATGAAGTTTGAGAAGATTAATTTTCAAAAGATATAAGGAGATTTAGATGTAGTAGTTTGTCTTTTTCTTATTTTTGTTTTTTTTTTTGTATTTGTGTTTATTTAAATAGGCTTTATTTAGACCACTATTTCTTTCATGCACTGAAATAGTTCGCCTAAAATGAATTCAGAAAAATATTAATTTCCTCTGTTTTCATTAAACAAATATTACACTTGAGAGCAAAAAAAATCGCACAGTTGCATTTTTTTACATTTTTTTTTCTATTTTCCTCGCGATTCGCAATTTTTGTTTGAATCAAATTAATATCAATTTAAAGATCGTTTCATCACCTATCCAATGATACCACTCAAGTGTGTATTGTCCCTTCAAAGCCAAGACAATAACAACAATAGAACGCAACACCCCGAAAACGCTTGTCCAGGTAGCGCTAGTTGCTAGACTTGCCGCAGGAATAGCAAGGTTAATTTTAGGCAATACCGCACCATTTGCATATCAACGCTCAGCCTGAAAGGATCTCTCTCCAATACGCCTTCATTCATCACAAGAAAATGGATACCACACCTGAAGAAGCTGCTCAAATTGTTGCTCTAATCGAAGCAGGGCAAAATCAAAGTCAAGTGGCTCATCAATTGAACTTGAGCCGGTATTCCGTACGCCGTGTATACCAGATATATCGAGAGACTGGTGGTTACGTACGGCGACGAGGATCTGGCTACTTCGTGCTACTTCGCAGCGGGATGATAGCTTTCTTGTAACAAGTTCATTGCGAAATCGTCACTTGAATACAGTTGAACAGCAACTTCAAGAAGCTTCTCCATGTCACTGTTAGTCGGTGGACAGTAAGAAGAAGGCTTCCAGAAGGAGGACTGACTGTACACAGACCAGCAAACTGCCCGAAACTGACCCCAGCCCACCGACAATCCCGTCTCCAGTTTGCTCGAGATCATTTAAACTGGACATTAGACCAAGGGAAGGATGTTCTGTTCCCAGAGGAATGCAGGATGTGTCTACATGGCAACGATCGACGTGGAAGAGTCTATAGAAGACCTTCAGAACCATTCGCTCGACGAACGAGTCTCATATGGCGGGGGTTCATGCATGTTCTGGGGAGAAATTACCTTAGAAGTGACAACTGGAATTGTTTTCATCGCCATATCGAGTAGCGGCTCTCGAACAAGAAGACTGACTTCACAACGTTATATAGAGGAAGTACTGGAGGAGCATGTCATGCCATTTGCGGGGTTTATTGGCGAAAACTTCCTGTTTAAGCAAGATAATGCCAGACCTCACATCGCAGCAATTGTAAGCCAATACTTGCAAGACGTGACTATTCCGGTTATGGATTGGCCAGCTCATAGCCCCGATCTCAATCCGATTGAGCATTTGTGGGACGAGCTAAAGCGAAGAGTTCGGGCAAGAAATGTGACTCCTACGTGTCTTCAAGAGCTGCAACTCGCAATTCGTGAGGAGTGAGAAGCCATATAGCAAGATTTTATCATCAAATTGTTAAAATCGATGAAAAATCGAATGAGGGCCGTAATTAAGGCTAGAGGAGAGAATACCCGTTATTAATAAAGATTGTTTTATAAATGTTTGTATTGAATTTTGTTTTAATCACCATTTCCCAGTCTATAAGAAAACGAGGTTTTCTGGTAGGCTAGGAGATTCCTCCAAAAAGCACTCTGCTGCCACGCAATACACACTTGAGTGGTATCATTGGATAGGTGATGAAATGATCTCTAAATTGACATTAGTTTGATCAAACAAAAATTGCGAATCGCGAGGAGAAAAAAAACTAAAAAAATGCAATTCTGCTCTCAAGTGTATTTTTATAAACAATAAATAAATATATGATCAATAAATTGTTTTCACTTATTTTCCTTCTCAGCCTATGCAACTTCAACACGCTCACCACTATTCATCGGACTGTTTCGCGATTACCCTCGGTCCTGGTATCTCCAGAATCCACGCACTGTCTGGCAGATTTATAATCATCATTAATTCGGGACTGTCTCTTCTCAAAATTAAATTGTGTGAGTGTATAATCAATGTGAATGGAGGCATCTGTAAGATAAGCATTGAAAAAGGAATTTCTACAGTCAATGCCACCTCAGGACATCTGGATATCTCGACTGGAATTGGATATACAACCATTAATCCAGGTGCAAGTGCTTGTGATATTCACACGAAACCAGGTATTGGAACCACGAAAATCATTCTGGGCAGTGGAAGAATTACTCTAAATGGTAAACCTTTTTTGACATGGACAGATCCAATTGCCTTCATAGAAAAGGTAAAAAAAAGCTTTCTTCTTACATCACTATCTCATTTCTTATTATTTAAGGTTTTGGGCTTGTGTTTGTATCAAAAGACCTCGAAACAAACATAAGCAAATAAATATTAAGTTCAGTAATTTTTGCTTGAAATATATTTTCGGTTCAATTGAAATGCTTTGTCTTATATTTCGGCTACTACTATTAAAGCTAAGTACTATCTGAGACATCTTTCTTGATGATCACGTTTTCGCGAGATTTTCGGAAATCGCGAGATTTGGCCATTAGCCTCTTCAGCAGGTCTCAAGGAATGTAGTATTGTGAATATCTGTCACTAGAAAAATGCTAGAGAAAAAATGTTAAAGTTGGAATTTTACCTTCAGCGTAGAGGCGATGGATGCAGCGGCGAATAAGGCATCGGTCAAAATCGTCGACATCAGTAATGGGGCGTGCTCGTGGCCGCTTCTTCTCCGGAGTTGATAAGCCTTTTTTCTCGTCATTTTTTGAGAAGACATGGATAGAGGCTATTCTCGCGTCAATCACGTGAAATCGCGAAAATTCGGGATCATCAAGATCGATGTGTCTCAGTTTATTTTCGTTATTAATTTTGATTTTTTAAGTAAACTGATTCAAAAAATTGATCATCAATGGAAGTATGGTTTACAGACAGTGATATGTCACTGCTTAACATAGATGGCTTACAGAAAAATTAACAGAATTATTAAAGATTCCTCCCCCACCCAAAAAACATTGTGTTAATGCTTGTATATAATGTTACATTTGTTTAATAAAAACTCAGCAGCTATAGTGGTTTTTAGCTATTCAAATAACACTTACTGTACAAACTTACTAGCTACTCTGATCCCTCAGATTTCCGCTGAAAATAAAATTAATGCAAACAGAGTTCAAGCATTGGCATATCAACCAAGTAAAAATAAATTGTGTGCTAAAACATAAAATTAACGGCGATCCATTAAAACCCACGCGGACAATGAATGTGTGCATAATCAAGTTAATAAATAAATAAATATATATATATATATATATATATATATATCTGATGGCCAAACTCAAATGGCACCAATTCGAGTTTAGTAATGCAAAGATTTCAATCAATCATTTACAATTTAGAGAATTTAGAATGTAAAGAATATAAGAATAAAATTAACTTATATTACTAAACAAATAGCCGGACAGCTATCTGAAATTTAAAATCCCAATACAAATTTCAGAAAACTGTTTCTGGGAATGTACGGCCAAACTATATTCACTTCATCAGCGGAAACGTCCGCGACAGGAATCGAACCTGCAACCTTCTGATCCGAAATCAGACGTCTTATCCATTAGGCCACGGGGACTGCATTCAAATTATTGTTACATATCTGTTATCACTCCCTTTGTATGTGTGAAGCAATGAGAGAAGAGCCAAAGAAATAAAGTTCCGAGTATACAGATATTATTTGCACACAAGAAAAAAAATTCTTGCAACATAATCTATATATATTAGAAAAGAAAATAATTGTCCAATTCAACATTAGAGAGAAATTAAGTTCACTTCAATCACCAATATAAAAATACTAGTTTAAATGTAATAAAGCTTCTAATTTCTAATATGAAACTTACATTTCAGTACCACTCTGGCTCCTATCAGCCCAGTACAGCCTGTCCGCATGAATATGGAAGTATATTTGTACAAGGCAAAGGATTCGTCCGCAATTACAAACATCAGGTTAGAGAGTCCACCCTGTATTGTCAAAATATATTAACAGGGTTAAAAAAATGCCTATAAATTATACTTTAAATTCTGAAATTATATAAAATAAATACAAGTTTTATCTAAAATAATTAGTTATAATAAAATTTACTAGTTTCTATCTTTAGAGCTCATGTGAGGAAAACATTCTATGATTTTCATGTAAATTAAAAATCCCGGGTTGGGGCAGTTTCCCCTCATTTGCCCATATGTGCGGAGCCCATGATTATTTGAACTGAACAATGTTCTGATTGATTAATACCAATGCTTTTCTTAACAAGTTACAAGAAATTTTAACTTCTATTCCATTAGATCGACACCAGCCAAAATCGATGTTACATCAATGGCCATTTATTTGTAAATGGTGTCAAGATAAAAACTAACACGACATCTCTGTTGCATAAGTTTTTGTTGCTAGGACCTTTCCCATCAAGCAATCATTTGTCTGCTATTCGCAAGGTAAGTTTATTTTACTTTTATTGGCAACAGTTGGAAAGTAACGCAAAATTATCTACGAGGTGCATTCAAGTTATAACACCTCCGATTTTTTTTCTCAGCACTGGAAACAGATTGAAACATGCGGTTTGTTTTAAAATAAGCGGGCACTCTTTGTCATTGCGAGACAGAGATGGCAGCTTTGTACGGCAAACAGAACCTTAGCGGCAGGGTCGAGAGTGAGCGACAGTTTGTGATACTGAAAATGGCGACGTTTTCATTACAAGATCAGCATGTTATCATTCGTTTTATCCATT
>JAFIDM010000001.1:102712279-102762823 GCA_023159025.1 Thereuonema tuberculata
CTCACTCTCGACGCTGCCGCTAAGGTTCTGTTTGCCGTACAAAGCTGCCATCTCTGTCTCGCAATGACAAAGAGTGCCCGCTTATTTTAAAACAAACCGCCTGTTTCAATCTGTTTTCAGTGCTGAGAAAAAAAATCGGAGGTGTTATAACTTGAATGCACCTCGTATAATAAAAGGAAACGATTGTGTGTGTCTGTTGAAATGTTTAGCATACTTTCCAATATGCTACAAACTTGAAATTTGGCATGTTGGTAGGTTCCAATATAGGCAATGTAAAACGTATAAAAATAAACGTTTGTATTGGGAGATAGGGTGACGGGGATGACCATGAAGTGTGTGGCGGTCTCTGGAAACGAGGGTCGGCAAACCCGCAATACATCCGAATTAAGCGGTCTGCGACTCTTTCCCCTGCGTGGTAGAACATGTTAGCTGCCATTTGCTTCTCGGAGTTTCAATATTTCATACGAATTTGACATTATGTTAATTTGTAACTATCATTTAGAATAAAACATTAGTAGGTAATGATCACGTGATGTTTTACCAACTGGGGAAGGTTTCAATGATAGGGATGATGAGGACACAACGGGCTAGGAAGTCGTACTTTCTCCAATCTCGATATTAATTTGCTAAATAAATAAAGGGCTTTTTTACGTTACACATGCAAGGCTTCCGGAGCAAAGCTAGGGTAGCCGGCTAGTTGAAAGACAGTGCTGTTATCCCTATCTGGATTACTTCTGTTTAGGATTCAAAATACTCGTAATTTATACAATTGTGATCCCACCATAAAATGCTCTTTTTACTAGGAAAGAAAGGTTATGTATTTCAACTTTGCTGAATAATAAAAGCATTTTCAGACATTTTTGTAATCTATATTATTAAAATCTTTTATTTCTCTGTCTGTCCGGCGCAATTGTTAATTTCCTGTGAAAAAATTACTTCAATGAAACGTTCGCGACGGGAATCGAACCTGCAACCTTTTGATCCGAAGTCAGACGTCTTATCCATTAGCCCACGCAGACTGCATTCAAATTATTGTTTCTTATCACTCCCTTTGTGTGTGTGTGGGGCGCAATGAGAGAAGAGCCAGAGAAAAAAGAAAATAACTCATTAATTTTAGCCTACTAGATTAAACTTTAAATTTAATTTTTTTAGAGAAATTTTTTTAACTTATCTCAACTAAAAGCAGTCACATTGTTATCCCGTCATTGTTGACGGGGCGTATATGTACTAGTTTAAAAAATAAAAAAATAAAAAAATAAACTCTTCTTATCATTTAAATACTTTTAGATAATCACTCTAAAACCCCAGTTAGTCCTGTCCTGCATTCGGACAAATAATTTATAACCTTTCTTGTTTTAGTTTAACGTTACTTCATTTCATTCAGGGGAAATATAAAGATCGACTGAGGCCCATTGAACCAAAGAGCAGCCAAATGCATTTGGAAAGCCATATAGAGAAGGCGAAGAAAAGTAGTCTCAAGACAGTGGAAGAGCTACGGAACGATAGAAGACAGAGTAGCTCGGCCAAATGGAAGACAGACAGAGAGAAGGGGTTGACTGTTAGACGAAACTGTTGCTTTGGTAATTTGCAAACCAAAAAACCAAATGATTAACTACATTTTAAAAATAACTACATGACTTATTAGCCTTTCAGAAAATTTAAAAGTATCAGTTTAGTCAAGACAGGAAAAATTAAGATAACATTATTAAAAAACAAAATCATTTTTTTAAACTAATCTAATAAACTCATTAGATATTTGTTTGTACCTTATTTGATAAATGAATCTTGAGCTAAAATCGTTGTGTACAATTGAGAAAACTCTTTAAGTTGATTAAAATGAATATAAACAAATATAGCGCTTAATCTTGGTTCGTCAAGAGAAAACTATCCACAAACCAGTCTTTCTCTCTCCAAAATTCCGTATACTTTAAATTATAAAAAAAAATCAATCGTTTAGACGACTAACTTGAAAAGGTTTATTGTAATTATTTAACATTTTTAATCTAAAAAATCCCATTTACAGATTATAAAACGTGCTTCAAAGATTATGAAAATTAGTAGAAGAATTTAATTAAAGAAAATGGATGGGATTTCGTAGAATTAATATTTTAATTCAAAGCTTTAATTTAAATTCTTGAATTGGAAATAAATGGAGTATTATATGACATTGTTCCATATTTCTTTTGTAGCTCTTTCCTCCTACAATATCTATTATAAAAAAATCTTCAACATCACTCAAAATAAACGTAATAATTTACATTTATTTTCAAAAACAAATTTTCGAGGAGAATACTCGTCTCCTCTTTCTCAAGCCTATTTCCATAACAATAAGTTTGCAGAAATTTTGAACAATATTTCTACACACTATTATTTTTGTTAATAACAAATAATGACACACTTTTAAAAGGATTTAAATCGGTGATTTCTTTTGTTTAATCTTGAATTAATATATAAAGGTGATATTCAGATGATTCCTTAAATTGGATTCATTTTAAACAAGCTTTCTTTTAATGTAGTTGCTTAAATTTGACATGTCTACAGAACTTTTCAAATGGCTAAAAGCAGCACATTATAGTATACAAATATTGAATGAAGTTTCAACTAAAACAAGAATATTTTTCAAGCACTAACATAGAAAAAAACATTAAAAATCTTTAATAATGATTGTTTGTTTATCATTTCCGTAGAAGATATTTAAGCAATACATCTAAAACCACTCATTGCCTTGTAAACTTCATTATCACTCAAAAACCCCACGGCAGTTAAAGGTGAATTTCTTTTCAAGTATTGGAGAAGAAGAATTGATCGAAGGTGTCAAATCTGGTTTTGTTTTCTTTTTATCCTGGTAACTTTATCAGAAACATTTTTTGTTTGAAATTTTTGAATTGCCTTATGCACCCAGTCAATTTCAGATTACAACAGACAAAGCATGAGATTGAAGCAGCTGCCTACTAATTTGGCTAAAGGTTCAATTCTCAGTTTGGATGTTTGTCTGTCTTTCTGTGGATACAATGTGAAGTGCCTCTTCGGACAATGATCATTCCGCAAAGAAGTCTACAAACTGTTCAAAGTTTATCTACTACTCTGATGATAACTGGAAATCATGAACCGATTAAAAATTATTAGGATTTCGTAAAACAATAAGTAATAATAATTCAATAAGAGCATAGCCCTTTATATTTTTTTTTTCTTTGCTGTTCATAGAACTTTGTTGCAACATCTACTCATGTCTGGATGTATACTAACTTTCAAAACATTTTTCACACGAGATGAATTTTCTATTTCTGAAGGAAAACAAAAAGCCAGTACTTAAATTTTGATGATCTTTTGTCGTAGAAAATTCCAAAAGATTATCCATTTTGCAAAAAAAAAAAAAAAAATTTTTACTTTTGTTATACATTTAAATTTGGATGTTGCCAATGCACATCAATTTTTATCAGAATCCAACAAACTTTTTTTTTTTCACACTCAAGAAAAGGATATGATATGGGTAGTCGTATTATTCCATAAGCTCACAGAAATGGCTTTACAGTAGCACGAAGCTTTTTAGTTCTATATCAAACTACAGTAAAACCTCGTTAAGTCGTCACACAAGGGACCAAACATTTTTGACGACTTAGGCGGAGTGGAATTTTTGAAAAAAAAAAAAAAACCAAACAAAAAAACACTGAAATAAAGTATTTTCATGAATTGCTGTAGGATTCGGTGAGAAAAACAAGATTTTCAGAAATCAATACATGCAAATGAATGAGTGGAAAATAAAAAAAAAACACGCTTTTTATAGTTACCCCATTGTAATCGTTTTAAAAGAAACGCAATGTCTGTCTTTGAAACGTTCCAGCCAACCATTGCTGCCGCCGAAATCTTCAATGTTCAACTTCATGACTTTTTCTTTGAGAATCCTGGCGGAAATCGGCACATTTTGCGATCTGGCATGTTTTAGCCATCGAACTAAAATCTCCTCGATCTCCTCAAAATTCGATTTCCTCATTCTCTTTCGTTTGTCTTTGCAGTCAGCTTCTTCAATTACTTGTTTCGATGAAAGAATATCGTTTAATGTAGTGCTGGGAATATGGTGTTCTTTGGCAAAAGCTGTTTTCGAAACATTTGATTTTTCAAAAAGTGGAATTAAGTCTTTTTTTTTTTTTTCTTTAAAAGATAACGAGGTAAGTTTTCGTTTCCCTGGCATGTTAAAAACGTAATCGAACCAAGAAATTGCAAGAGAAAAAATAGCCCTTTTAGCGGGGCTTACTCGCTTTGAACTGGTCACACTCAGGAGCAGTTAAGAAAAACGTCCACACTCGACATAGTCTCAGCGAGAAGTGTGCTGTGAATGATTCCAAGAATCCGAAGGGTAGGAAAGGAATGAAGTGATAGGCGTGGACGAAAATTCCCCGTAAAGGTTTAACTTTCTTAAAGTGAAGGGGCGGGGCTGAAAAGACAACACGATGGCATGCAAAATGGAGAAGAAAGATGCTTTTGGCCATTTTTGAGGTGACGAGTTATCCGGAGTAGAATTAAATTTGGTTACGGGTAAAGGAGGATTATTTTACATTATTTTGTATGAGATCTTGTCGGGACCAGAGGAAAACGACGACTTAAACGGAGTGACGACTTAACGAGGTTTTACTGTATTAAGAAATCTAGTAATTCAGGAATTGCCCAGCAGTGTAAGGAATGAATACATTCAGCATATCTTCATAAACTAATATCTGAATCAAGTTGGAATTTTATCGGTCAGAATGCATGATAACACGTGTCACTGATGAATATGCTGTTAAAGTGATTTATCAACAAAACATGTCCCATTACAACAAGTTTAAGCATTGCTTTAATTCCATATCAAGCTGATTATCAAGTTGTAGGATCAAGGAATTACAGTAGAGCCCCGATTATCCGCGGAATTGGGTGGCAAGAGCTTCGCGGATAACCCGAAAAAAAGACTAAAAATGAGGTGTAAACACGAAAAAAATATTTCACCATTAAAAACCACGTTTTATTGTACAAAAAACATAATATGTAAAACTTTTAAAATATGTACATTAAAGCTGAAACCTTTGCTCTACGTTTGCATCCACAAATTCCGAGAAGGCCTATAGGATCACGATGCACAATAAACCTGTCAGTAATTTTCGACCTTCGCACTGTAGAGCCTATTGTATTTTCCCTGTTGTTGGCTTGGATTAAAATTGATTTTTTTTTTTTTTTTTTTGAGGTTTGTAATTAAAAAAAATTTTTGCAGCACTCGCGGATAATCGGGGTTCTACTGTAGTTGATCTGAAGCTGAACAGATAGGGAAAGCAACATCAATTAGCTCTGGAATTATTTTAAAGGCTTGTCCACAATAGGCTAAGATTTCTTAGAAATACATGTTATCAACAATTCGATGAAGATCACAATTTGCTTTTTTAAACAAACGTTCACTTATTTCAATATACTAGTTGCGACCCGTGAAATATTCACGGAAGTAAAACAATTTCCACATTTTTGAAAAACACAAGATTGAAAAATATGTTCTAAGCTAATTTTTGTAGAAGCCATGACTTCCACAACAGCCCATATGTAATTTGAATATCGGCTTATTTGTTAAAATAATATTATAATATTGTTAAAATAAAAAAAAATAAAAAATTGATTTACCACTTTCATAGTAGCTAGCGCTGCGGTTTCTCATTATGAAACATAATGGCAACCTGCTGCCCTAAAAGAATAGGTTCGTCGAAATCGAGGCAATATTAACGGAAGTAAACCAAATGCCACATTTTTGAAATACCCTGAAATTTTTGAAAAACACAAGATTGAAAAAGATGTTCTAAGCTCATTTTTTAAAAGCCATGACTTCCGCAAAAGCCCACATATAATTTGAATGACTAAGCCATTTTTTTTACAAATAAAAGAAAATAAAAAAATTGATTTACCAGTTTCAACAATAACGAATGTCCAACATCCAATACCAATAATCCTGTCTAGACAACAATGACGGCACGTGCATCGTCATTGTCTCCTACTTGTTGATTAGTGAGCGAGTGACTCCACAGCCGAAATTATGTAAAAACCGTGGTTTTACAAACTCTCTGATAAATTTTGACGCATGAATTTCATGCATTTCAGTGTAAACTTTATTTATGTGGGATAGAAAATCTCAATACGCTGATAGTAATTATGTAATCGCGATTCGTCGTGGAGAAAATAGTAGAGACGCCATCTTTAAACATGGGCGTGACGTCATGCCTGACGTGTTCCAACGCTGCACTGTGATTGGTTATTTCAAATTACAAATTTACAAAGATCGTACAACTTTTGCCTATTAATAGGATGATTTAATCAACCAAATCGTAGATCTTCTATAATATATCACAAAACTTTATTAAAACTCCAAAATACTGCACCACAGACCAATATTTCGTCTTATTTTTCAAAGACTTCCTCAAGGTTTTTGGTAAACATAATAAACAAATAAATAAAATAAAAAATAAAGATTAAAATGGAAAGAGAAATAACCTTCTCAAACCTTTACAAATCAATAAAAAAAAATATTGGCAAAAATTCCATTGAACACAAAAATCTCAGCTGTCTACTGCAATGAATAATTTAATCTTATAACTATATGGAAGAAATTTTTGTGGTCATGAAATCAGAAATATAAAATCTTAATTAAAAGTATATTTGAACTTCCTGTCGACTGTTAAAGAATGAGAAAAATAAATAAAGAAGTTAATGGAAAAATCGATTGACAAAACTCCAATGAAAATTTTTTAAAAATGCAAAATAAATTTAACTGCCTCTTAATCATCCTCCCTCAATCACTATCATGAATAAAAGTCATTTAAAACATTTTTTACTTGTAAGACATTTAACATCCGTCCCCCATGGAAACAGCAAATAACATTTATCATCAATATTTTCCAATATTTATTTGTTCTTTATGTTATTTAATATGAGAATGATTTAAAAAAACGGGGTTCAGATCTAAATAGTCAAGAAAAATTATATCGATTATAGGGATTATGCTATGAGGAAAATCTCATAATAATAACTTATTAAAATTTTAATATTTATTTTTATTAAAAAATACCTAACTGTAAAGATCTAAAAATTGTAAATATTTAACTTTCCCATGAAATCCTTTTATAATTAAAGAAATTTCCATTTTACGCCACTTCACTGTGCATACGTCTTTTTACAGCAAAACGACTATCCATACATATACTGTCTAACAGATGGATATTGATGATCACGTTTGCATGAGAATTACGGAAAACACGAGATTTGACCATTAGCCTCTTCAGCAAGGTCTCAAAGAAATTTCGTTTTTTCAATGTCTGGCACTAGGAAATTGCTACCTAATGAATTTATTTTTTGTTTATTGACTGTTTTCAATTTATGAAAACTATATTGAAATGTAGTAAAAGTCTCATGCATTTCCCCGTATTATAATTCATTTAAATATTTCAATATTTTGTGAGAAGACATGGATAGAGGCTATTCTCGTGTAAATTACGTGAAATCACGAAAATACGAGATTGTCAAAATCCATCTGTTACACTTTACCTAAATTTCAAATTCCATCTACAGTGTTTTTGCTTATGAGGGGCTGTTAATCCACTAATTGACTTCAAATCTGAAAATATAGCAATGTCACTGGAAAAAAAAAAAAAAAATGGGATCTAAAAGTAAAATTAATACATTATATGAAATGAAATTTGTTATGTTGAATAACAACTTTTAGTATTCAGAGATTAAGGAATATGCACATTTTAACTTATTCGTGATGTAGAAGTCATGAATAAATCTTCAATATTTTCCCTTATTTTTAATCTTTCTGTAACTATTTTGCTTTTATAAGAGTTTCATGAATTAATAAGACAAAAAAAAAGTTAAGTTAACTCAGACTGTCCAGAATGTATATTTTGTTCTTTACTAGTATTCCTGAAAATCATGATCATCTTACAGATCCCCTAAAATATCAGTAACAAGATTTGACTTTTTTTGTTTCCTATCACGATATTTTAATATGTTTTAGTATGAAGTCTCTTTCTTAATCTGAAATAAAATTGATCAGTTTTATTATTTTTTTTATAAAAAGTTTTGATTTTCTTCTATATTCACCTGTCAATAGCTGTGATGTTCTTGTTGATGTTCTGTGATTTCTTGTTGCGTTCTTTTAAGGAAATTTCAATAAAAAAATTAAAAAAATATAAAACGATTTAGGCATTAAAGACAGCAGCCCATATCTTCCTTTAGGCCTGCCAATTTTGATCTAGCATATTACACCACCTAAATGGATTGAATGGGAAGGGAGAAACTTAAGATCATTACATTGTTTAAAATTAATTTTAACATTAAACAGCTTTCCAATGCATATTCATTACTCACCTATCATCCATACTAAAAAAAAATAATGTCCAGGTTTGAAATTAGACTACAAAATAAAATTTCCACTGACACTATAATGTTCAATATTTTTACTTTTATTTCAGTTTTCTAACAAAAATATTTTAAAAAGATAAATAAAGACAAAAACATTAATACTGAATTTTACAGTAAACTAATCAGGAAAAAAAATAAATCCTTTTTTTATTATTATTATTTAGAGGGAAAGACGCCTCCATTAAAAAAAAAACAAACATGTAAAATAATGATCATAAATTCTTATATCTCTGGGGAAAAAATACAAGAAATAATTATTTACAACAAATCGTCACAAACAAAAGCAACTTTTGCAAGTACTTAATTACAATGATTACGCTGACCAGCAGCCATTGAGAAATTAAAATACAGTTACATAGATTAAAAAATATATATAGATAACTGCTTTTAATGAAGGATGGAACTTTCATTATTAAGTACTGTAAAAGTTTGATATCTATATTAAGATAAATTCTTTAATAGGACTTATTATGGCACATTGAAAAAGGATTAAGATAATGACTTGCTGAAGACAAATGAAAGAAGGCAACAATGAATGTGTAAGAGCTATTCTGGTTCAATTATGTTTAATAGGGAAAAAATATACATACAACATCAAATCTGTGTATAATTAAAATAAAGGGACTTGTCTGAATTAAAGGAAAATTCTAATGAAAGATCCAAGGTTCCACTGAGTAATACAGTGACTTTTAATTTATACATTTCCTAATTAATGCAGCCTTTACCATCCTACACTCAACTTTAGCATGTTTCTCTTGCTTTAAAGCATTTTCAATTTATTACTTACTTTGAATGAAAATTAAATCAGCATATTTTATTTTATTTTATTTTTCCTTTATTATGTAGGGAAAAAGGGAGACGGCAATGAAGAAGTTCCTTTTGTTTGTTTTTTAAAATCAGGAAATGGCTTGATGAAACTTCATACCCTTGCTTCCAACTATATTTAGGATTCTCATACGAATGCAAAGGATTGTTTCATGAAATATTAAAGGGAAAATTAGTAACTTTAAATTCCTTTTTAAACCATTTTCATTTGGATGCTTGACCCACGTTATCAAAAATATAGCATCTCTTCACAAAACATCTCTTTGGTTAAAAAAAAAAACAAAACAAAAAAAAAGATTCACAACATTAATGCATTTCAAAAACAATGGAGATTCTAATTCTTTGAATAAAGATTAGAAAGTAATCATTCATAATTCTACATTACAAGTGAAAAATAAAATTGCTTTAAAAAAATACATTTTCTGCCTAAAATTAATGAGAATCACTATATGCACTTCCATTAAATAAATGGGTCACTCCATTAGTTTTAAAAATATATTCCTCCTTAAAAATATATTCCTCCTCAAAGATTGCAAAGTTAAAAAAAAAAAAAAAAAAGAAAAAAAATTCAACTTTTCATGTATATTTATAGGTTCCTGTTAACTTTATCTTATAAATATTAAAACAATAAAATATAAAAATCAACAAGATATTTCTAGAGAAAAATCTCTTAAGAAATATGTAAAATATATCTGTTGTGCTATCAATGAAGTACAAAGCACGATGTATTTACAGGGATGCAATTTAAAAATGAAATATTTAATTCCATTACCTTAAAGTTTATATTTACACTTCTTATGTCTTATATTGCTTCTTACCATCGTAGTCTTGTTCAGTTGAACTACTTAAACTGTCAACACACAATAAATATGCAGCCACTCATTTCAGCTGCCTTCTTTTCAATGATGTACAACAGTCTTATTTTATATGTTTTGTCATTTTTTTTTTTCTCCTAATCGGCCGACCAAATACAAACATTTTTACAGCAACTGCTGATCTCATTCTCTCTCTTTCAATTTTTCGTGTTTTCAAATTAAATAAATTAGCACATTTAGTTACAATATGAATCTTTTTCAAACTGAAACTACCTAGAATGACATTTGCAGTTTCAACCAAACTGATAATCAAAATAGAAGCAGTTTACAAAGGTAATGCTTAAGAAATCAAAATTGATCTTTTATTTTTTGGTATTTATAAAATGCACCTCTCTCATTTTATGTGGCAATTCAGTATTAAAATACAACACAATGCTTCTTTTACATGTTTCTCTTAGGTGATGGTTGTAATTAAAACATTAGATTTTGGTTCTGCTCAATGGTTTTGTGAATTATATAAAGCATTTTATATACATCTAAGAAATTACTGTATTTTCTATTAGAGCAAACAATGATTTTATTGCATTGTCCATTTTCTGTGTAATATTAAATACAATTTGGAAATTAATTGATTTCATGCACAAAAATCCTTTTAATTCTTGTTACTTTACTTCTTTCTAAATTAAAAAACAACAACTTCTTCCCAACAGCTACCACAGGCACCTTATGAGTTTATTTTAAAACTTTCTAAAGAAGCATTTTGGTAAATACAAGAATTAATAAAAATAGTGAATGATACAAAATTTCATTGATTTTTATAAAAAGAAAGTTGGATTATCCCAAATTTGTAAAAATTATAGGTATTATCCAAAGAACAGCAATCATGAATTGTATTGCTATTTGTCACGATTAAAGAATATCACTTTATAATTTATTTAGTTATTAAATAAATTACAAGTCTAAAATTCTGTAATTGTGGAAAATAACAACTACAATTCATTTTGATTTACATCCATAATATCCACTGTGGCTTACAATTAAAATAGCATGCTTTTGATAAATTTTGAATATTTGATATTTAGATGTCAAAAACTGAGAATGTCAGGTATAGAACTTATACAATCCACAGTTAACTAAAATTGGCAACTAATAGAAATCAGAAATTCCACATATTCAAATTAATTAAAATTTATATTTAAAAAAAATCCCAATGATTTGTATTTCTGTTTATATATATATTTTTTAACTGATTTTTAAGATAAAAATTAGTTTATTATTCCAGTACCAGTATGCAAAATGACCTTTGGTTCAAAAATAGGCAATTAAAATAAAGAAAGAAAATTTATTTTATAAAAATATCTTGTGCATTTGCTTAACACAATTTTGTTTGCAATCCTTTGGCATTTTTTTTTTTTTGCACCCTTATCATATTTAATGTTAAAAGCTACTAAAAATAACAATCAGTACTGTTATTATTATTATTATTATTATTATTATTTAGTGTTGTCGATTGGTGAATTCCATCTTGGGAATGAGAAGCTCAGTATCAACAAAAAAGAAAACAAGATCCCTGGTGCCAAATGCAGTATTTACTGTGCAGGTGAACTAGCAAAGAAAACTGTATAGAAACAAATAATGAATGCTACTGTTCAGGAAATCCTAGAGAAAAATATCCCAACCAAAACATCAAACTCTACAAATATGAATTCAAGGATCAAAATCTTAAAACTGCTTCTGTGGAATCAATACAGAATATCTAACAATGATTCTCTGAAAGGAAGATAATGTGGTCGTGGCAATCAAAACACTTTATAATAAAAATCATATTAAGTACAACAAAAACAACAACATGGTGGCAATTCAATTTCAATTAAAAAAGTTTATGAAGTCTCTATTAATAATACACCTAGGGCCTGTTAGCTCAGAAAGAAAAGTAAGAATACAATAACATAAAGGTAGAAATAATGACTTAGGCATGGTTTACATTCAAACACTGAAAGTCTCTTAAAACAATGGAAACCAGTCAGTATCCCTGAAGCTACTAGTCCTAAATTAACAGGTAACTTTTTCAGAAGAGTCAAGTTTACTTGTCAACTTTTTAATTTAGGATATGTTGTGAAGTATCAAAGTTGTTGTGGATGTCAAAATATCAAGCCTGGATGGTTTCAAATGCCCTGAATGGAATGCAGTTTGATGCCTGTAAAGAGGGCATATTTAATTGAATAATCAATCACAACAACTTGATGCATCAAAGGAAAGATGGCAGACTCAGATAGTTCTTCTCTGAAACACCACTATATCCTGCTTAGACTGAAAATGCTAAAAGATTGCAAATGTAAGAAAGATAAGCCTAAAGACAAGATTTTTTTTCAGCAAAAGGAAATTCAAAAGTACTGCTGAACAATAATACTCATATGCATATAAAATAAATTAAAAATAAAAAGATTCTTTCATAACTAAATATAAATGTACATGGATTTTTTTTTTTTTCAGTTTCGAAAATCAACATAAATTTGAGATGTAAAATAATTTTTCATAATTTGTTTCATAAATAATAATTGGCAAGAAAAGAAAAAAAAAATATTTTTTAAGCATTACTGATTGTGAAACAATCTGTATTTAATTCTTTAACTCTAGCAAAAAAAAAGTTATAAATCAGATGTACATTGATGATTTACTATTCAACAGTATCATTTACTTTTTCAATAAAAAAACAATTCTCTGATCTTGAAAATGTAACTGCAACCAAACTGACTTTATTTGAACGTGTAGACGTTTATTTTCCAAGTACTATCAGTCACCTGCTTCTGTTCCGAAGTATCTGTCACCAAAATTACCTAAAAGAATAAAATTATTGAAGTTTAAACATATTAAAAAATGTAACAGAAGATCTCTTAACATATTAGTTTTAACTAGTTAAACTAAATTATTTTTATATTTTTTCTTCTATAAAGTGATCTTATAACAGAAGAAGATGACACACCCTGTACTTAATGATAAAAATGCCCTTTTTGAGATGAAAAAAAGTACATAAAGTATTTCAAAATATATTTGGGTTTGGGTGCCAACATTCCACAGTTTTCGATATTGACTTAGTTTTCATTGGATTTTCCCTAATAGCTTAAATATTAGAAATGTAACTGAATCATTTGTTGGAGGCAATAACTAGTGACAACGTTATGGTTTACATCAAGATGCTGCAACTGAATCCACAGTATGTCGGGATTTTTCCCCCCACCCATCTTTTTTTTCTCACTTTTTTCTAGCTTTTGTTTTGTTTTTCTTTACTTTAATGCACTTTCTTTTGTTATTTTTTTTTCTGGCTTACATTAGTATTATGAAAGAAATTATAAATAACCTCCCCTTTAATTATAAAATAAAGTAAAATGTCAATAAAATAAAGTATTTATAAAAATTACAAAACAGATCATTCATATTTGATTAACTAAACTAGTTTTTTCCTTTTCTTATATTAATGTATTCTATTGGGTTTATTTTATGTGTTTGGAGCTAAATGAAAAAAAAAAATAGATAAAAAAATCTATAGATCAAGCATTTCTCATGCGCAAAATATACATACAACGAGACTTTTTCGAACTTCGCATATCAGCCCATGACCCTTTTATAGCAAGTATACCTTTTCTGAATTAGTTCAAATATTAAATAAAAACATTGCACAAATGTTCAGAAATTGAAGTCACTTAAGATAAATATAAACACTGATATCCGTTAACAATTGCACGTTTTGAATTAAAAATATTAAAGGAATTATCATTTACATATTTCTAATCTTATTTTTTTTTTCTGGCTTATGTTAATAATGTAAGTAATAAAAAAAATGTGTTAACCTAATGAAAATGAAAAACAAAGGATGAAGGAAAACTACAAAGGAAAATGAACATAAGTAAAAATATTCATTTATATAAACAATGAAGTAATAAATATAAAGTAAAATTTATTAATATGTTATTTACAATTTCTAATCATATTACTAATGATTAGCCAGAAAAGAAAAGAAATAATAAAAGAAAGTGCATTAAAGTAAGGAAAAACAAAACAAAGTTAGAAAAAGGATAGAAAATGAATGGAGGGAAAAAAAATCAAAAACATGCAGCAGATTTGATCACAGCACCTTGATAATATGAACCCATAGTGTTATCACTCCAGCCACCAACAACTGTAATTATTCAGTCACATTTCCAGCATTTAAGCTATTAGCAGAAATCCAATGAAATGCAATGCCAAATATCTTGAAAGCAGTGGAGAGTTGGTCCCTAAACTCTCATATATTCTTGAAGTATTTTATGTGTATCTTCATTTCACAAAAAGGCATTAAAATCTATAATGCACGGAGTGTGCCATTTCCTTGTTAGTGAAATGACTTGTCTGTTCTAATGCTAATGTAGCTCACAATACATCAAGTTAATTCTGGTTGATAAGATCTTTACTAGATCACAAGACTTAATATCTTGCTTGGATTGAAATAAAATAAAAAGTATTTAAAGAAATTGATTTTATTAATTTTTACCAATATTTCTAATAAGAATTTTGAATAATTAGCTAAATGCAACACTATAGATGTTCCCATTACAATAGCATCCCTAAGATGTCTGCTGACCCAATCTTAAAAAAATATATGAATAAGATTTCCATTTTTAACAGGTTGTCAAAGCACTTAATAAACACACATGTCAGAACATGACTGATTGTCGATATAAGAAAATGAATATAGTCTTGAAAGTTTAACAAATTTCCTATTACAGATGCTATGATATTTTTATAGAAAGCATTATTTGAAGTTTCTCACAAAAAAGACAACTAAGTACTATATAACCTAAATAAAAAAAAAACACTACTGATATTTTTGAGGGGAAAAAACAAAAAAGACAAAAAAAAATGCAATATAGCCAGAATACAACAATATTACATATAAAATTGTTAAATAGCGTTCAAAAGAAAGAATTCAATAACAGAAATCAGTATAAGATTCAGATTTGTCTTCAAAATTAACAATTAATATTCAGACACTAATTTCACAAAAAGTTTAGACTGAAGACCACGGCATTAATACAGAATACTAGATATTGACATCTATGGGTATACAGCACAGAAAAAGAAAAGCATTTAACTGAAATCACAGATGAAGGAGGGTGGAAAGAAATAGTTCATCTCTGCCAATGACGTAATCTTCTCTAAGAGTTGAACTATGTCTTCCCATCCTCCTTCATCCATGATTCAGAAAACAATTTATACATACTTCTAATATACTACAGTCACAGACAGAAATTTGAGTTTGTGATAGCCTATTTATCTATTTTTATTTAATATATTGCTTATTTATTTATAAGTAACAACTACAATTTTACGGAAATCGGAACACTGTCCAAATATCATTGGTTAAATCTTACTAAACTGATACAAATTTATAAAACTATAACAAGAATAATTACCTATTCCTGGTAAAATGTAGAATTTCTCATTCACTTCAGGATCAACTGCTGTTGTTACTAACTTGACTTTTGGGAAGGCATAAGCAACTGAATGGACACCTGAAATAAAAGCAAATAAAAAAGATTAAATACTTGTTCTTCACATGAGGGGAAAAAAAAAATCCTATTCAATTTTTTTTTTTTTAATTCCAAGCTTTTGAAGATTATTAGAAACATGAATATTGTATTGGGTTGGCCAAAAAGTTTGTTCAGTTTTTAAGTAAAAATAAAAGACACATTTTTCATTGTCAACAATAATTTTATTGAACAACGTCTTCAACCGTTTTTTCCACCAACTTCTGCCATCTTTCAGGCAACTTCATAATTCTATCTTCCCACAACTTTTATCTTTTTGAGCAAAAAAATGTTCCAGGTACCTTTGGGGTCTTCCAGGGAATTGAAATTTTTCCATTATGAGAATTTTGGAAAGACCGAAATAAATGGAAATCCGAAGGTGCAATGTCTGGTGAATACGGTAGATGAATCAGAACTTCCCAACCAAGCTCTAACAGTTTTTGCCTGGTCATCAAAGAAACATGCGGTGTTGCCTGCTCATTTTCTTCCATCTTCAATATTAAATTGGCAAAACAAAATTCACCAATTTTGATCAGATTTTGTTTTAAATGCAAGCTAATATGACAGCTCTCACAATACAATCTAACAAAATGGTGTTGAATGACGTTAAAGACACCTAAGCGCTACTAAAGCCAATGTACGTAAAAAAAAAACTGAGCGAACTTTTTGTCCAACCCAATACAAAGAATGTTACTATACAAATTGGACAGCTTTCATATAAAAGAAACCAAGCAACATTTTTAACATTTCTTTGATATACTCACATATGAACTCTTGAAACTGTCTCAATGTTTTATTTAAATGGAACTAAGAAATGTCTAGACTGTATTGCCATCTGTAAGCAGTTGAACCAAGTACCATATTGTAACTGTCATTTCTTCTTTTATTTAAACAGAGGTAAGTGATCTTTTGCAGTCAATAAGTTTCCATGATATAAATCTCACTATTGTCAAAAAGAGAGTGATACAGAATACTTGTTCACAGAATTAACAGAATCCAAAATGTATGAATTATACAAGAAAGAAAATGGAGGAAATGGAACAGTAAGTTTTAGTTGCTGCAGAAATATACTCCAGACACATTTTAATATCAAAAGAAAGAAGCTGGAAAAAGATGCCTGCATTAATGTGACAGTTTTCATACAACTATGCAGAACTCTTAACAACATTACTGAAAAGGAAAAAATAAAGAATGAACTAAATGTGCATCAGTCAGAAGCTGAAGAAGCAAGAAAAGCAATGAAATAGGTTCTAAGGACTGCAAAGAAAAATGAAAACGTGGAAACTTTATGTTATGACATGGAGAAAACATTGTCTCTACCAAGAATCTCAACAAAGGTTATTTCTTACCAGAGACAAAAATATGGGTATACAATACTGCGATCCACTCTGGAACAGGAAACAAAAGTTTCTTTTATGTTTGGGTAGAAAGCAGTGTTGCCAGGAAGTGGGTTCCAGCTTGAGAAAGAACATTGTTACTCATGTTGGAAGAAATGTAACAGATCTTATTTTATGGTCTGATTCATATGGGGGCCAGAATCGGAACATCAATGGTACTTATGATTAATATATTGTTTGATGAGATAGACAAGCTGAATTCTGTCAAGTTGAAGTGCCTTATTTCAGGACACAGTTATCTACTAAATGATTCTGCCCTGATTGAACGACTGTACATCTTGGAAGATTACATTAAGGTGATGGCAGGATGTTGCAAAAAGAAAAAATCTGTTTTGTCACAAATACAAAAAAAAAAAAAACGATTTTAAAGGGACCAAGGAAATAGAAAAAGTGATCATCAACAGGAAGATGGATACTGAGGGGAACCAAAATCAACTGACTCAAAGTTCGCGCAATTAAAATGGAGAGAAGCAAACCATTTGTCCTTCAAATGAAAACCAGCCATTCACAAGCAGATTAACATTATTAAGAGTAAGTTTATATTAAAAAGTAAATAGCGAGGAAGACCATCAGACAACTTTCATTTCGCTAAGTTGATTTCGCTGAAGGGAAACCTATAAGCAAGGAAAACCTTAAGGATATTGAGTCAATTCGTCATCTTATACGGAAGGATGTCGGCCCTTTTGTAAAAAACTTCATTCCAGTATTGAGGTTGAAGATGACATTGTTGGTCTTGGAAATGATGCCCCATTTGCAATAGATGACGAATGAATGTCAATGTGTACTACAGTATTTCAAAAGCTGTCTTCAGTAGTTTCTCATATGTAACTGTTAAATAAACAAATTTTGTATCTCTGTATTTTATATTCACCAATTCTTATGTTAGTATAGATAAAGGGTTATCAAACTGTATTTGGTTCTTTTTAAAGAAATATAATTTGAATTTATTTAAAGAGAACCAACAGCCTTTTTCAGTGATAAAACTATGAGGAGAGTGGAATATTTCATGGAAAATATAATGGTAAAATAGGTAAAATAATAAAAGAAGTGTTTTGTAATTTTTTAAAATAAAGTTAACTTTGAGAAGCTTTTTCTCATTATGGTGCTTGGTTTCTTTTATATAAAAGCCATCCAATTAATGTAATGATTTAATATTCCATGAATAAAATCAATAAACTAATGGGAATGTAATCGCGTCTTCAAATTTCTTCTTGATTATAGTCATTGTTTCACGTTTCAGAGAAAACCATATTCCTCATTAAATAAACGTCTTGCTGCAAAAATGTCACCCTTCGACTCATAAATAAACTTAAATACAGACACACGTAAACTGGAATGTACCACTACCCCTGCCTGCCATTGTGAATTATCAAACAGTCACTAAAGTGCGTTCAAATGTTACGAGTTGCTCGTACTGATGTCGGGTGCATGTTCACTGTTGTACACAGGTGAAGCATTCCAATGTCCACCTTGTATTAGGATACTGTTATTCTTGTGAAAACAAACTGCTCTTGAAAATGGCTCCCAGGAAGAAGTTATGGGGTTGACCGGGTCCAGCTGATACACCCTGTATAAGCTGTGGTTACTTTTTAATATTATAGTATTTGCATATAATAATAATAGTATTTGCACTTTTTAATATTCAGAAATCTCTCATCATACATATACAATTCCAACACAATACTAATAATATTGTCAGCCCGAAACATTTGATGATGGTGCTCTAAGAGAAGATTTATCAATCTTAGAATTTATTGACAATATCTTTTGATATTTTTTTTTTGAAACTCTTTAATTTCTAAACAGTTGTAAAGTCTTAATTAATCACTTCATTTGAAGATTGTTTTATAGATTTCTACTAGTGTTCTAGTTGCTTCTGGTAAAACCTATCTAAAACAGCAATTCTGAAATATCAACTCTATTTGACTAAAGCTTAATAGTATTTATTTTATTGTTAATAATTCTCTTACCTGATTCTGCCATCAACAATGAACATAACAGAATATTTTCTTCAGGTACATCATGATCAAGGAGAACTCTTATGGCCATCATGGCTGCAGCTCCAGTCGCTACTGTAGCATCCATCAACATTACCCTGTAGTCCCGAATGTCTTTAGGTAACCGCAAATAGTATAACTGAAGAGATCAAAATTTCACTAAATCAATGATTTTACTCATTAATCAAAAAGTCAGCTTATTTATCATAAGAACCTTCTCTAATATTATAACATAGGGGAATAAACTATACCTCAGGTTCTCCTGTATCTGAATTTGTTTGTATAAGAATTTTCCCTATTCTGACATCCTTTAAAATATCACATAAAGCCTGTTCCATTGTTTCTCCAGCTCTTAAGATAGATACACCACAAATCTGTAAAAAATAATAATAATAATAATAATGAGCAAATAAGTTACTGTTATAAAAATAATGGAAAGCATTCCAAATGTGTTTCATGTCTCTAAACTAGCTTATTACTAAATAAACTATAATGTTCAAGCACCCCCCCCCCCCAAACATTACTTTTAAGTTTGGATCAAACAATACCTTCAGCTAAAACGCCCAACAAGAATAGTGACAATGTTATGTTTACTTAACGAATTCCAATGGCTTTGTGAATAAGAAGCCTTTATAAACTTTATCCTGGCTTTGACAACATACTTTCTCTCAATAGCCTACCCATTATATACTGGTAAATGCCCAAACCTTAAGCATTTCTACAGACAAAGTTATATACCATTATTTTTGTCATCTTTAGGCAAGATCTTCTGTTTATCACATAGTACTAACATTCATATATATATATATATATATATATATATATATATATATATATATATATATATTTCTTTTTTGTTTTTTTATTGGGACCTTAATGATTCACTGAGATAAAGTTGTCCAAAATTTGATTTAATTATATTCCAGTATGGCAATCTCTGTTTTCTTTTCAAATTAGGGTAGAAATGACTTGTAAATAACTGAAGAAAGGTTGAAATAAGACAAACTATAATTTTTGTTTTCATATCGCCACTATCTGCAATAGTAAAAATATAAAGGCGACACATTATTGATCTTCATTGATGTTAATTATCATCAAAGACTGTAATTATCTTTTTGAATAACTACAACATTAATTATTTAAATCCCTAATAATAATATTAATAATAATGAAGATTAAAGAATTACTGGAGGCTGAATGAAAGTTATTTCCATTTTAGTTCCCTAAAATAAAAGAATTAGAAGTATAGTAAATGTATGCTTAACTCTTTAAAAGAGAGAAGGGAAAAAGTAATTTTAATAGATATGATACTATTAAAGAGATAAAATGCTGCTACCATGAAAATCTTCAATCATAACTTGAATATTAATTATGATTCTTATAAAACAATTACTTTAAAACCTTTTGTGGAATACTTAAATTTAATGTTTCATGACTGAACTGTTCAATTTTAAGTTGCTCACCTTTTTAATAGCAATCCGTTTTCCTTGATAAAAAACTCCTTGAGGTGTTTCTACTGTAACATCCTATTTAAACAGAAACGAAGGTAAAATAAATCAGGAATCTTAGATTAACGCTGTGAAAATAACCAGTCTCTTCTACATAGCAGAAAAAATGTTAAGATCCACTTTGTAAATACTACATGCTATTTGAATAGCCTCTACTAGCAATTAATTATAATTTTAACATTGTTTTCATTACAAACTTCTGTAATAATTAATCCCATTGGTATTAATTTAGATAAAAATATTAGAGAAGTTTGTAATGAAAACAATGTTAAAATTATATACTATAAAGGTAATAGTTTATTCAAAAAGAAAAAGATTAGAAGTAAAGATGAAACTAATTTTTTTTATAAAATGGGTGTCATTTATGCATTGGAATGTAGGGAATGTGGAGAAATTTATGTAGGGAGTGCAGGGAGATCGTTAAAAGAGCGTGTAGATGAGCATGTGAGAGCCTTTAGGAAGAAAAGGAAAGGTATTTCGGATTGGGCAGACCATATTCTTAACTTTAACCACAATCCTGATCCTTTAGTTAACATTCTTTACGAGTCTCAGGATGAGACAGAGATTGTTATTAGAGTCTTGTTTCATGAACTGGAGTAAATGTGTGAACAAGGAGAAGGTTCTAAAGGTAAATGAAATTTCTTTTGGTATTTTTAAAAAATATATGGATAAAAACAAAGACAATGAAAACAAAACTAAAGTTGGTGTAAGCTGAATTATTTGTCCGTTTGTTTGGTGTTTATTTGGTTTAATTTTTTTAGCTAAGTTTACTTGTTTGTTTATAAAAATGTTATATTGAATTTTCACATTTAGTTTTGTTTAAGTTTATGATTGTTTTGTTTTCAACTGTTGATGGATTCTCTTCTTGCTTTTATGTAAGTTTCCTTGAAGAAGGTTTTTGATTAAAAACAGAAATATTGGATGAAGAAGTAGGTTGTTTTGTGATTCTAATAATAAGACATGAACTACTTCTCAGGGCCGCGCCAAGGTATATTGGCATCGGGGTGCCAGGCAAAAGTTACCAATCCTAATAAGCTAAATTTATTTTAGCCTAAATTTAATATTTTTCATAATAAAACAAATATATATATAATTACATATTTACATACATTTCCATTCCATTACATTCCATTAGTATTTCTACATTAAATTATTTGCCGCCCCCCCCCCCAAGACGTGCCACCCGGGTGCTGTGCACCCCTGGCACCCCCATTTGGCGTGCCCTGCTACTTCTCTTCCTCATGACCACAATCACTGTTTAAAGATCTTTCTACATGTATATTTACCTTTTTCATACCTAAACAGAATATTAACTAATTACACCTCTATACCAAGACTGAAATAAAATAAAATAAAATAAAAAAAGTTCTGTTAAGGACACTGAGAACTCAGCAATATGTTTAGGGCATCCTATGACTTGTTGTGTCTTGGGATGCCCTAAATGTATTTGAAGTCTGACTGTAAGGGGACATTTTAATGACATGAGCAGAATAAATGCTCACCCACACATAGCTTGTCCCTCTTATGGCTGCTTTACAAGCCTTGAAAACTTGCCTGAAGTGGCTCGAAAATCTCACATTTGCCCGAAAAATCTGTCAGTTCTCTAAATAAAACAAGTTCCAAATTTCGACAAATATTAGAAGCAAGTCGACACCAGCACCCTTGGCGGCGAGAAAATTTATTTAAAATCTATGACAATGTTAACTTCATGCTGAAATCTCGATATTCTTTGCTCGTGGTTTCAATCCACAGCTTCATTTACCACATTTTCTTCCTCCGGGATTTTTTTTTTTTTCATTTTTCTTTAACTCTGCTGTGAAATGAGTTTAGAATTATTAGAAAAACTAAGCTGTGAAATCAACTTGTTTGTTGCTTCGATATTTTCCCCAAGCTGCTACTGGCAAACAGCAAATTTTTGAGCCTGTTTGAGACAAGTTTTCGAGAGCGTGTAAAGCAGCCATTAGGACTGTTTCAATATGACTGCAACTCTTACTTAGTCAACCATCTCCTACTGACCATGTCTGGCTGCATATAAGCCAGCCATCGTGGGATATCTGGGATCTTGTGAAGCAATTATGAATGCTTGGCAAAATCTGTCACAGCAAAAGAAATTTCGTTTGGCTTTGTGTAATGTCATATATCAAAACCCAAGATGGCTTTGCGAGGTATAAATCTGCCACATTTATGATACAACCCTTCTGAACTAGGTTCTTTTTGCTGTGATACAATGATCAACTATCTCTTCATCGATACTGCAAATACAAACTTACTTTATTATAGGATTACTGCTTTGTGGGTGTTCATTTTTTATGGTTCTTAAATAGTTGGGTGAGATTCTAATAATTATAAGATGGCAGTAAAGAGCTAAAATGATTATTACAGTAACGTAACTACGTTTTATAGTCATAATCTCTTATCATTCATATACCATTATGGTATAAAGTTATTTTAGTTTCTTTAACTTTAATACCCATTTCCAATTAGTGGTCTATTGTGAAGATATTGATCATAGGCTACAAAATAAAAACAGTACGCTGACACGAATAATAACCACTGTTGTTCTAAGCTGTAAAACCAAGCAACCAAATAAAGTAGCAAAATAATGACACTAATCTTAGCCCTATCTTCAGTTTCCTTTTCAATTCTTTTAACATTCAGTATCTTCTTTATATCAATTAAGTCACTGTTTATACTGGTTTGTGATATAAAAATTGTTAAGTCTTAGGTTTTTATTAAGACTTCTATTACAAAACAAGGAATATTTTATTTTAAAACGGAATAAATAGTAGTATCATTGCAAAAAAACATGTTTATCTTTAACTATCAAACTGGATTTACTCTAAAATAGATTTATTGATGACTGAGGGATGTATAAGGATCAAGGTTGCCAAAGACAACCAGTCACATGGTCTTTACTCAGCAACAACAATATATACAGTATAAAGTATTTAAATATATTTTATGGTTTAGAATAAAAATAAAACAAACTAAATGATAAATCTAGTTATAAATTGTTACCTCTATATTAGTTTATATTTTAATACAATTAATATTATTATTAAAAAATCAGTTTGAAATCTTATGTACACAAGTAAGTTTCTAAATAAAAAAGGAAAGTAATTGATAGAAAAAAAAAAAGGAAAAATTTTTTTTTCCTAAAATCAAATTTGGATCTATCATATTATTGTTGTAAGTTACAAAATGTAATGTGTAACTAATTCCTAAAGCAGTGAAACTTGCAAGTAGGAATGAACTTGTCTGTTTCAGTTGATGTTTTACTCCATTCTGAAGAACTCTTTTATCAAATCTGAAATTAACTGAAGTGTAAAATTTTCACTAAATGGGTCATTTTCACAAAAAGGGTCAAATAACGGTACAGACAGAATTTGAAAAAACATATGTTGTAATCTTCAGTTTAAGAACACAAAAAAGCATGATTTATATGACTAAGTATCGTCATGCACAAGGCTATGCTGGATGTTTATTATTTTAGACCAAATAAAATAATGAATTTAAACTGACTTGTCTTTGCCGTTACCTTATTAACAGGAAAGATAACAGCAACGTTTATTTCACGATTTTATTAAAAAGAAACAGCAGTTATACAAGAAGACCTTAAGTCGTAATATCACAAATATTGTTAAGAGTTATTGTTAAAGAGTTCTTTTTTTGTATCAGCGTCCAAACAACTCAAGTAAATAGATCTGTACAAATAATGAACAACACAAAAAAACGAAATATTCTGTCTTGATGGAAAACCATAATTTTATCTCTGTTTGTGTTTATAATTTTGATATAAACTGAGGTAACATTATAATAAAGTTGTACGATCAGTTAATACGAATTTCTCTTTACCGATATAAGTCCATGCTACGGTAAAGACACACTACATTGTTTTAACAGATATTTACATGAAACACATGGCCCCACCCTAGGTGAAGACAAATCTATGCTGTATTACTATAAATTAAGCTGTAGTTTCACTTAAAACTACTCTCAGAGTTTGCTCTAAAGCATTAACAGTAAAGACTATCTATTAGTGTGACATCCAGACACGAAAACTTACTTGTTGGAAAGTTGGTTTTGTTTCAGGTTGGAAAGTCTCTGAAACAAGCCAAAATGGATGACAGCTGCATGGGCTTCTGGATAGTAGTGGTGCCACCTAACTACAGTCTCCATATTCTGAATAAATTTACAACACATTTCTGCATAACGGTAAAGACATCTGAAAACCAAAATTGTGAACAAACCTTGTTTTGAAACTATTTCTATTTAATTTTGTTGCATAGTGGTTCGGGAGTAATAAAATCAATCCTTGAACATAATTGACTCAAACTATCCCTAAGATTCTTTTTTAATTTTATTTGCTTTGGTGTTGCATTGTGTTGAAATTCCAATTTTTAAAAAAAGACACTTAACGGAGTGGACATTTTTTATACATAACATTTTTTTCCATTGTTATTACTCTCTAATAATGTAAAACAATGTTTCCCATTTTTTTCATTTTATAACAATGCTTAACTGGAAACTTCATTCTTGGCACCAAGGATACTGATTTCAGTGTTATTTACTTGACAATGTCTTTACCGTTATTTGACCCTTTTTGTGAAAATGACCCAAATGCATTTTACCATTAGTGCATTTTTCTTAACTCTTTTCTTCATTATTAGACTTAATAGTTTCAGTAATAATTTTTAGCAAAATCAATTTACCTAATATAAGCTACACTGCTAATAGAATAAATTATCTCTGAAATCTGCTATGAATTTTACATTAAAATTAAAGCATTTATAGAAAAAATGTAAAAGTTTACAGTATCATAGATCCCAAATTATTAATATAATTATTATATAATTAGTTTAAAAATAACTCACCTTGAATGGTAGTAGGCAGAGGGCATATTCAATAAGAAGTCTCATCAAGCGTTTGGAATAAAAAATGAATTCGTCTCTGGAAGTGTCTTTATTTCTGTATTAATAAATTATTCAAAAACTTCATTCTTAACTTTTCCACGTTTTAAAGTAACATTAATTATGACAAAATGTAAAGTGAAACTATATTAATAAGGAAAAATAAACATAAAAATGCACACAATTAAAGATTTACAGAGCTATTTTTTTTTTTAATTTTTGCACCAGGAATCCAAGAAAGATGGTTTCTAGCTTTCTAACCTCTGTCAGTTGTATTTGCCCAGTACTCATAGCTCAGTGGAATCAAAAGAAACCCAACCAAAGAACAAATATGCAAAAATAATGGCCTTTCAGATAAAATTAAAAAACAACAACATAGAAATGCAAATGAAGAATAACAAGCACAATAACTCAATTCCCGCTAGCACAACACTTAGCCTATAAGGATTAATTTGTAAAATAACCATACATATAATGGCAAATTTTAGCGTGCATAACTACAGTAAAACCTCTCAAATCCAGCTTCATGTGGTGCCCAGTAGGCTGGATTTCAGAAAAGCTAGACTACCGAAAGTGTTCTTAAAATAACTCAACAGCTCAATTTTTGTGAAAACGTAATGCCAGGTTTAATTAATTTAACTCGTTTTCATAATTTTGCACTTAAATGTTTATTTGAGTACCGTGATTACTGGCAATTAACACTCTGAGCATTTTGCGACGATATTTACGACCAGGACTCCTGGTCCATAGGTTGGCAAATAGAAGTTACATTAGGCGGTAAAAATAAACGCGCCGGCCGAGTTGACACAAAGTAGGGAAACAAATTTAGTTAGTAAAAAAAACTTTTTTTACTCGGGACCAGGCCGGATTACCGTGGAGGCCGGTTTACCGAGGACAAGATTTGAGAAGTTTTCTGTATACGCACATTTTAAATTAAAAAGAAAAAATAAATATAAAAACACACACATTAAAGATTCACTGAGCTATTTTTTTTTTTTTAATTTTCGTACCATATCCAAATGAAAAAGGCCTAAGAAGCTAGAAACAGTTTGTCTTGGATTCTCAGTATGAAAAAAAAAAATAATAGTAAAAACATCAGTGAATCTTATTGTGGACATTTTTATGTTTATTTTTCCTTATTAACATAGTTATGCACATTAAAGTTTGCCATTTGGTGTGTACGTTTATTTTACAAATTAATCCTCAATAGTCTAAGTTGTGACAGCGGGGATTGATTTATTGCCCTTTTTATTCTTAATTTGTATTTGTATTTTTTTTTTTTTAACTGAAGGGCCAATATTTTGTCCTTTTGTTTTTCTATTGATTTCAATGAGCTATGAGTACTGGGTGAATCAAGTGACAAAAGATAGGAAGCTGGATAGACAAACTGTTGTCTGTCTTGGATTCTCAGTACGAAAATTGCTTAGTAAATGCTTAGTAAATTGCTTAAAAATAGCTTAGTAAATCTTTAATTGTGTGCGATTTTCTTATATTTAGTTTTCCTTATGATTACTTATATAAATTCAGACAAAAATGATCATTCTTATAAACAAACAAAAAAATAGTTATAAATTTAGAAATAGGTGTATATTAATTCGATAGTACATATATCCAAAGACTAGCAGAAATGGTCTAGAGCTGTGCGTTTAAAAACATCAATTATCACAAGAATATTTCATAAGATCTCAAATCTAATTTTCTTATTCAATGAGATTTCACTGATGCTGACTTGTCTTCTGCAATAATGAACCACAGTAACATTTTTTCTCATGAAAAGGTAAGTGGGGATTATGAGGGAAGTTCACAAAATTTTTCCAACTTTTGCCTTTGTTTAAATAATATACAGTGGAAACTCGATTAACCATCACCTTCGGGACTGGGACTGTGACAGTTAACCGAATAGACGGATAACAGAAATTTCGCAATAAACATGTACAGTAACGAAATTTCAATGCTGGTTTGGGACGAAAGGCAAACAATAAATTAATACAAAGAAAAATCTATTGGTAACAAATAGATATTGTAAAACACCAAACAAATAATAATAATAATAATAGAAACATAAAACAGTAGGCCTACTAGATAATAAGGTTTATATGTTGAAGCTGTAATCGGTCATCTTCTTCTGTTTCGAGGCTCGAGCTTTTTTTCGCGGCAATGTCCCTATTTTATGGAGAAGTAGGTTTTGCGATCAATGACAGATAACAGAGAGTGACGTTAATCGAGTGACGGTTAATCGAGTTTCCAGTGTAGTTTGTTTGTTACTTTCCATGTGAGAAGATTCAAGATTTCAGCTTTAAGTTTAGGACAAAGTAAAGTCTACATAATGTCAAGATCATATTACATCTAAGCACAGTGAGAGAAGTGCATGAAGGATCTATGAAAGACAGATCGGTCACCTCAGCATGCAGCACAGTATCTCAGTTGAACGATATAACTTTGTATATTTGCTACACTAGTTTTTGAGAAGGCATCTTGTTATTATTTCACTAGTCCCAAATTGCAGTATCAACAGCAGCCTCAACATGAGAAAAGTCTTAAACTAACAGCAAACTTAAACCAACCCTTTTATCCATTTTACTACTATCAGAAAAGGAATGAATGCTGCTCAAAAAAAAATATTCCTAACCTTTTCTGAATCATCGACTTCTTTCAAATATTCTAAATTTGTATTTAAAAAACCATCCAAATCCAACCAAAAAAATAAAAAAAAATAAAATTATTATGAACACTCCATTACGGTAGACAACAAGATAGCTTGTATGGAATTTGATATGTCATAACAACATTTTTACTTGAACCCTTAAGGACCTTCAAAAAATTCCTAAGGGGTTCTCAAACAACCAAATGGGAAGAACTAAGTATCATGTGAGAAGACAAACCTATTTCAAAGACTTTGCATAAGCATCCACTACATTATTTACCAGTAGTTTAACCATGATTACCAGTAGTGTTTGGACTCAAATGAATTGGAACACGGAATATATCACATTCCTTCAGCAATTAATCTTGATTTTTGATTAATGATCACCAGGTTCATATGTGAAAAGATAAAGACAAAGAGTACTTCAAAGAAATTCTTGAATGTCAAACTTAAAATATTGCAGGTGTCATGATTTGTAGAACAATCACTTGTGACAGCTGACCTGTAGTGTCTCTCATAGAAAGTTTACACTTTGTCAGTACTAGGAGCATATCCTAAATACTACTGCTAATGCTTTCATCAAGGAAGTGTCTAGCAACATCATTCAACAAGATATTGCATGCCCACATACAAACCAATTCTGATAGAGAACGTCTATTGTTTTTAAAGTGCTGAAGTGGACAGGAAAATTCCAGATCTTTTGATAATAAAAAATGCATGGAATGTGGAAGGCAATTCAAAATGCCAACTCTATAGCTCACTGCCACAGTACCTCGCTGAATGTATTATCAGCAAGATGGTTAAATCTTCTTCCGATGATCCTCTACTGCCGATTTGAAATCTTTGCTGTTTCTCAAACTATTTTTTCATTCATACAATACATATAAATTTCCTATCAATGCTGGATATTATAATTTAAATAGATATGAACAGATGAATATATCTGAAGATGCATTTTGTTTTCAAAAATCCTGTTGTTAAAAGAAGTTGATAAAATAGATGATGTTCCTTATATATTATTTCAATTATTTTTTTTTTAAAGTTTATTAATGTACAGGAATTACATATTTCCATTTTCCTCTATTTTTATCTATGTTTATCTTAAAATTTCAAAGTTCTCTATAGTAATAAAATGAAAAAAAATATTCACAAATAAAAACAGCAAAAAAAAAAATTGTCACTTAAAAAACATTAAGATGAATAGAATGAACTTTGGACTGAAAATGATCGTGATACAGCTTTCATGTTTTCTGGCAATCATCAGTTAGACTAATCAGTTAGAGCAAAATCTAATTCAGGTATTATTATACCTTCATTAGATTATTATACCTTCAGCTAAGAATTAAATGTTAACACATAAGTATTGCTCTTTTTTTCTACATTTTTATATCTCACAATTTATAACATTCAAATATTTTCAGGCAAAGGTTGTTGGGAAAGGAAAAGTATACCTGATAAAAGTATGTAGTCCTTTAATTTGTGGTGTAGATGGTAATATAAATAACGTATCAGGCAGTGGCTGGCCAATATGAGACTGGGCCAGCTTCTCCCTGTAAGTAAAAAAACAAATTAAATATAATTTCAATCAATATTAATTCAAAGGAAACAATAAAACAACTCAATATTAAAAAATTATATACTACAAATAAATTATTGTTTATTTTTTAATATTAATTTCCTACATGATGGGATTTCAGTTTATTATAATTTTTAAAGCTGAATATAGTTCAAGAAATTTCATAAAAAGAAAGAGTCAGTGATTAATTCTAATTAGTATAGTCTCTGTGTGCTATCAGTCATAAGCTCAAAGAGCAGAAATCAATTTTGCAATTACTCAGATATGATAGTTAGTTATGATAATTAGTCATCCTTATCTTTTCACATATGATGTCAATTCAATGAATAAAAACTTCAAAAAGTGCAATTCAGTAAAGCTTAACAAATACCACTGAAAAAATACAGGAACCAAAGCAAATTCCTTTATTTCAAAAGATCTTCTTAGCCAAGTGCAAATAAATTATCACACTAAATCAAATATTTGATATTCTAAATCGCTCTCTTTAAGTATGAATTACATTTTTACATTTATAAAACTTAAGTCCAGTAGAGTAATAATGATTTAAAGTAAAGATATTGCTTCAGAATAATATGAATGTAAGATATTACAGTGTTTTACTTAAAAATTTGCTTCTTCCGACTGGATTATCAAACAAGTTATTTATCAAAACAGCTGAATTCAATAAATAAGCTTCTTGTATTCATTGAAAAAGAGTAAGAAAAGGCTTATATTAATAAAGAATACACATTCATCCTCCTAATAGAAATTTAAAAAATAACAATATTCTTAAAAGCTTATCCCCATCAAAATGGATATTAATATTTACTGCTTATGGATAAATAAATAAAATAAATGGTTAACATTATTAATAAAACTAATGAAGTGTCATAAATACCTTAATTTAAATCCTCTCTGTAAAAATAATTAAAAATTATTATTTTAGAAAATGAAGCAAATTTCTTTAGCTTAAAGAGTTCTTATACATATCTTACGCTATCAGTCAGAGCTCTTAATAATTGTACTATTGATCTTGGGGCATCATTTTATCATTGGCCCAGGCGCCAAAAAATCATCTAGTATCATTAATGAGCTCTAATGGACCAGTGAACTAGCCACATTTGACAAAAAATAAACTTAAAATTTTAGAAAAACATCATGTATGATTTCAATATATTGTGCTAAAAACCAGGTGACAGATGTAGTGACAAGATGTAAAAACATCACTATACAATTTCGAAATAAAGAGGACAAAAGTAAGAGCAACTGACTGTATCAAACATAGATAGATGTGAGAACTTTCTTAAATAATAAGATTTTACAATATATTAATTATCAGACTTTTTAAAAACTATAAAGTATTACAATTGTAAAAGTATTAAAAAAACTGCTTAATTAAACTTATCAAGTAATTGACCTAAATTCAATTTTGTTAAATAATTTTTCAAGTAAATCAATTTCTAAAATGAAATAGAGCAACATGATAAATAATTCCAGGACAAAATAATGCAGGCAGTTGAAACTTGTAAGGATGACTCCATTGTGTCTTATTTCTAAATCCTTTATTCTATAAATTCTGTAACAAATCCAAACTGTTTTAGATCATTAAGGCAGCAAATGAGTTCCTCTCCTATCTCTGAAATGGCATCAAGATCTTGTCAAGTGTCTTGTGAATTAGCAGGAATAACTGAAGAAAGTTAAAAATCTTACTTAATCCTAATTCGTATAACTTGTGACTCCACTCCATATACCCAGGAATTTCAATGGCATGGTCTCACTGTTGCATATGTGATACTTTAACACACTAAGACTACCAACTATAAATCATTGCTATGCAACAATAACTTCTGCTATGTTCAAAATTACCATTCTATAAATCTGTGTGTTTTGCAAATTCACAATATGTAACTGAATTGTTTGTGTGTTAACAACTCACAAAACCAAATTTTACAGGTAAAATATATATATACTAGCAGCAAAGCCTGTCGGACGACAGGCATAAAAAAAAATCTGAAAAATCATTTTATTATCAATTGTCAACTATAAAGTAAATATCTCCTTATAAACTACATTTTTTGTAAAAACAGCATGAGATCCTTCTATCAGATGTCCTTGATGTATTTGGTCAAGAATTTTGATTTTGACGTCGCAAGCACGATGTGCTCGAGATGTAGCAACATATAACTGTCCATGACTAAAAACAGGCTCTGGTAAATAAATACCAACCATATCTAAAGTTTGTCCTTGTAAATAAATTTTCCTAAAAGTAACAATGGAATAATTATTATTTTTGACCCATAACGCCGAAAGGCATTTAAAACTCACCTTTGTAATCTAAATACTGCGCTAACTTGTGAACGAAGCTTCTACGGCAAAAATGGTTTCAAAATCAGCGTAAAAAACTGAGTAAGAATGTCAAATTTCATTAACATGGGTGCAGTGGTAACAAAATTATTTGGTTTTGAACGTATATTTTGTTAGAATTTCAGTTGTCTAGATTAATTCCCAAGGATAAAATTTCATGGAAACAACATGGAATGACACAATGAACTAATATTTCATCCAATTTGATTACCCTTGAATCAATGCTACCATTGAGAACCTTGGATCTATGTTAATAGCTTAATTATATCGAGTCACAGACAGACGAACTTAGCTGTCTGTTGATAATAATAATAACACTTTTTAAACCAAAATAACGTTATGTAATTTGAAGGGAAGGACAACGAATTTCTGTAAATGAAGGAAACTGGAGAAACGGGTTTTCTTGCCTAACAACAAAATGGCAGCCACTACTACTTAACTTCCTACCTTTAGGCCTGAGCAGGCCATCTAGTTGCCGCAGGACCTGTGCCTCTAACATCTCCAACGAAGACAAATGGGATTGCAAATACCGAGGTTTATCCAACGCTTTGTAAAATTCTACCCCAAGAAATTAATGCATTTACATATAAACTTTCTTTGTGCGTAAAGGAATTTCAGAAGTATATGTAATTCTGTCTGTAATCGCTGTCTGTGAATTTCAATCGACGGCAATTCATTTGGGCGCCATGTTTTTCGTCATGGACATGACGTCATGCATGACGTGTTCCAACGCTATATGATTGGCATTCTATCGAGTTACGGACAGAGAGACAGACAGACAGACGAACTTAGCCAATTATATAAGTTAGATATATTTATTTTACCTGTAAAATTTGGTTTTGTGAGTTACATATTCAGACAAACAATTCATATACATATTGTGACAAATATATATATATGTTTGCTTACATTATGCTTACTAAATGTTTTGTGCTAATTTCATCTTTACTTTGAATTAAATCCTTCCTTTACTTGTTAGGCAATTTAAAGTAATAAAAGCTAAGTATGTTTTTTTTAGTTAAGTTTTAATAGTTGTATTACTCATATAAAAAAGCTGTTTACAATTTTATTCACATGTGAATGATTCAATTAATGTATAAACGTCAAAATTCAATACTAAAATAACTCATGAAAAACTTATTAAATGGAAAAAAGTATATTAAAGGAAATAATTTCATTACTAACCAGCTGTAGCTGAGTATTGACATGCTGTACAATTAAACTGAGTGCTACTTCATTTTCACCACCTAAAGATATTGAATGAACAGTTATTTTTTTATCTTTCTTACCTAAAAAATAGCTTAAGAATTGTTTAAGTCTACTATTGCAATTTAAGGCTTTTCTAAAGTGCCAGTTTCTTAAAAAAAAAAAGTCTTAAAACAATATATAATAAGAATCATTTTACACAAAATTCAAATATCAAATTCATTCTATTTGTCAAATCTAAAAGAAAAATATTCATTTGAATATAAAAGATAAATTTGCTCTAATCTGTCTGATCAGGCAAGAAGATCCCGTGAAGGCATTTCTGCTAAAAATGCTTAATAAAAAAAAGGCTTCATGTCATATATGTGATACATTGTAAATGAATAAGCAAACCAACTATTCTGTTTGGCATAAATAATTGGCTTTATTTTTAGCTAACAAGTAATTCTATTCCTACTATCAGGAAGTTGGTTAATTAGCTTAATAAAGAATGCAATGCCTTTTGGGTAGTTCAATGAGGTTTCAATGGGTAAGAAACGTTTATGACTGTCTGTAATGTTTATTGATTGACATTCTATCATTTTTTTTTTTTAAGTTTCAGGGTTTATTTTTCCATTTAAAACTATAAAGACAAACTACAACAAAGAACAATTGTTATTCTTAATGAATAGTAGGCTACAGGCTATTCTGTCATTTGCCTATGTGCTTCCAAATAGGCTTAATACCTGATCTCGCTGCATTCTTCTTTAAAAAAATTACATTGAGACTCCAAAATACAATTTTTATTATTTTTTTAATAAGTTAATCATAAAAGCTGACATATTTGCATTTCTTGTAATCAGTTGGATTTTCTTATAAGATTGCCGCTATTTTCAAGCAGCCACAAGTTTGATGGAGTAATTGTGGGATAACGGCATTACATAGCAATTTTTTTTTTCAAGCAGCCACAAGTTTGATGGAGTAATTGTGGGATAACGGCATTACATAGCATTTTTTTTTTTAAAGGAAGTTAATAATAATAATAAAGTATTATCCTTCAAATCACTGTATTTTGGACCAAAGGAAATGTGATTTTCAAGAAAAGTAATCTGCAATTTTAGGTACATAATACAATCATTAGAAACTTTCTTTTATCCATTATCTATCTATCTATCTAGAGATATAGATATAGATATACCAGCTCTTATGTATAAAATTCTGCCTCTATCAAAAATAATTCCTACAATTGAATAATCATCAGAGTTGAACAAATAATATCTATGCTTTCATTAATATATCTTGTATTTAATCTAATGGGGGGGGGGGGGGGGGGGGGGGGGGGATTAGAAAGAACATCTTTAATCCAACTGTAATCTATTGCAAACTTTTTCCAGATATGGTTTTGAGAACAATTAGCTATCATCTGGACAGGACAAATTTCCCTTTTATTCAGCTTCATTTTCATGTACATTGTCAAATAAGTTTTGAATTTTGTTTACTTTAGAACAAATACTTTGTTTATAAATTATGAGCTAGTTATCTTTAATTTTCTGCAATATTAAAAATAAATAATTACCAAAGTAAAACTTTGAAATAGATAGACAGATAGATAGATAGAACATGGGTAAGAACTACCAAAGTTAGGTAGGTTACAGTTATCCTAACTTTCAATCAATATAAGATATGCACAATATCAACTGATACATGTTATTTGATACCACAAACAATAACAACTTCATCTGTTGTCACATTAAAGGTATTAGTAAGATTTTAACATAAGATACGTAATTATACAACAACAATTCCATTTATGGAAAGCTTTAGAAAATAGGATTTTTAATATTAACTCTTACCTCTAGGAACAATTAAATCAGCATGTATCATAGAAGGTGCAATGTAATAATCAAAAGCAGGTTTAACATATTTCTCATACTGGCTAAGCACTCCTTCTATATCCCGACCCCTTTCCATTATGTCTCTCTTTAGACGACGAGCTAATCGAATATCGGAATCTGTATCCACAAAGATCTTCATGTCAAGAATCTTTAAAACTTCTTTATGATAAAAAGCAAGGATTCCCTCGAATATGATGACATTGGCACCGTACATCAATTTCTGTAAATTTGCAAAGAAAAATATTTTAAACAAAGAAAACGCAGTACATGTCTTCACTTTTTTCAAATAAGAATTCGTGAAAAGAAGATTGTCCCTCTTTGTAAGTACAGTTTAATAATAGTATTAGAAGAAAATTAATAGGGGAATTATGGCAATATCATTAGATGATTTCATAAAATTTGGAGATTTAAAAAAAAAAAAAAAAAAAAAACAACGAACAAATTAAGCAAACAATATTTTTAAAACTAAAGCCACTACAATTGAAATTATTTACTATAATCATTACACAGAATGGAAGAAGTTGATTATTTGATCAATTTTCGAAATTAAAATTTTCTTTTCCTAGATTTCAGTTTTTTTTTTTTTGTCATTTTATGAAATCCAGAATTGAACTTACTATACGAGATACCAATCTTTTTATTCAAATATATTATTGTTATTTCTGTTGTTGTTGTTTGAAACACTGATCCAGCAAAGTTAAATCATCCAGTCAACCAATCCAGCTGGACAAATGCCAAATAGAAAGAATCTAAAGACAATTCATGTGAAAGAACTGGAGGCAATGTTTTTTAAAGCTGCTTTAGGACCTGCAGCTATAGATCTATAAAAAGCTTTTTAAAACATTGAAATTAACATATGCAATATTATACACCATTATAAAGCGATAAGTTATCGTTACATACCATTCTCGCTTCTCTTGAATGTGTCGTGAAATTGTAGACAGGAACTTCAACACTTTTGCCTTCCTTTAGTTTCCGAAGTGTCTCAATTAATAAATCAAAATCAAATGCATCCGGATGATCAAAGTTATACTCTGTTTGTGCAGCCATTTCACGCTGTTTCTCATCTAAATTCTGGAGAGAAAACATTCAATAAATTATTAAAGTTTTTACAAGTTCTGGTACAGAAATATATTGCAATTTAATAACAATACAACAACAAGTATTACGAGACATTAATGACAAACTCATTCAAAAGAATTCACACAGTTTCTAAGCTTTCGATCAAACACTTAATATAGTAACACTTATAATACTGAATTATGAAAGCATCTCACTTAGGATTCCTATTTTATTATTATTTGATATAAAGACATACTTTTGTTACTAAACAATGACAAAAATATAGTTTATTTATTATTTTATTTAATCAATTAACATTAAAATACTTAAAATATTATTTTCTTTATGAAGTAAACTTTTTGAAGACAATTAATTCGTGCATTAATTACTTCTACTTATCATTTTAACACATGCTGTCAACCTAAAAGAATTATTTTCATATTTCATATAATACATGTTAAAAAAAATTGTGAACAGATATATTAATTGTGATAGATCCAATGGCTTGGCTTATTCAGGTTTTTTTATTAAAATCCAAAATTCATAATTATTTAATTTTTAATGAAACATCTGAAAAGAATATATTGCTATTTCATCTCCCTTTCACTGTAATATACTATATGTATTAATTAATCAAGAAAAAAAAAAAAAAGTCCTCAAAATCCCATTGTTTGTAATGGCCATGATCCTGTTCGTAAAATCACTGCCTTTGTTCTAATTAGTAAATGTGTTTCCTTTACAAAAGTTCTATATATTAACTTTTGCTGAAGCCAAACAAAATATTTCTTAAACGTTTCTGTTCTCTGACGAAAAAAAAAAAAAAATGGTGAACTGCTTGCTGTGTAACTGTCTATGGTCAATTCACTTCATTATAATCAAGATAAACTGGAAATACTATTCTACAGCGTTTTCTCTAGAAAATGTCTAAAAAAAAAAATAACTCTTAGAAATGATGGCTTGGATCAAAAGATATTGTAAGATTTTTTTTCTATAAAAAAAAGAAAAATTACTAATTACAACTAAATTTCTTTTATAGGAATGTTGTTATTTTAGAGATTTTCATTTTATAGGCTGGATAGAAAGAATTAAAAGAAAGTAAAATAAAATAAAACATACCACATAGAAATAAAGAAAAAATACATTTACAACTTGACACAAAATATGATTGAATTGGTTAAAAATGAATGATATGAAATGCTAAAATGATCTAAGAGAATGACATCAAATGAAATACAGAAATGATTTAGGTAAGAAAGCTATAATTAGAATGAAACCATCGTGATTGTCAATATCAGGATTCAATAAAATTTATGTCCAGTCTTCCTGCATAGCTGCAGATTTCAAAGCTGGAATAACACATCAGCAGTAGATTCAAGCCTCAATAGAATTTATAGAATCATTTAGCATGCATTAAGATATGAATGTAATACAAAAAGTAAAAATGCATATACATAACTACTGAAGTTCAAATAAGACAATTCAAAGGATATCCAAGAAAACATTTACTTTTCAAAAGATGATCATTACTTCAAATATAAAACAAAGTAACTTAAAAAATTAGGAATCTTACAGTTGTGATCTGCAAGTGCATTTTCTACCTAATTTACTTATCCCACGTTTAGCCTACTGTGCAAGGGTTGCTGCAGTATGCAATTAGCAAGCTCTAACTTGATAGCATAAAATTTCACTCAGTAAAAAGATACATACAGCTACCTTATAGAAGGAGTCCAGACTAAGTAATGTGACCCAGTTAACATCAAGGGCTTCAATGATCTTCCTGGCAACAGTTGTTTTGCCCGATGCACTGCCACCACAAATGCCTGAAAATGCAAATGACAATATTTCAATAAAATCAAGATTCATAAAGTGCACAAAGAATACAAGGAAACATATCAAGTTTTTATTAAGTTTTCATTAGTGATTTGCAACAACTTTTTCCCCAATTCAACTAGAGAAGTAACAGGCATTTCCTAAAGTAGAATGATTAGAAAGCAGACAAGGGAACACTTTATCATAGGAAAGAATTTATATTTAAATTGCGATTATGGACATGATAAAACAGTAGGAATGATAAAGAGTAGGAATGATAAAGAGTAGGAATGATAAAACAGAACATATCAGATTTCAAAAACCTTTCTGCTACATAGAAAAAGATAAAATGTAATCAGAAGCTGATAACAAATTGAAGTCAGTCGCGTTAACAGAAGGCACCAGAATGAAATGTATACTGTTTGAATATATGAGGGAGGAACTAATTTGCTGTTGCATGGATGGACATAATAATCTTATAATCTAGTACTTCATCATATCCACAACAAATATCAATGTTTACAAAGATTCTACAAAAATTGCTACTAGCCATGGGATTTCCAGTTATTGGAGAATGAATTAACTGAATAAACTTCGATGATAACACCAGTATTCTAATTTCTGGAACAAAAATCTTTTGCAATTATTCTGATGTACTGGGATAAAGATATAATAGGACAGATAAGACCTATTTTCAAGTTATTGAGTTAACGGATGAATCAAACAAAGAGAATTAACAGAATTGTCTAAATTTAATATATGATATATTAATAATTCTGTTTCATCTGAGACAAAGTAATTTCATATCATGCCGGAACAATATATAAATATCAATTTATTTTCTAATTAATACTTACATAAGTTTTAGATAAACAGGAAACGGAAAGTATTTTAATTATAAGAGATTGTTAGAAGTAAATTTCAAGCAATAATAAAGAGGATTACAAAAAAAAAAGCGGGTTACTTTTTACTAAAATAAATGGAATCAACTAATTATTTTGAAAGAACCAGCATAAAACAAGAGAAGATGTTGTAAAGCAGTCTCTAAGAATGAAATAGGAATTATAATACAACTACAGAAAATTGCAATGATTTACTGTGAAAAGAATTACTACTTGAGTCATGTGTTTAAAAGTTATTGCATTAAAATTATTGCACAGAAAGCACTATTCCCTTCATTAACTAAGACGAAAATATTCATCATTATTTGTTGTTAACAGCCTATTTGAACTATAAATCGCAACTATTTTTGCACCTAATAAAAAAAATCCATTAAATATGAGATTCATCTGTTATCAGTTTTTGAGTATCGTCTTTCAGCCACTTCAATTACAAGTCTGCTGTAAAATGGGTCATTCAATTACAAGACTGCTGTGAAATGAGCCGTCAATTAGATCTAAGACGTCAAAGAGAATTAAACTGAAGAATCTAATCTATTACTATACTGAAGCCATTTCTTATTTTTCATATATATCAAATAAATCCTTAATTACAACCATGCTAGTGAAGGAATTTTATTAATATTTAGGATTTATAAGTTTTAAATTTAACATTCTTAAAATAATGTTTAATTACAAATTCACTGATTGTAACGATGTTTGTCCATAAGCAACAACTGAACTCAACAACAATTCATTCTGAACTGAGAATACTTGATTAATTTTAAAAGCACAAACCATCTACAAACAAATTGTGTTTTCTTTTGCTTTCTATCTCACCTATAATAAATGGCTCCATCAACTGCCCTTGGGAGTCGTACCATGGAGGCCGACCTGCAGTATAAATGGTTCGCTGGTGGGTTCTGATCACGGGTTCTCGTTTAGACCCAGCCTTTGAAGTGCTGTGATGTCTTTGTCTGCGGGTTCGGGGAGAACTTTTGGACAACGCAGTTGGTGATCGTGGAGAAAGTGTGGGAGATTGGGGACTGTCTTCTTTCTCTTCTTCATCTTCACTAACTGGTTGCTCGAGACAAAAGTCTTCACCACTTCCACTATAAGAATAAAAAGTCAAAGGATAATAAAATAACAATGTTAAAGAAACATCTGTTAATAAACTAGTAAAGCCTACTTAATTGAGACAAAAGACTATCTAGTCTAGAATGAAAACTAGCAGATGGGGAATTCACCGACATAACCAGATAGTGAAAGCATTTCATTTCCTCTCTTCTCAATTAAAATGTAAATAAATAAAGTACGTCACTTTTAAAAGTTTATGAATATCAATTTAAGCATCTTTTCCTCAGTATCTGTTTTTAACACAATTTGACTTTAATATTTCAGTCCGCAACAATCTATAAATTTACTAAAAAGGCTGACCACTAATGCACAATGCATTTAAAAATATATTGGCACATTAAAACATTACATATTTCGAAAGCCTGTTTGATTTTCTTTCACAAAGAAAGATTCATTTATCGCATGCCAAAAAAACCTCTAATTTATATATTTCTTATCTCATTCTCTGCATTTGAAAATTTTGGGGAACTCCTCGTCTTGGATACATTTATAAAAACATGTGATTTTATATGGCAAATATCCAAGTCAATAGTGGGAAATTCTATGACAAATAATGTCAGTTTCAATACGTTTCACCTGTTTAAGTGTTAATTTGTTACAGTTGTTGGATATACTTAACTTTTGTTTAGAATGCTTACACATGTAAATAAAATGACTTTCTGCAAATAATCACCCATTGCATCTCTTAATTCAAGCAATTGTTATTTAAAAATAGTCTTTGGAAAGACCAAGACCTAAAGACAGAAGTTAAATTATAGATCAAACATTTCTTGAAATTTCTTAACGATTCTATGCAGAAAAATATCCATACAGATTGGAATTTAAAACTATTAAAAATCTTAATATATATAGAATTTCCAAGTTTATTTTTCATCTCAATTGATTTTAGAAAATATTTAAAAAAAAAAAAATGTTGAATAAAAAATTCAATTCAATTGACAGATTCAGCTAGTAAAAAATATCCATAAAAATATCTATAAAAACTATATATTCATAGTAAAAATATCCATAATATTGGAATTTAAAACTATTAAAAATCTTAATATAGAATTTCCAAGTTTATTATTCGTCTCAATTGATTTTAGGAAATATTTAAAAAAAAATAAGTGTTCTCTCATATATTTTTCAAAAAAAAATTTTTTTGAATAAAAAATTCAATTCAATCATTATATTTCCTTTAGACAGATTCATCTAATATACTATAAAAACATTCATGATTTTCTTTCTTCCTATTTACAAATTTATATATTTGTTAATAATACTTGTTAGGACAAATTCGTTTGTAGAAAGAGATGATACTTTTGATTTTCATAGAAATGATATATAAGTTATATCACTATCTATTATAATTTATTTCATTTAAGAATGTCAACAGTATATAAAAATCAGTCCACTATCACCTATAAATTTCACTTAAAGTCGATCCCATTAATTTATGAAATTACTTTATTTGTTTATGAGTTTGTCTTTTAATATGCTTAAATAATCCAATATATTGAAATTCCTTCTACATATTTTTATGCCAGATTAAGAAAAAAGGTCACTGAAAGTGTGAAAGGTCACTGCAAGTCCATCTGAATAAATGTCCAATATCACAAAAAAAAAAACCAGTTAAACATCAGTAGTTTATACTTCAGGAGCTTTGCAATGTTTAATTTATATGTTTTTCTTATACGTTAAAATGAATAAGAAATAGTTTGCAGCTGTACAGAAGCATACTTAGCCCAAATCTTCTTTGAGAAAAATGATACATACCTTCAGGAAATATAAGAAAAAAAATAAATAAAATAAAAAAATACTCTGAAACTGACTTAAATAGCGGAGTAACAAATGTATGCTTTGACTAAATGAATTAACTTGATTATTAAAAATAATCTATACAATTATTAATAAACATACAGTATTAATAGTAATATAGATATATATATAAGTGTAATATATATTAATATATACTATATCATTGTGGAAAATATCTTATGATACATCACTATTATGTTTACTGTTCTCTTCAAGGCAATTCTAAAGAATGAAGAGTTGCTAACAGTTATAATCAATATTAACACAATCAATAATTCCTCAATTAGATCTTTGTTGCAATGATATTTTAAAAATCTTCCAATTAGAAATAACTGTGAATTTTAAGTTTGCTTGTTCTGTGACTTTGAATTATTTAGCGGTATATTTTCCCATTTGCTTTTTTTTCATGTTGATCTTTTACTTGTGTTGACATTCAATTATTTTTATTTATTCATGTTTATTAATTTTATATGTGACGTTTTGGTAACTGAAACATGGGAAAATAAAATTGCATGATTATTTATGAACTTATTTTTATTTATTTAAGAAGTGGGCTGTTAAAACCAGTCAATCATAACACAATTTAATACTGTAGGTAAACATATTTTACTTAAAAACATCATTTCAAAATTCATGAACTTCAAACTGAATCGTTAGTCTACATACAACAGTTTGGAAATATTAGTAATAAAGAGTAATAACTTCATTAAAAACATGCAATCTTGCTAAAATTTTTGAATCTTTTTTTAAACTGATAGCTGCTTTGTTTATTATGCTAACGTTAATTTAATCACAAGATCATAATAAGTAGTAATTGATTTTTCTAACGTATTTACATTATAATAAAAGAAACTATTTTATTATTATATTAAAAATATTTTGTTGTATAACAGATGAAATGTGTTAAATCTATTATCAAAAAAAAAAAAAAAATGAAAAGGACGGTAAATTTATTTTTTGTTTTGTTTATAAACGGGGGAAATGTATTGACAATGAAAAACGGATGTTCAATCTATGTAAATATCCTTTGAATACCGAATGAATTCATTTATATTTTTCAAGTTTGCTTTACAAATCGTTCTATTAAAATATCTAAGCATTTTTTTGCTTGGGTAGCCTTAGCATTTGCTAAACAGACTATTCGTTTTCTAACAGATTTGGACTGAATTAAAAGCTTTCACGGTTATATCTACATCATATGGATTTCTATTGTCAAATGGAAAATCGAACCTTTCAAACTGATTATATTTGCTGAACGCTCCTTTATTTTGCTGAAAGTAAATATTGTTAATGGTAAGATATTTGCTATGTATACATCAAGTATTGTTTATTCATTACACTTTTTTTTTTAAACTGAGATAACTTACAATTATTACTACACTGAAATTTTGACAATAGCTTCACAATTTGACTTAAATTTATAGAAAAACCATTACTATCTAAATATTTCACTCGTAAGAGCATATCTACTTTACTTATAAAAAAAAAAAAATATATTAAATAAGCAGTTACCGGTATACGAATAAAATATATTACCAGATTTAAACATAACGCAAATAATGGATTTCATTTTCAGTTCAACCATCATTAGCGGAGACCGTGACCGGGAAAATATTAGGACTTCAGTTCACCAAAACGTAGTTTCAATTTTTTTTCTCTCTACAAACTGCTTCACACTTATATTTTCAGAACTACAATTGGATAATTATCGAATTCTTAGTTAATTGAAAGCGAGAAAATGAAAATACTTCGCATCTCAGATCGTAATCGAGCAGAAGAAACATGTACGTAATTCATTCTTAACTAACCTCGGTGTCGGCATATCGTCCATTATTACAATGTAACAATTTGTTTAATTTGTAGCAATTAGCATGAGAAGAAGTAGCCGCAATGAAGCAGATATTCGGGATATGTATTGGAGCGGTTCTTCTTCTCCTCCTCCGTCTCAATCCATCCAATAGGCAACCCTTACTTCTTTGGATCAATTAGCAGGTACCAGCCAATAGCCACCTGCAACTCATCGACTTTTTTAACGAAAAAAAACTACTAGGACTTCTAAAATAATCAGGATACTCAGAAAGAAAGAAAAATTACAAAAAAATGGCCTTACGCTTAAAAAAAAATACATGAATAATCTAATACAGTTATTTGACAACAAAGGGTTACTAAGGGAATTTTGAATTCAAGTGTAGAGGCTTATCCCAATCACGAGTAATCTTTTATATTTCGGATATATTTTATTTTTATATTACTTAAAAAAATTGAAATTAAAAAAAAAAATCAAAAAAAATCGCTGTCATCATTTCTATTTGTAGTATAGTTTAAATATTGGTCATATTTTAATTTTAGCAGTCACATTTATTAAGTTTCAAAATCTTAAATCAAGCGTTTTTCTCTATCGATTTATTTATTTCTTTTTTATCTACAAACAAATAAATAAATCAAATTATTATTATCATCGGAGAAATCTTTTCAGAGTTGAGTGTACTATTCTAATAGTTGAGTGTGATTCTAATAAACAAAAAATAAGGAAAAAATGTAATATCAGATAGCGCTAGGAAACCAGTGAAATTAAGGGAAAGGAATTCGTCTGTCTCCTCTTTAATATTTCACATTTTTTTAATGACATCTCATTCAGTGATCACGTATAATAATTAGGAACACATTTCGGGAAGAGTTATCACTTGAGACAATTTACTTTTTTTTTTCTTTGCTTATTTGAAGACGTTAGGTAATTTGTTGTTGTTTAACTGATCCCCTTCAAAAACAAATTCTTAGACAAGATCCTTACGTGAATCTTCAACTTGATCATGTCTTACTGCAAGAAAATATAAAAAAAAAAGTAACTAAAAAAAAAAAAGCCAAAAAAAGAAATCGTTTCAATTTAACTGAGATGAGTAAATACTTAAAAAAAAGAGGATAACATTGTGTTGAATTGTGTCAGTGACGTCAAGTGGGTCAACGATTAATATGACAATTGTGAAGAGAAACTAAATGTTGTTAGATAGAGTATAAACATTAAATATCCATAAACATGAATTAACATGATATTATTTTTAGAAAATCCTTCAATTTTTTTAAAAGATTAACTGTAAGTTCGCCAAGGAGGGTCAGCCAAAGCTTCCACGGCTTTGATCTCTTCTTTCAGAGCAGGAAGCGATCTCAGAACACAAGGCAAGGCTTGGACTTAAATGGTCTTATTTCTTAATAGAAAAGAACATCTTTAGCTAGTCTTACCTGTCTGAACTAGCGCTGCTAGGAGGATCAATTAGAAGCCGGGACGCCATATCGAAACACTTCATGCCTGGTAAAGCAAAAGAGCATTCATGAATGACGTCATTGCCATTGAAACGTTTTCTCGAACAACAAAACAAATGTAACACTTACTGATATCAATCGGTAATCGCTGTTGTTTATGTGAAAGTTATTTTAAACTTTCGATACCTTTGTTATTAAGATTCTAAACGACTGTGGCAGGAAATTGGAGAAGTATTTTGCGTTAGTGAAACTGAAACTCTCAAGTATTTTAGATACAAATCACGTGACTGATGCTATAAATAAACCTAAAAAAAAAATATACAATTTATGATAGTTTATAGAAGAACGTTGAAAATAGTACGCTTAACTGGTATCATCATATTCTTAAAATATTTTTGATTTATTTATCTGTTATTGTTTTTAAGCAATTCTGCTTGACATTTTATTTTTAGCTATCTTTTCAGTATATATACTTAAAAAAAATGCTCCCAAAAGAATTTTTGTATGTTTTAGCTTTTGTATTCAAAGTGAAAAAAACGGAACTTTATAGATTTCTAAAATAACTTTGTATAAGTGTATTTTTCTCCTTTTAGAGGTTTTCGTTAATATATTACAAAAAAATATAAACATAAATCTTATAATAATACATGTTACAATAAATAAATAAATAAATAAATAAATAGCAAGGAAAATATAAGTAATCATCCAAAGCTTAAACTTAAAAATGCTTTTAAAGCCAATATTCTGATCATCATTTTGTCTGAAATCGTTTTCATTGGTTCTTGTATTTTTTTTTTTAAACTAAATCTACTTACAATGGTTCATTTAAAAGCTTTCATTTAAAAAAAAAAAAAAATCATAACATCAGTTAATCACACGATTTAATTTTATATACAATTTTACGTAAAAATAATTTTATATATATTATTTTACATAAACATATATATATCTGTAGAAAGCAAAATGAATTTAATTGAAAATATTTTACTATTAAAGCAATGTAGGTCGAAGTTTATGAAAAGTTGTTTTTTTTTTATAATAAGTTGATTGTTGTTTTTCAAAGAACTGCTTATAATTCAAGATAGCCATTAATACCAGAGAGTTTCACAACAATGTGATTGGAATCTTCCGTGGACAGTAAAAGGGGACAAAGTGGCTCCGTTCTGAGGTCTCTAAGTACTCGTTTATCTTATCTGAACATATCCCTTAATGAGAAACCCACATCCTAAGTCCATTGGTTCAGTTTAGCTGCTTCAGAGAAGATAGAAACAGATAGGACAAATATAAAGCAATTCTACAAGAAATACTTCAAAAAGAATTTAAAAATTAAACTTTACAAAAAATACTAGCAATTATAATTAGATCAAATTTTAAGTTGCAAATTATGCTAAAACTCATTTGAAAAGCATACAAAAATACAACATTGCTATGTATGTTTTTACACTGGAATTTTATTAAAATTAAAATGTAAGAAAATATGTTTTTCTTTCTTATTCTTATTTATTGCATAAGAAACTCAATAAACAAGAAATATAAGTTGCGAGTGTTAGATATCATTTTGACTTATAACTTTAAATAAATTTAAGCTTGAAAAAACAAAATATAATCAATCGCTTTTTAATTTTGGAATTTGTGATATTTGTGCACAAATTACAGCATCAGAAATCATCAGATATTTAATACAAACCTTTTAATTCCTTATATTTTGTTTTGTTTTTGTTTTTATAACATAATATCATCGCACCCAATAGGGATTAAGCAGTCTATCTGTCATCTCAGATTGACAATAATCTGCAAAAAGATGAAGTATGGATAATTCTTTTCCTCTGCCTTTTCCATCTAATGATTAGGGAATCACCTGCAGAGACCTTCTCTAGATTCCTCTTGAATTCCTTTTCCAGTTGATCACTATCAGAAGCCATCCCACTATCCCCTCTGCTTTTGTCTGCTCTGTATACTGAAGACAAGTGAGAGTTGATTTGCTAATCACTTACCAGTCTTCGAAGTGAGGCGAAAAGAAGATATCGTATCATATATTGTTTATCCATTCATTTCATTAGACAGAGAACTGAACTTTTAATTCCACAACAACCATAGATGGCTATGTCTACATTTCATTCTTTGGATCTGGTAAAATGAATTATAAACATTCAAGAACAATGAATGTTTATAACTGCTGGCTTTTGTACACGTTCTCTAATTTTAAATACGTTGTTTTCAATTGCATTTTATTATACCAAAACAAAAAATGAAATTAAAATAAAAGAACATGATATATCTTTCCTTCTATAATGGTGTTAGTGCATGAGAGATGAAAATGAAGAAGCATCTATGTGATCTGAAGGTAACTACAAAAATCAAAGCAGGAACATCTATTGAACTAGATAAACAGATCCATAGATAATGCCTCTGCAACAAGGTGAAGTAAGAGCTGAAAGATGCTGCAAATTACCTTGGATTTGTGTTAAGATAACTTTGTTAGCTCTCCAGGAATGATCTCTTCACAAGCTCTTCACACTTCTTGTGAAAAGTGAATCTAACAGATATTATGTGATGACTCTATAAACCTTTGAAAATGAATTTTCTTGAAGATTGTATACATTTCTGTGAAGAGTGATACTAAAAAAACTCAAAAACCTCCATTGTAAAGTGTGGGGTATTTATTATAATTTATCCTTCATCAACCGGAAAGAAAACAAAATTACAAATTCTCATTTAAATCAACAACTGTAGGGATAAATATGATAACATCAAGCAAGACATTAAACTATTTCTACAATTTACAATACACCAAATAATACATAGTATGTTAAACAAAGCCTTCATATATCTTTCCTTCCTTTCATCGACTTTGGTCAACTATGGACCACGGGCTAGTCCTACCTGACAACGTCAGAGTAAGGCTAAGAAATTCAAGAAGGGGGATGAGATTTACATCCCATCGAGAATAATCCTGAGATAGTAAGTCCCAGGGAGAAACGGACGAAACACAGAAGAAGAAAGAAACAGCCATGCCCACGCCGGGATTCGAACCCAGGTTCCGACACATCGGCCACACGGCAGACTGCCGTCTAGACCGCTCGGCCATGCCGGAACGGCTCATATATCTTTATTATTGAAAAAAAATTTGAATTTTAATTTCAAGATGTTAAGCAATGATTATCCAAACCTTAAAAGATACAGAGCCAGTGCTATGTCTTTTGGTGCCCTCCTGCAAGTACAAATCACTGCTCCTTCTACCCCATTACTGTTAAAATGGGTGACCCTTTCTTCATCTGGACCATTATGTTCAGCCAAAAAAAAAAGACACTATGCAATATCTCCTTCCTCCCCCTGCCTTGCTTTATTGTATTCGTCCAATCCTGGGGAGATATCTTGAAATGTGAAGTGGTAGAGCAATTTTCTTTTTAAATATTCAATGTTCATTGAGAGAAGTCCAAAGTTTATTATAGATAGAATGAGGTAGTCAGAAAATTAGCTAGAGCTTCTCTGCTTAAGAGATATTAATTGTGTAAATAAAACAAATATGCCGGTATGTAGAATATATTTTTTTTTCAGTTAGTTAAGACATATAAGAAGAGTTAAATTCAAAAATAAAATTTCCTTTACTAATAAAGGAATATGAGGCCGTTCCGGCATGGCTGAGCAGTCTAGACGGCGGTCTGCCATGTGGCCAGTGTGGTGGAACCTGGGTTCGAATCCCAACATGGCTGTTTCTTTCTTCTTCTGTGTTTCGTCCGTTTCTTCCTGGGACTTACTATCTCAGGATTATCCTGGACGGGAAGTGAATCTTGTCCCCCCTTTTTGACTTTCACTAGCTTCATCCTGATTTATCAGGTTGAGCTAGTTACGTGGTCCCTAGTTGGCCAAATTCGATAAAGGAAGGAAAAGGAATATGAAGACTTTGCTTAACACTAAAGTAACAATCTTTAACGGGCACCATAATCTTCAAATATTATATAATTCATATACTATCTGTCTTAAAGAAGAGAACTAACAGATATTTAGAAAATTGTAATTTTTATTTAAGTTATTATTATTTTTTAATTTTAATTAAAGAATTTACAGTTAAAATGCATTGCCAAAATATTTTGTTCTCTCACCCCCCCTCAAAAATTCTTGTGGGTGCCCATGAACATCACATTTCTATCATATCAATAATTATATGCTTATTGTAAATTCTAGAAATAGTTTACTACCTTGAATATGTTATCATTACTGAATCTTTCTCGATTCAGAATGAATTTGTTTTATATTTGCTTGAGAAAGGAGTGGATTATCCTAATAATCTCCCTAAACTTGCTTGAAATGAAGTATTTGAGTTTTTAAATATCATTTCTTTCAAGAGCTTATTTACAATTATGCAAAAACAAGAGTTCACATATAGATATTAAATGTAGGTTTTGGAAGTAAAAATTGCTTTCTGGAACGAACAGAATAGAAAAAAAAAAAAAAAACATGTACGACAAAAAGCTGGAATAGCAAAGAAGCTTCCCAATTCTTCATTCAGATTTTAATTAAACACTTGATTTTAGGCAAGAAAACTCGGTTTTAAAGCAGTTGCCTGCTCTAAGAAGTCAGTGGTCAAGTTGTCAGAACTTTGTCAAAGTTAATATTTAATTCAGTCATTACGTCAAACTGTCTTCAATCATTTACTTTAAACTATCTCATCTTTTTTATTCACTACGTCAAACTATCCTCTGTCATTTATTTTAAACTTTTATAATGAATAAAAAGATGATATAGTTTGAAGTAATGACTGAAAAAGAACTACTAAAGAAAAAATTGGCGTTAAACAAGTACCCAACAGAATTTATAGAGTTTAATATCAAAAAGTTCTTTCGACACAAGGAACAGCAGAGAGATAATGTGTTCAGGAAATTTAATAAAGTATTGAAGTTACCACAAAGTACCTATATTGGTGAGGGAACATTTAAAAGCATTTAGGAACAATAAATGACACATTTCAGACTGGGCAGATCTTTGCCTCTCGGAAAAACACAACCAGGACCCAATAACTGAAGTCCTTTATCAGATACAAGATAGAAAAACAAGCCTGATTCTTCTTCTTCTTACGAGTTTGGCCTACTATGGACCGCGGGAAACAACTGACTAGATGAATAGTCTTTTCCTCTCCTCCCAGTATTTCTTCATTCTCTCACTCTGCTTCCGCCTTCTGTCATCTGACCAGATTACCTTGGTCCTCGTAGTTTCTTTACCCTGGAACCCCTTGAATCCATTAACTCTCATTCTAAACATTTTCCTATTCCAGATCTCTTCTGAATTAATCCCAACTTGTTGCATGTCTCTTCTTGTTTTCTCAACCCATTTAGTCGTCGACTTTAAGTTGGTGATATAGTCGAAGATCTTCTTAGTTAATCTAGATTCGCTCATTCTTACGAGGTGACCATAAAATATCAGTCTTCTCTTACGTATCGTGTCTGTAATCTTTTCCACCCGTTTGTATAAATCCATATTTTTCCTCTTCCTCCATGTACCATCCTCTCTTTTTTC
>JAFIDM010000001.1:102767823-102821016 GCA_023159025.1 Thereuonema tuberculata
TTCTTGTCATTTTTTACCTATTATCCCAGCACGTTAAACTTTCTTTAAGAATAAATGAACTTGAATAAAAAGATGAAGAAATGAAAGCCGTCTAGTGCAATGCCTATTGCTCTTATAAATGAATAAAAAATCATTTTTAAAGTTCATTCTTTGATTCATTGAAAACTCTCAGGGGGAGGGAGGGTGATTGCTCCCCACCACCCATTTAATCCATCAGTATATGCATGTCTGTTCGAAATGTTTAGCATACTTCCCAACATGCTACAAACTTGATATTTGGCATGGGAGTAGGTTCCATAGTGTAGACAATGTAAAAAGTATTTTTTTTGGGAGGGGGGATGACCATGAAGTGTGTGGCAGCAACCCGCAATGCATCCTTGTTAAGCGGTCTGCAATGCATTCCCCTGCCATCTCCGATCTCGATAGTAATTGCTAAATAAATGAAGCATTTTGTTACATTACATATTCAAGACTTCCACAGCAAAGCGAAGGAAGCAGGCATGTCTTTTCTATTTCACACATTTTGGTTCCAGATACATAAATTACTTTGATGTCTTAATGGCATATCATTTATACCATCAATTACCTACATATTTGTATTCTATAATACAGTTTTCACAGTTAAGTTTTAGATAGTTTTATTTAAATATGTAATTCAAGTTAACTTTTAGCATACTTTGCTATATTTGATACCAATGCAGTATCCCTCATTTTCTGGATTTCTTTTGTTTTTCTTCAGCAGAGTAACATTTTTTTTTTTCTAAAATGATAAACAGAATATAATTATCAGATTATAATTACCTGCATTGTTAAAAAAAAAAAAATCAGTATCGTGATATAAAAATTTAAGTAATTTATAGGTTTTTAACAAGAGTTTTAGCAATTACAGAAATTATTTAAGATCAGTAATTCAAAATGCACACATTTGCCACAAAGAGTCATTTTCACTTGTAAACTGAAACTTATGTACAAGTGTTTTCTTTTCATATGATTTTATATTCTTATATTTAAAACACAATCCCTAAAATCTAACAATTTTAAAGGTTTATTTTAACTTATTTTGGATATTTGCGCTTCTTTAAGAAATTTGAAGTTTGTCTTATGTAGTTCTGATAAGAATTGTAAGTTGAGGAGTCCATATACATTTCAAAGAAAGTAAGGAGGACTTTCAGAGAAAGCGACTGCTGACGTTCAATTAACAGTACACTGTTATCTAAGACCATTACGAGGAGATTTAGCTCGAAGTTTATAAGACACAAAGCCATCAGTGCTGATCGACATGGATTCTGGTGCAATGAAGTAAAAAGTAAGTTGGCTTTTTTCTATTTTCTTTTAACTTTAATGTCATTTCTAGTTCTTTAATTGGCCCTCCTCTAACTTGGCATTTTTCAAATTGCTTTTAATCAAGTTTTGATTAAAAATATTAGTTTGTTCTCATGATTTCTCTATTCATAGTACATAGAACAAGAAAAATTAACATGCTTTCTAAATGTAAGATTAATTTACATTGAACAGTTTCAAAGTATTACACCTTCAATGAGTGGTGCAATCAAATAAGCAACAAAATAAAACAAACAAAATGGAGGGAGCAGGGCCCCCCCACAAGGTCAGTTGGTCCCTCAGCACTGAGGCCTGGCTGTCAAAGGGGCCCAGGCTGAGATCTTAACAGAAAAAAAAAATATATCACTTGACCTTTTTTTTTTTATATAATTAAGTGCACATTTTATATAAACTACTTTTCTGCTTTAAGCATCTGCATAGAGCTATTCTGCATTACAATGTTTGCATAGATCAAATTTTCTCTAAACTTCATTTCTAAGCTTAGGTGTAGAGCTGGAAAAAGTAAATGTTTGTCTTAAATTAATTTATTCTAAAAATAATGCTAATAACTGTATTTGACATGTTTAAAAGGGAGAAATATGAAATCATTGTTTTTTTCGTGATATTTTTGGTTAAGAATGTATGATTTTGACTATAACATGGAAGGGCTGTTACTGCATTTGGTATCTGAGCCCTGAAGTTGATGTGGGGGGCCTGGGAGGGCAGACTACGAATTCTTTCTACTCGACTGGAGAAAAGAGTAATAAATTTAGCTTCTTTAAAAAAAGAAAATGCGAACAAACACAAAATTATAAATTTAATTCTTTTAATTAGACTAAAAGTGGTCATAAGAAATTACAAAAAAAATTGAAAACATGCTTTGATAATTACAATGAAATCACAAATAGTTTATGATTTTTATTTTTTTTTTAAACTTTGAATTGTAATGTAGAAAAAAAATTACTGTGGCTCCTCATAGTTTAGGAGTAATAGATAATAATGCATTAATTTGCATTTATATTTCATTTCATGAAAGATAAATCCGTAATATACCCAATACATGCTCTAAGAAATTAATACCAAATGGGTGCAAAGGTACAATTTTGCTTTCTATTTTGTCCTGAATGGTTTAACATCTAAGCCATTGAAGTAATGGTCGTCAGGCTTTTCGTCAATCTCAGTTATTGAAGCTTTTTAAAAAAAATAAAAAAATAAATACAGTTTGTAATTTATTTTTTCATTGAAAGTACTTGATTGTGTTGTGCTTAAATACTAAAAAACTGAGTTAGAACCAATTTAAAGTAAAATTAATTATCTAGTCTAAAAGTTTAGCTTTTAGCTTCGTTCATTAAATAAACAAAAAAATATTTCTTCCATAATCATTATTATCAGATGAACTCACAATTGTAAAATGGATAAAAATATAATTAGAAACTTAGAAATATTCTTTCACAATAATTGAACAGAATTAAAACTGGATGAAAGAAAATGCAAAAAGTCTACAAAAGAAAATTAAGCTAAAACTGTTCATTAAGTTTCAGGGATAAATCTAACAAGATTAGGAATTTTAGTTAATAAGTGTTAATTTTTTAATTTAAAAAAAATTAAAATCTTTGAGAGAATGCATATTCAGTTAAGTTCTTAAATTCACATAAACAGTATATATCAACAGAAAATTCAAAAAAATAAGCAGGAATAAAAATAAGATGGATATTAATTTTTCATATCTAAGTCAATGTAATAATTAATGGTGAATTTCATTAGATTTTGAATAGCTGTAAGATTCAAAAGATATACAATAAATGTATAAGCCTTTTTTTAAAAAAAAAAAAAAAAAAAATACATTTCTTACCAAAACAACATATCAGTAAAACAAGATTCATCCTTAGCTGTTTAAGGAACAATAAAGAAATTAATATATAATTAAATGAGCAAAATAAATATTTATACCTTCATTAAAAGAAAACTTGTATCTCTTGAACCAAAGTTTCTTTCTACAATATAAACACTCCAATACAAATTGACTGAATCCATATCTGTAGTAAAAAGAAATTTCCAGAAATAACATGTATAGGAAACAATGTACATTTTTTAATTTACAGTTTCCTAATTATTTTTTTTTTTTAAATCCTTAAATAATTAAAGAAAAAGGGTAAAGTTGATTTTTCTTTGTAAAATATTTCATGCAATAATAGCAAAATCAAGGTAGTAAATTTAAGGATGATTGAATGATGTCAGTGCAAACTAATCTACTTGTCACAAATGAAAAATGTTTAGTGTGAAGAGTCAACTAGACTCAAAGCTTTAATTGGTTGACTTATATTAACCAACTAATATGTGGTTAGGAAAAAAATGATTTTGCCAATTCGGCTTTTCTCTTAATAACTACAAAATTTGTTCTTTTCATAATTATTATATTTCTTATAAAAAAAAAAAGAGTGAGTTATAAATCATACTAAACTTAAACTAAGTAACTTTCATTCTATATCAAAACAATAATAACCAAACTATACATAATAAACGTAACTTCAAAATCTACAGTAATTGGTAGATGAAAGGCACTGGGTGTATTTTACACATGATAAGTCGTATTAAAACACGTTATTTACATCTGTACATTTGATGAATCGTTTACCTCTCAGTATCTCTTCATCTGAGCCTTATTATTGTACTATCTCTTCTGAATCACAGTTATTGTTTATGTAAATCTAAGAAATCAGCTTTATTATTCCTTTGTAATTTATCAAAACTATCACAAATTCATGTTAAAATATCTGTTTTTAAATTTCATTTTTGTTTTGCTGTAATTTCAAGAAATTACTGTCAATTGGTATCTTAGTTATTAAACCGTTACTTTACTGTTTTTCAGATGAACCACTGGAAAGCTGCTGCGTTTTGGAGGTACTTTCATCCTCTGCGATAACTGAAAATACCTCTTTGCTATTTTGTGCCAATAATTCAGATGCACAGTCCTGTCCAATATCTAAATCACGGCACTGTTTTAATTCATCAGTGTCACATGTCTGCATTTCACCACACTGTGCTTCAGTCGCCTTAGCGGCCTTCTCCAATTGTGCTTTGGTAAGTGTATGAATTGTATATCTAATGTTTCGTTTTGCTAACCTAAGGTTCTTTTTCAGCAGTTGTTGTTGTTGCTGTAGTTTCCATGGTTTATCTTCAATGCTATCCATTTCTTTGGGCTCAGTTTCAACTTTGGGCAAGTCTTTAGGGTTAATGGCAATTTCTTTAGGACAGTAATAATAACCTTTTTCGTCTTTTGGTTTATTCATGGCCAGCAACTGAAGACTGTGTATTAATTGTGTTCCAAATGACTTTTCACAGTGATCCACATACAAGGACTGTTTAATTTTCTTAATTCCCTGAAAGTAGATACAAAAATAGTTTAATATATAATACAATTTCACTTATTTGTAGTTCTTGTATACTTAGTATTGCTTTTTAGCAATTTTCAATTTTCACTTTCATTGTCTGTCAATAATCATGCCATCTCTATCTCTAAAACTTCAAATAAAATAAACTACATATTGAAACTTATATCTCTTCTTTCTGGCATATAACATTACAATCTCCTGATACCAAGAAACTACTCAAACAACTACTTTGTTTGGGTGGAATTAGATAGATCAATCCAATAACAAAATTTCCAGATATCAAAACATTAAATTGATGTTCTGTCGCTCAAAGATTTTAACCATTAAGAACAGATGAACTACTTAAGACATACTGAGATTAAGATACTTTTTAATTGAGATTATATTTCATTATTTACATTGATAAAAGTATCATGCACATAATGCCCAAAAAAATAGTTTAATGTATCAATTTAACCTTAGAATTTTCAAAGTAATATCATTACCATTTCCTCATATGTGAAATAGATAGAAATTTAAACTTCAAAATTCTTTAACAATTATGAAACAAATGGAAGAAATTAATTATTACATGAAAATCCTGCTCAGTTAAAAGAAATATCTCATAAATTTGTAGCAGAAGATTTCTTGAAAATTACAATCTTAGCAGACTCAGAGTACCACAATTCTCTTCTCACTATTCTGAATGAAACTAGAGAAGATGCTGTAAATGTATTAACAACATCGAGATGCCGTAAATGCTTCAGTGCTGGGTTTAGAGTAAGATGTTTTGTAAAAGAAAGATTAAAGTATGTAGTCAGATTATATTCTACAGCAATGTTGAAAAACTTTGAAACTTTCTTGCAGGGTGTGCAGTGGACATTGAGAGACTATTTCTATTTCCTTTTTTAATAGCTTCCTACTAAGAAATTATTACACAAAGCTATTTGCCAATAAGTCAACTGATACCGTATTTAAAACAATAATCCTTTAACAGCTTAATTTAAATTTTCATCATTTTATATTAGTAATGTTTATTAAAATACTTAGTAAGCATCAAGTTACGGAATTTGTTGATTTATTTCCTTCTTTACTCTATTTGTATTAAGTTTTGTAAAATGAAATAATATTTGCAGCAATTATTCTGATCCTGATAACACTTCACTGATGTTGTTCGAATTTTCCTGTTCAGATCAATTAATGTCATCACAGAAATACAGTAGATCACAAATATACATTACCGTATATGCTCCATTAAACGCCAAGGCTCTTATTGTCGCCGGTCTCTAATAAGCGCCGGGCTGCAGAGGGGACACGGCAAAATAGTAGCAGGTTTCTAACAGTAGCCGGGTCTTTGATATTTGCCTACCAGTACTAGTGTAAGCGTCCGTATCTTTATAGTCGTGCGTAATACCTTACGGTATATTGCCTTACAAAATGCCGCCATAACGGTCATTTGTCATTGCCTTTAAGATTCGCGCGGTGGAATACGCGAAAGAAACTTCCGGTGAGGCGGCCGCCCGTCATTGCGGATTCGGAGGACGAATAGCAGCGAAAGGTACAGAAAGACATTGCCATTTATTTTTAAGTACCATGTGAAATTCATATAAAGTAGCTATTTGTAATATTAGCCGGTATTTATGTGTAAAAATATTGCGTTCTGAAGGTTTTTGTTAATAATGGCCGGTCTTTAATAGCAGCCGGTCTCTATTAAGCGCCGGGAGCTGAGGCTAGTTTTGCAAATAAACGCCGGGGGCCTCTATTGGAGCATATACGGTATATATTTTTGCTGAAAATGTTAATTATAAAAGAAAAGGATTTAACATATCTAAAATAACATGAAAACGACAAAAAGATTTTGCACTTCGAGCCGCCCCAGATTCTTGATCGATGCTGGCTCGAAGTGCAAAATCTTTCTTGTTCCTATGTGCCTTCCTGATTTGTCATTTTCATATTACACAAAGGTATTTTCCAATAAGCTTACTGATACTTAAAACAATAATCCCTTAACAGCTTAATTGGCAAAACAATGCTCTTAGTATTTACACTATTGGCCTCAACAAGGGGCGAGAAATGTGAGCAGTTAGCCGAAGAAATGTTGCCCAGGGTACGCCATAGGAGGCGGCTCACGCTATACCCGCAGAAACGGATGAAACACAGAAGGACAAAGTAACATCCATGCCGAGGCCGGGATTCGAACCCAGGTTCCGACACATCGGCCTCACAGCAGACCGCCGCCTAGACCATGTAGGAACGGCTCATTTTATATATATTAGTAATCTTTATTAAAATAATTAGTAATCATTAAGTTACGGAATTTATTGCTTTACTTCCTTCTTTAATCTATTTGTATTATTTTTTTGTAAAATGCAATAATATATTTGATTATATATATTTATGCATTTCTGTGATCATGTAGATTGAGGATAACAGGAAAATTCAGAATACATCAGTGAAGTGTCAGATCAGAATCAGAATAATTATTGCAAATATTATTTCTTTGTCTCTCTTTTTTTTTATACAAATCTTAATTACTACAACGAATTTCTACTTCTTTTTATTATCAAATAGAACATAAGTCCAATCAATATTATTATTTTATTGAATACTTTCCAAGGTTGGCCATATGTTAACTGTCTCCTGAGACATTTTCAGTTTATTGATCATGAAAATTTGTTAAATATTCTAAATTACTTAATATAGGGATTATTTGATTTTTCTAATATAAATTCAATATCTCGAAGCACCTTTAAAAAGACATTCAAGATTCTCCTTCTTTCAAATTGTTCTATTTGCAATTAAAAATAAAAATTTGTTTTTGTTTTTTTAATGTTACAGATAAAATTCTATCTGTTTCTTTTACCTTTTTGTATAACATGGGAGCTTTTGACAGCTTGAGAATCGTCAGATGGGGCTTGAAACTTTTCGCCTGAATTGCCAGTCCATTAGATTGAAAGGATTCCTCAACTGTATCTGATAATAAAGACAAAAAAATGTAAGTTTTATAATTGTAACTAAATTCAGCAACAATTCCAATGCTTATCATGTGAATATCAAATCTTATGAATTCAGTGCAGCATTATGAAAATACATTTAAAGTAAATAAAACTGACAAACAGTTAAGTATTTTTTTTAAGAAATCTTTCTTTAGTTTTAGCATCTACGTAACACAATTTTAAACAAATGATTAAGTCAAAAGCTTGGAATGTTGGTAATTACTTCTCAGATAATCATTTAAATAATTACTATTCAACTTTAATTTTTCTGTTTTTGTTTAGATCTTATTAAAGTGTGTAGATTAATATAAAAAGACAAATAAGGAAGGCACATAGGAACAAGAAAGGTTTTGCACCCTGAGCCGTCACCAGGTGACAAATACTAAAGAGCACAAAAATGCCTGTTCCACATTCCCATCGGTGATGGCTCAGGGTGTGAAAATTTTCTTGTTCCTTCCTTATTTGTCTTTTTTATATTAATCTAGGCACATTACATTTGCTTACATTATTTATTGTGAAAGATTTTTTGAATGCTTTATTTAAATTCCTTTGGAGCTCAGGAGGCCCAAAGGTCAGGAATTTAAAGCTCTTTTGATTTTTTGTTTATTAGTTGTTGTTGTTTCTTTTGGGGATCACTGGTTGGAGCATGAGTAGGATCCTCCACCTTTCGTACCTCTCTAAACATATCATCATGGGTTTATCTAGTTGACAAGTCCTAAAGAGATCGAAACAGCCGTCCCAGATTCCCATCGTGTTGATGGCTCAGAGTTTGAAATCTTTCTTGGTCCCATGTGCCTTCATTATTTATCTTTTTTAAAAAGATCTTTTTGTCTTTAAAATAAAAACCAACCATTGTTATATTTTAGAAATAGAAAATTACTTACTTGCTATACTTTCTAATCTCTTTAATCCTTCTCCACTTTTAACTTTGGCAAACAAAACCTATTTAAAAAGAATAAAAAAATGCAAACCTTCAATTTGGGAAAAATTAATATAATGATTATGTTTTACTGATAATTTTCATGTCCCATGAAATGCATTGTTTGTTACTGAGCTATAAGATGAATTAACATTGACATCAGCTGAAGTCAAAGCTATAGTTTAAATTAGTGATTTGAACCAGCACTTTTATTTTGTGATATATCCTGTCCTTATAATTTTCATCTTGACTAAATAAATATTAAATGTAATAATTATGAATCTACCTGATTCTGGAAATGGCCAAGTCCTTCAAAATGTAGTGTTAATGGTGTAGATATTACTTTCTCAATCTTTTTGTAACAGTTCTCCAAAATGTCTGAAGCTCTGTAGGAATATAAAAAAATAAATCCTTGATAAATTGGTCTTTCATATACATACAAATGAAAGGGAACATAAAAGTAAACAATGTGTTAAATGAAAACAAAGCAACAGATTCTTTAGTTACATTTTTGTTATATTACACCCTTTGTCGTTTACACCCCATACTTCTAGGCTTTGCCTCCTGGTTAACGTGTGGCATTATTATGCACAACAATATTTTAGTTCCAATTATCGCTTCCAGGTGCATATATGGCGCTTTCAAGAAAGTTCATGGTCTTTGAACATTAAATTACAAACATTATAATAATTATAAATTATAAACATTCTAGTTCTAAACATTAGCTATTTTTCCTATAAATTTCTTTTGTCTAAATTACCTTTCAATGTCTTCGTTGTTTGCAAGGTGAAATACTGTCAGAGTCAGATGCAAAGTGTTAACATCAATCAGTGCCTTTTTAAGTAGTGGCTCCTTTGTAACAATATCATCTTGGATTAATTTCATTTCTGAATGAATCTGAAGCAATCAAAACAATAATTTAATAGTACAATAAGACATATGTATTATTAAACACACACACAAAAATATTTTATCTACAAGGATATTTTCAGTGGGAAGATTTCAATGTCCACAGTGTATTTGATTGAGATAAGTTTACCAAAACATAATTTTAAGTTGATAACTTCTTCAGAAAAATATATTAACAGCTCAGATCTTTTGACTTTTTTTCTACCTCAACTACACTGAAAATCACATCAAAATTACAATGCTACGTATCTTCTTCACTGACCAACTGCATTAGTTAGTGATATTACTTCTGAAAGAATGCAATATTTTCCCCAACAGAAAATGAAGTTTTTGATATTCATGTTCTTTAAATAAAATTGACCATATCTATTGATCACTATCAAAATAATTTTGATTCTAAGTTTTACAAACAAAATGAGACTATTTTAATAATTATGTTTCAGATATTAAATCATTGTTGTTGATATGTTCTTAAATATCAACAAGCAGCAATTTCAAGGTATCAGAAACTTTAATGCACAGGACGAGGCAGTAGTCATTTAATACTCCCTATAGAATGGAAAGAAGCTTTTGGATAAAACTGTTTGTAATAGAATCATGGTGGCTGTCTGATTGACACCCACCAATATGATTCCCCCTAGGCCTAACATGTTTCTATCATGAACAATTTTACCCAAAACAGCCAGGATGAACAACCATCTTGATATGGCCAGGAAAGTCCTGATTTTGGAACGAATTGTCCTGCAATGTGATTTTTGAGGGTTTTTTTTTTTTTTTTCATTTTTTGATTGTGTTGCTCAGAAGTTTTTTTCTTTTTTTTTTTTTTTGCTTCGGTTGTCCCGCATTGTAATTTTAGAAATATGGCCACCCTGAAACAATTCCTTTCCATTTTAAGGGTTATTAAAGCAACTTTTACCTAATCCTGTATAAACTTCCAATGGCAGATTGTCAGGTTTTCAGTTCCTGTACTTACTTTGATGATAAATTTAATCTAAAGAGCTTAATGAATGGGTGGTAATGATGAAAACCCTTTATCTGAGTTCCTCATTATTACATACCATTGGCATTTGATTATAAAATCCTTTAATGAAAATTAATCTATTTTGATTTTTAAAATAAATCCAGTGCCAATAATTAAAATAATTTCCAAACAATGCTATTACAAAGTAAACAAACCAACAAATAATACAAAGAAGATTATACCCCCATATTTATATTACTTTCCCAAATTTTCTAATAAAATGTCAATTAAAATATCCTAGGAAAAAATAATTTAAGAAAAAGACATAAGAAATGCAAATTATGATAAAGAAATTCATTGAATAATCAAAATAAATGAAGCAACAATCAATTCCGGGATGACTGCAAGAGGGAACCAAGGAAGAAAGAAAAAGAAAGCCGTCTATATTGTTAAATTTAAATTAACATATTTTTTAAGTGAACTGTGGATAACAACAAAAACAATTATGCAAACAAAACAAAAACTTACTTCAGGATTTGAAACTTGGACTCCTACAAAGTAATTTGGCCGAATTCGTTTTGAGCCGTCAACAGACTTTTTCTCTTTCTTCTTTTTTCTGTCATCATCAGTGTAAGACAGCTTTCCTAAAAAAAAAAAAATTATAACAGATTAACAAAACTTTAGATTTCAGATTTTAAAAATAGTTTACTAGTTTATTTCAGAGCTACACAATTTACTGAATCATAACTTTTTTGTTTCCTTAAGAAAACAAAACAAAACAAAAAATTGTGGAAATATAGTAAATTTCATTTTAGACTAGATGTATTATCTGGCTTCACCAAGATGCATGTTAGAAATGCAATAAAGAATTGTTGCATTTGGAACTTCATGTTTATAAAGTTTACAAATTTCACATGTATCTATATATATTAATCTGTTAACTAACAATTATTTACTTAGAATTATGTCATTATATAAAAGTAAAAAAATTATAAACTTTGAATAGAAAACTATTGCAAAAAATATCACCAAAAACATACAACTTCAAAAAACGACAGTTGTAGATACCCATCCTCACAAGAATGCCTGCACAACCATTTAAGCCCCCTTCCCATGTACGATCACCATTCTGTGTTCACCACCAGTACAACAATGGAGAGCTTGTGGTCTCTTTCTCACACAGTGGAGGAACTACATATGCCCTTTTCCGCTATCAATAAATTATAATTACTGAGAACCTATTATGCCTATATTGATAAAACAAACTTTCTTAGCATCTTTAAAAACCCTTCTGCATATCTATTAAAAGTTTCATGTTAATCAATAAATCCAGTAAGAAAATATGGCGAGTTGAAAATAAAAGTATATTAAAACAGTAAAATTCATGGTCATAAAAAAAATGTCATTATTCCTGTTCCCTAGGGAATATGGAGATGCCTATAAAGAAGCACAATTTAACTCTACAAAACTAAAATACACATCAAAATTAATTAAATGACTCAAAAGTTAAAAGCAATAATTTATGTTAATTGTAGAGCTCAATAATTAAAAGATGCAGTGAAATTATGTTTGGGTTTCGATTTTCAATAGCATTTCTGTCTAATTTGTGTAATCCTCGTGAGGCTTTTGGAGTTTTTTTTCTTCACTGCTTGAGTGCCTAAGGTAATAAGTGATAGTGTATAGCCATAAACCATCCCTGGTACCTCTTACCGAATAGTGAAAACTGCTAATTGGTTTAGTAGTTTCTAAGTTTTAAGCAACTAAATACATTTTTTTACAGGGTGATATGTATAAATATACATACACTGTCCGACCACTTTATTAGGTACATCTACCTAGCAGCGTGTTGGCCTCCTTTAGCCCTCAAAACAGCCTGAATTTGTTGAGGCATGGATCCCACAGGATGCTAAAAACATTGTTGAGGTATTGTGTATCATGCAGACATGAGTGTGTCATGCAGTTCCTGAAAATTTGATGGAGGTGTAGGCCTGGAGCAAACAGCCTGCTCCAGCTCATCCCACAAATTTCAATCGGGATGAGATCTGGGGACTGAGTAGCCACTGCAGCAAGGAAAAGCCATCGTCATGTTCTTCAAACCATCTCATAGTGATGCGGGCTTTGTGAACTGGCGCATTAACCTGCTGGAAGTAGCCATGTGCATGAGGATAAACTGTTAACATGTATGGTTGAATTTGGTCAGCTAGATGTTTAGGTACGCTCTAGTATCCTGACATATCTTCTGAGGTATCAATGGACCCAACATGTGCCATGAAAACATCCCCACACAATGACACTGCCTCACCGGCTTGAAGAGTTGCTGTGAAACACAGCAGGGTGTACCTAATAAAGTGACTGGACAGTATATATATATATATATCAAGAAAGAGAAAGATTTACACACAGAGACAATTAAAAATGTATATTATTATGTTGTTGTTTTTTTATTCTTCATACTTAACATTACTAATGTACTGAGGGAAGGTGTATCGGTAATAATAACCCTTACCACTATATTAGAGAAAAAGAAAAATCCAGCATTTTCACCGTTTGTTTCTGCTTTTTGGTTGGATGGATCACAAACAATTTCATTATGTTACCCTCCCCTTCAAAATTCCTCATATGTCTAGTGCTTTTCATTGTGTGAAACCAAATCAAAATATCTGAAAATTTTATATTTAATAATAAACTTGATGACTAAATGAAAAATAAAATCAAGGCCAAAACAATGAGAGATGTAATAGGTATTACAAAGTGACTTTGTATGATAAAGAAGAAAAATATAAATGAGTAGCAACAAATAATTGGATTTCATAAATACTTTCAGAAACATTATGCTTGGATCTATACAATCAGTAACATTTCTTTGTAAGTGTGTCACAATGAAAATGATAATAATTGATGTCAAGATAGTAAATATTTTTCTTATCAACCTAGTATTTGGAGTGTAGTTTTCAAAAGTAAGTGAATAAACATAAACATTAAAAAATTAAGAGAATATACTCTTACCCGTGAAAAGACTTTTCAGAGTAAAAACATCTGGAAATTCATCTTCTGATTCCATTTCACTCAGCGTTTCATTGGCAAAAGGAAATAAAGACAGTTCTGATTCCTGTGCATTAGAATTGACAGTATCTCCAACATCACTTACAGAACTCTCAACTGTTGTTTCAGAGCAGGAATTTGATACTGAAGTATTAATCAATGCTTCGTTATCAATTCCATTAAGATTATTTTCAACAGATAAAGCACCTTCAACATCAGATGACAGCCTTTCTGCATCTTTACATGAGGTGTCTGTGAAAGAATTATCACCCTGTCCTTCTTCTTTTCCTACTACTGTTTCAGCAATAGATTTATTATTATTATTATTATTATAACTAATTTCTGTGTTCCTAGCTTCAGTTGCTGAACTAGATTCAACAGGGTTTGGTATCATCTGAACCTCGGAAGATAACGTTATTGCTTTATCACAAGGCATTGTACTGATAACTTTATCTTCCAATTTTGAAAAATTCATGTTATCTTGTTCGTCTGTTTTTAATTCCAAGTTATCTGCTTCGTACAGTGAAGCAGCCTGAGCTGTAAATGTTCCTTCACTCTGCACATTATCATTTCTGCTGGTTTTCGTTTGAGAAACAACTTGGCATTCTGTATTGTCACTACTGTTTGTTTTGATAGCTGAAAAGTCAGTTGAGGAAAGACCTGAAGCCATTTCGCATTCTACATTATTCGAAATTTTACATTCAGTATTTTGAAGATGGACTTTTTCCAGAGAGATCATTTTTTCTTCGAATTGTTTATTCAGACATAACTGTTCGTGTGTGGACGTTAATAATAGTTTTTTGGAAGGTGGACTTTGTGATGGAGATGAAATGTCTTCTAATGAATAACAAGGCAAACTGGACGACACGAGATCAACGGGGGACGGAGGACATTTGTCTATATTTTCGGGTGATTCTTCACTGACACAACTTCTGTCATCAATGTCTGTCTTCTGGCATGACTCGAGCTCTTGTGGTAATGTTATACTGCTTAAGGAACTCATTTTTTTATGTTTATCATAATGACAACTTTGAATTGCGAAACTAACATTGTTACTGTATGCATTAATTCGTATTTGGTTTATGAGAAAACCTTCAAATAAAGCATGTGATCTAAATGACCATCTCAAAACTTTACACGGAAGCACAATACAAGTCTTAATTGTCATTTCTGGCTAAAATATCAAAACAATTCTGCCATAATTCGTCCTTGTATTAGTAATAAGTTCCAACTGACAATGATGTATTAAAAATAGAGTATGTCCATCGTCTTATCAGGTCAGATATCCTATTTCAAAACAAAAACACTGTTTTTGGTAACGATCTGCCATCTGGTGTAAGAAATTGAAACTGCTCTGTAACGCTATAACCACGGAACAAATTGTAAATAAATTTTATTACGCTACTGAATAAGTATTTCGTACCCGATTTCAGAAATACTTATTTTCCATATCTTTTAGGAGATTCAATGGGTGTTAGGAAATTAGATGCATAAAATAATATATGGGTAAAAATTAGATAAGTGGCTAAAATGAAACACAGAAAAATATTGGAAAAAATTTAAGAAATATGCATTTAATAATTTTTAATTCACTTACTGTTAACTTATTATTGATAACAAAATCACTTTTCATACACTTAAGTAGATATTATAGCTTTAATATAGAATTTTTAAAAGTGATACCGGTATGCCAAGAAAATGAACAGTCTGACAGGAAAAGCACGTCCACTGACAACCGAATGACAAGGAACAGGAAAATGATCACTCCCATTCTTATTAATTGGAAAAATCAAGTTCAATCAACTACTAACATAATTAAACTGTAATGTCTTACTATAAAAGAACAATATGAAGGAAAATCAACATAACAAAGCCTCTGATAAATCATAATTCTTAAGAAATGGAACAATGAATGTGATTTTAATTTGGAGCAGGAAAATGACGAGTAGTTTAGTCCCCGCTACAAAACCTGTGAAATATTTATCAAATTACATATTAGCTTACATTTTAGTCTTCATGTTATGTTCTATAACATATAATAATTATTTTAAACCCAGATTTCATGTTTGGAAATAACAATATTTTAAATTATAGTGAACTGAAGGTGCGAACATGGAATTGTCACCCGGCAGGAAAATGACTCTTCATATACTGCCTTGAAATTTTAATGCCTAATTTTTATTTTTTTTTTATCTTAAACATACTTGATATTATTAATAAGGAGGTATTATAAATGTTTTAAACATTTAATTTCAAAAATAAACAATTTTTCCGGGTTATAAATGTCGGGAATTAGATTTAGCCACTTATCTAATTTTTACCCATATAAGAAAACACGAAGAGCTAATAAGTAATGTATATAAATTACAATTTACTTTTAAATATAAAGAACTGGCAGAAAACATACTTTTTACAGTTATAAGTGATATTAATAGCATAATTTTTGAAAAAAAAAAAAAACAACAACAAAAAAACTCACATTATTATTCAAAGTTATCTTTAAAAATAAAGTTGCAAAATATAATATAAAATGAATTTTTTATTGATCGGGATTGTGACCATGAAAGATTTGTTTTTTAGTATAATTAAATTTGTGATTTACGAACGAATTCAACCTTCAAAAATATAAATAACCAGCCCACAGTCCCGCATGGCTCCACTGAATGACATGACATTTGCAATTGAGATTTGAACGAGAAACAATAACAAACCCAAGAATTTTGTTAATGTTAAAGTTTCTCGTTAACTGATGATAAACTTTTTTAAATTTGTTTTTGGACAAATATTTATAGGTATGAACTTACCTTTATGTGATGAAGGAAACCATTCCTCTTCATATGCACCTAAAGAAATAATAAAAATATAAAAAAAATAAGTAAACAAAGAAATTATAAACTGCTTTCGTAGTGGATTACTATGATAACCATAAGAAACACCATTCTATAAAACAAGAAAAATTAAGTTCGGAAAAAAAAAAAAAAAAAGCCTATGCTACGACAGTTGTTTGGAGCTTGTTAAGCTATCATTTGAACCTTAGGCTGTAGAATCGGGAAAACTTTTTCTTCCGACTCCAAAAATAAAATCAAGTCCCGTTAAGACATAATAAAATTTGATTATTTTTTTTTTCATCCAAAAGGAAGAAGTGTAGCATTTTAGATCTTTTATTTTGTTTGGACAGCCATTGTTTTATTTTGTAACTCCCGAAAAAAAAAGGAATGATTTTTGGTTGAATAGGGAAGATCGTATACCTATAGCCCATTCCAAAGATGTAGACACGCTATTAGCCCTGGCATGAAATTAGATTAAAAGTCCCTCAGAACTATTCTATACATCCTGTCTTCTTGTAACAGGGTTTTGATGGTTTTTTTAATTGGAGGGCCGTTGTAATACACAAAAGCTCGGTTATAACGCGATCTTTCGGATTCAAGATCGCGATATAACCGAACTTTTATTACTTCGCGACGTCAAATGTCGTATATCGCACCCTATTATCGCCCACACGATTCCAAATCGATTTAAAATGGTCATTTCGCGATTACCTACATCATTCAGAGCTATGTGAAAGAATTTTATATTTATAAATACATAAATCATTACCTTTTCAACACTTTGATGGGTTATAATTAGCCAAGATCGATTTGGCGCCGCCATCTTGGCATCTTGTACAAACGACGAGTCACGTGGATCGAAACTAGGTATTCATACGTCTATTAGATTACATGGGCCTCTTTACTGGTTGTCATTGGCAGAAAAATAGATCTTGATATTCAATTTGGTTAAACGAAAAAGTCCGCGATTCTGGTATTTTTTTAAAAATATATTGTATTTGACGCATTTTCATGATATTAGGGTGGGTATAGAGTCTCAATTACTGTAAATAATAAGGAAACAAGTATATTAATTAACACCTTTGATTTGATTTTAGGCGAAAAAACGGTAAATTTTGCAATTTTACAATTATATACCTTTTCGAAAATAGACGGGGTCCAAGACCAAATCGCGTTATATCCGAGTTCGCGATATTAACAACCGCGTTATAACCGAGCTTCTGTGTATTTACTTTTGTTCTTTTTATGTGACATGCAAGATACTGCGAGGATCCAACTGACGAAGGTCAGGAAACCAGAAATGGTCCATCTTGGATTCCCGGTATCACAATTTCAAAAAATAGATAAGTGAACTCTTAGTCTGGTACGTTTTTCTTTTATTTCTCATGTAATTGTTTTATGCACGCTAAACTTAAGCAAGAGTAATTTATGTTTTATAGTCTTCTCTAACTGTTGAAGTAAATTAAATATTGACTTATGTCAGTAAATTATTGACTATATTTTCTTTCTTAAGTTTCAGTTCTCGACAAAAAGAAAAAATAAGAAAATAAAACCTGAAATATGAAATTTTTAGAAAATAATAATAAATTATCACAAAGGCAAAGGAAATCTGAAGCTTTAGGAAAAAAAAAGTCAAATGTTAAAAATGTGAAATGTGAATATTAACTCCCGCTTATTAAATCCATCACAAAAAACATATATACATTTAAAAAAGAATAATTTATTGAAATAAATCAGTATATAATTTACCTTCAACAATAAGTAAAATCTTATACATTCCCTAAACAAGTTATATAGAGATATTTGAATTACATTTGCTCCTAAACACAGTTTCTTGAGGGAAAGATCCGCCATTTATATAGTTGATTGTTTTAACTTAATGTTAAAGTAAAATTAATCGTAAAAAAAATAAATAAAAATAAAGCTGTAATGTACCCTTTGAAAGATAAGCTTTACCGAACATAGAGAGAGTGATTGGAATACTTCTACAACAGTGTTTCTCAAATTTTTTTCGCACACATACGCCATACCTTGTTTCTAATATCCCAATGTAACAATGTTGAAAAGAGTAGTTGATACTTTAACTGCGATCACCTCGTTCTATATTTCAAAAAATAATTCGGTAGAAGTCGGCGGGATCCCTAATATGGTCCTGATCCGAGTAATTTGACCCGGCTTTCCCTTCCACGTCTCTGCCCTGTACGTAAGTAAACTCCTACCCAATTCCATTTCAATTGTAACAAACGCTAAACAGTTAAATAAATAAACAAATCAAGTTGTCTCTTCAGTTTTCGATTACCGGTATATAGAATATATTGGTGACAGAAACCCATCGAGTCACGAAGCACCGAATCTTGATATCTAATCCTGCTTTCGCGAACTCAGTCACTCTTAATGCTTGCCAAACCCTGATCCCATATTTGTATGATTGTGCATCGACAAGGTAGAACAACAGAATGTTTTCGTGATGCAGGATTGCCTTGTTCGATAGCCTACAGTCTGAACAGACTAGAGTTACTTCCCGCCATTCTACAGCCAGCACTATCGGCTGTACAAGTCTTTTGCTATCGATGTCAGTACAAATGAATGCTGAAGTTGTTCCTTTATGCAAAGAAATTACCGCCACCGAAGCGCGACTGGTGCCAGATTTGGAATCTTACATTCCAACCATCAAGCAGTGGCGTAGCAACGCCTTTGGGGGCCCGGGGCGGGAGTTCCATTATTCCAAACGGAATCTCCAATTCAACAACCAAAAAAAAAAACCTTGTAAAGGGGCTGGTCGGGATACTTGGGTGGATGGGGCCCCCTAGGCTGGAAAAAAATTATGTGGATAGGACTAATGATCAATTTTAAATATGAATTCGTCTCGTCGTGGGCCTGGGGCGGTCCGCCTTCCCCTTGCTACGCCACTGCCGTCAAGATTGGTCAAATAGACTTTTCAATCAGCCACCGATCTTAGCCCCTCTGAATCAGCTTTTACGTATAAATAACATATATATAAATACTATATTTCCTAACCTGTATATAGCATTTCTGTTGTTTATCCTTTTTCAACTAATTCTTCAGCTAAGGCAGCTGCGTGAAGAAACCGTACCTGGATGAGACTTGAACGAGGACTGATGTGAGGGCAGAAAAGATTATTAAAATCTTTCGTAAGACATAATCCGATTGATTCAATTTCCTGTTTTCTCATCCAATCAGAACTTACCTTTTTTTTTTGCCTGAAGCTATGTTTTGGGACTCATTTCTTGGAACTTGAATGTAAAATGTTAATTAAAATTAAAGCTGATCATTTATTTAGAAAAAGAGCCTTGGGGCACCCCAAGTTATTTTTCAAAATACGAAAATGACTTTATTAAAATATCTCTAAACTAAAAATAAGAAATTCGAATGATACCGTTATTATTCAGTCAGAGTGTATTTACAGAGTACAATCGATACAAAGAGTAAACAAAGATTTAAAGAAAATGACTGATGCCATTGAACTAAGGAAATGACAATTTTTGACAGGGCCTGTATATAATTCAGAATTGAAATAAATAAAATGCTGGGTTCAATATTCAGACTTAGCGATATACTGATCTATTTAGGGTCTCTTCGTTGATACCCACATTATTGATAACACTACTTAGGATTTCCAAAGAAACTGAATGCGTCATTATGTTAAGCCTATGTATCATTTATTTCCATGAAAAAAAGAAATTGTTCTGACATTCAATTTGGTGTCAAATCATTCCAGAAATGAATGCTTATGTAAATCTGTTTGACTGATCGAAATCCACTTCTTAGTAAATAAACATCATCTACACAAAAAATATTTTATAAAATATATTTATTCAACAAATTTTCGGAAAGTCTTATCTTCTTTCCTTTTTCAAGTTTTTCTAAACAATGAAATAGTTAGAGAGATGTCATATAACATATACACTCTCCTGGACATAGTTAAAACAACAATTCCTTACTCATTATTATTTCTGACAATCACTTATTCATGAATAACAACTGTTATTGCTTCTAACCCTTCCTATATTTGTTTAAATTCTTCAAATTTTACCAACCTTTTCAAATTTCACACAAGATTTTACCATCTCCCTTGGAATCCACTTGTGATATGACTTTAAATTTGTTGATTTGGAAAAAGAAAAAAAATCCTCAAGTTCTTTATAATTCTGCTAGGCATTAGAATTTTTTTTTTTTTTTTTTAAGATGTACAAAATCGAATCTAATGAATTTCCCGAAGAAACGTAAGAGTTACAATGGTGATTGGTAAATTGTAAACAACTGGATTCCCTCCTCGCGATTTCTAAAAGGACTCTTATAAAAAATAATATTTTTTTAATGTGCTAGAATTGTCTCGCAGTTATATGGTATTCTCTAAGTGGATGTATTCAACCTGAGTACGAAATATCTAAGGGTACGTGGAAAAAAAATAACTCTACCAATGCACTGCCTGTAAAACAACTTTTATAAGAACTCTACCATTCCGATGTACCTACGTTTATTGATTTAATAACTTTTGTACGATTGGAAATAAGTAATATGTAAATAAATGAAAACATTTCCAAAACATCTTTATGACTTCTCGATATTTCTATACTCTGAACGAGTATTTTCTTCAGGAGAAAAATAAATAAATACAATTCTTTCTTCCATTTTAAAAAACAGAAGTGAAGCATAACAATCCAAAATAAAAGAATACAATAACGTTACAATATAATTACAAATAAGCAATGAAACAAAATGCAATCACACAATAACGCTACAGCATAACTTCGTATCATTATAAATAAATTTTAGTCACCTTTTTTGAAAATAATTGCAATCACATTGTTTGAAATAAACTACAATCACATTTTTTGAAATTAAGTCAAATTTAATTTTGATTTAATGTCTTTATTTCTGTTAATAATTTTCATAAATAAACCAAATGAAATTGTATTCATTTTTAAAGATCTATCCCGGTTAATACAATTAGCTATATTAATAAGTCCAGATTCTAACGTATATCTTTCTGCTTCATCTTTAGCATTGTAAACAATTTCCACTATAGGATCTGGATTATGCGATAATCTTATTGCATGATCAGCCCAATCTGATAATCCCAATTGATTATTCTGGAATGCTCTAATATGTTCTTTTAGACGTTCTTCCACCGCTCTTCCTGTATTTTCTATATAGAACTCGTGACAAGTTCGACACTCTAATTTATACACTACTCCCATACTATAAAAAGGTGACTACAATTTATTTATAACGATACGAAGTTATGCTGTAGCGTTATTGTGTGATTGCATTTCATTGCTTATTTGTAATTATATTGTAACGTTATTGTATTCTTTTATTTTGGAGTGTTATGCTTCACTTCTGTTTTTTTAAAATGGAAGAAAGAATTGTTTTTATTTATTTTTCTCCTGAAGAAAATACTCGTTCAGAGTATAGAAATATCGAGAAGTCATAAAGATGTTTTGGAAATGTTAAGGAACGATGTTTTCATTTATTTAAATATAGAAGAGTTAAGATGTTACGAGTTATTTAAATAATATGTATTTGTAAATTAAAATAAATCGTTTAATAAAAATATTAACTTTATATATATGGATGTTATAACTGAGACGGTGGGAGTGATGAAAGCAAGGCCTGGTTTTGCTAATTTAAAACTTCGTGCTACCTAAACGGGCGGGTTCTGCACCTAACGATTTGTTCAATAGTTTAAGTTCAACCAAATCTTTGATCAAATAATTGCCCAAATTCAAACTTATTGAACCCGTGTTTTGCAAATGTTTTTTGTTAAATTTTCAAAACTTCATATACTATCTCCTTGTATAGATACAACCTTGTACTAACAATACAGTTTTAAAATACCCGGGATCGTAGTTAAAGTATTCCTATTCAACAGTCTAGAGCGATGTTTAATAGTTCAAATGCAACGAAAGTTTTGTAGGGTGATATTTGAAATGACATTGTGTTGACTTTTGATATTGATTTTTTTTTTTTTTTTTTTTTTGGAAATGTCGATAGCATGTCCTGAAATAGCACCCTACCAAATTTCGTTACATTTTGACTGTTACATATCTCTTTACACAATATTGAAAAGGGACACTTTAATTACGATCAATTGATACTACATATATTTCAAGCAAAACAAAACAAAAATAATCGGAAGAGCTTCCTAAGAAGGTCCCGCCCTTGGTAATTTGACTAGATTTTCCCTCCTCTCCTCGGTCTATACACAAGCAAACTCTTAACTAAATCCATTTCAATTTGTAATAAACGTTAAACAATTCTAATATTCATTGAATAAATCAAGTTGTTTGTGAATCAGAGAATTAACATCTCTTTATTTTACGATTATATACAAGTGATAGAAACCGATCGAGTAACGAAAATCGAATCTTGGTGTCAAGTCCTGCTTTTCTAAATCCGGAATTCAATCACCCTCGATGCTTGCCATATCCGTATGATCATCCATCGGAGTAACTGAAATATTTCATGAGGTAGGATGCCTGTCTCGGTACCACCATGCATGCAGTTTTAGAAGTAACAGACTAGAGTTACTACCCGCCATTCTAAAGCAAACACTATCGGCTGTACAAGTCTTTTGCTACCGATGTCAGTACAAATGACTGCTACCGTCGTTCCTTTACACAAGGTGTTGCCAGCATCGAAGCACGATCGGTGCCAGATTTGGAATCTTACTTTCCAACCAGCATCAAGATTGGTCAAATCGAACCTTCAATCTACCACCGATTGTAGCTTCCTCCGAATCAGACATTTAAGTTTCTTTTTATATATTTAATAGCATGTATATAAGAATATCACTTTCTAACCTGAATGTAGCATCTCTTTTTCCTCTTTCAACTAATTCTTCAGCAAAGGCAGCTGCGTACCTGGATGAGACTTGAACGAGGACTGATGTTAGAGCAGAAAGGAGTACTCAACTCTTTCTTAACACCCAATGAAGTCATTTCCTGTTTTGTTATCTAATCAGTACTTTTCTTTTCTTTCCTGTAGTATTTTTTTGGGGGGGTACTCATTTCATTGAATTTGAAAATAAAATGTCAGTTGAATTGAAGCTGATCATTTATTTAAAATAAAGAGAAGGACCTTGAAGCCCAGGAGAAAACTTAACAATTTCTGAGTATTCTTTATTTTCTATTGAGTTATTTTTCAAAATAAGAAAATAATGACATTTTGTACTAGAATCTCTCTAAACTAAAAATAGCAAATTCGAAGGATACCGAAAATGTAAGCTACCTTACGATGTCACTGAAATAAGGAAACAACTTACTGTGAAAAGAAAAGATTGATGAGATGAATTCCCTCGTCTTTTTATTAACTATTAGTAAGTATTTCGTATGTTAAAAAAATAAATAAATAAGTTATTAAAACTCAATAAGCATCTACTAATAAAAAAATCAATGAACAAAGGGATGGCAAAGGTCATAAAAAACCAACAATTTTTAGATACAATCATTACCTTTAGTTAATAGATAAGATACTATTGTTTAGTAACTATTGATAACAGTAGCAATATTTAGAAATCCTATTTAATTTATTAATCAGTATTTGGTAAATTAATTAATTAAAAAAAATCAGAAAAAGAAAATAATGATGATGAAATAAATTAGTTAAAGGACAGTAAAAGTAATAATAAGAAGGCGTGGTAGATATTATTCTTAATTTTTTCCACACAATTGCCAGAGGTAATAAGACTTTATCTGACATTACAGCGAGGATTATTACTTTATAAGTTAGTCGCCGTGGCCCGGAAACTGACAACCTGCTGAATATCGGGGGCAAACTGTTTGGTGAAAGTGTGAACATTTCCATTTAAGAGATCTGGAATACTATGTAGTGGAGCTGTATTATAGAACTATATATACCCTCTGTGGTTGGCACTGTATGGTCGCCTTATCCGCTGGCTCTGAAGGGACTCTAGAAGTAGACACAGCTTGAAGTCTACAGGGATATGAAATTTGTACTTAAGCAAATCAGAAATTGGAATACTTGTTCATTGATTGAAATGAAAATATGCAAAATTTACAGTCGTTCAAAATAATTCAGATTTGAAAATGATTCTTAACGATTTATTTATTTATTGATTTATTTATTTGTATTTTACATCTAAATGCCTATTGATTCCATCTGTTATCTGTTGCTAACTGTCCCTGAAAAAGAACTTTCCATTGATAAGATCTTTTTATCAGATATCAATACAAGTATATAACATAGTTGCTACCTAAGGATCCATTCACTAACGTGATAAGGTAAGTAATTGCACTAATCGGTTTTTAAATGTTAAACATTTTCCAAAGAAATATATCTGGGGTAAAAAAAAAGACTTTTTTTCTCCTATACATGGATTATTATTTAACAGTTTACAATCCGTGATTGTTCAACTTCTGTTTAACTTTCACAGAATACCTTTAAAGATATTTTGTAAACGATGAACAGTAAAAATGGAGATCGTACAATTAAAAAGTAGAACACGAATAAGAGAATAGGAAAAATAAGAACTTTTCCTTGGAGGATCATAAGCCCATTTTGAAGGTGTTCTTCAAAAAATACATTTCAGTTTGAAATTAAATTGTATATCTTTAAAATGATTTTATAAGTAAGATTACAAACAACAATTAATAAGCTCTTTTTTTAATTTGTTTGCTTTTTTTGAAATTTTTATTAATTTCGAAGTTAGTTGAGAGACTGTCATTAACTTAATTTTTGAAGAAAGTATTTCTAACAAAAGTTGTAAGATCTATGGTAATAGAGTTCAAAACGATAATTCATTGACATACAAATGACTTTGTAGCATTCGCGTGCCTTCGGAAAATACGCTAAAAAACATTATTTAATAATTACATATTATAGGATAGTTTATACCTTCTAAAAATCCTTCGAGTTATTAAGAAATAAGTCAGATTCAACTTTGAAATTAAAAAGAAGTCAATCATTTTGTCCTCGATATTTAAAACTGTATTTGTAAGTTAATGTAAACTTTGATCTTACCAGGTAATGTTTCTTTTATGTAATTTATTGATTTCTTCTTTCAGTTTATCAGAATGAAGGTTGCTCTCTGTTTGCTCGTTGTTTTTGTGGTGGCAGTGGCAGGTAAGACTGATGTCAGGTGTTCAAATTTCATTTTAAACATTTCAAGATTTTTTTCACTAGGAGTTCATTGATTGTTGCTTTTTCCGTAAATAGTCAATTTTGGAATTGTCCTGAAACTTGGAAATTCACGCACAGTCCTTTTACTAGACGTGCAGATGTAATTCTTAAGCCAGGTTAGATGATACGTACTTGTCGAAGGGTCCATACTTAGCAGATACATGTGGGTGGTTATGGTATATTATGAATTGTAATGCCACTGTGGGTGCTTCTAACCGTGTGGATAAGTAGCTACAACCATTCTAGTTATGATTCAATAGCTACAAAATAACTATTGTCTTGTCTATCACAATTCCCTGGGAAAAAAAAAAATGTCAATCGTATTCTGTAGAGATTATGTTATGAAAACATAACACAGAAACAAAGGCTACACATTTGATACCCAATCAAAAAGTACGAAGAATATCTACAATTGGAATCCTAATTCACACCACTGCCCATATCTTCATCGTCGTTCTGCGACTCAAGGAGATCGAGATCGAAACACTGACAATCTATTATTCAAACTAAATTTTAGGGCTTCTTTCCTAAGAACTCAATTTATAACTGAAACAAATAAACCATTGAAACGGAAGCTAAATCCCACAATGCTTTATTTTTTCCTTCGGCTATTTTCGAGTCATCTACAATTTTATTGCCATTTCAAAGACTACTGTAGTTAAAAATCTGATACTTTGTAAAATAGAAGTTAAATCTTTGTAGTTTTAATTTTTAAATACATTTTGATTTTTAATTAGTAGTTTTAATAATAATAATAATTCTCAAAGTTGGACTAAAATAACAGTTATTGATTTTCATGTTTTAGAAAAATACACAAAATTTTGAAAATTAAAAGACATTCAGGACCTTATTATTATTATTATTATTATTATTATTATTATTATTATTATTATTATTATTTAAGAAAGAGTCTAAAAAACATCGTAATATTTGACAATTTTTTTTTTTAATAATTATATAACAAAATAAATGAAACTTCTTATTTTGACAACTTTTCTTTATTATATTTTAACTGTTTATATATATATATAACAAATTTTACTCTTTTTAAAAAAGTTACACAGTGTAAACGTTCACCCAAACAAACACAAAAAAAATCACATTTATCACTGGCATTTTCTTAGGCTGGTGCATCGGCCGGGAAACTGTTTATATATATATATATATGAATCCAATACACAAAACTTAAAGCTGGTGGTCTTCAAATTTCGTAAAGCAAAGATTTCAATCAATCATTTGTAATTTAGAATTCAGAAAGTATAGAATATAAGAATAAAAATTAACTTACATTACTAAACCTATAAAAGAGCCGGACAGTGATTTGTGATTTGAAAATTCCAGTATCAAAAAAACAAATCACTGCTTTCGAAATGCCGATCAAAAAAAAATCACTGTTTCCATGGAGATATAATCAGTCTCCACTTCGTCAGCGGCGAAATTTGGAAATAATTTAGACTAAAACGCAACACAATCAAGACCCCGTTCTTTCAAAATTTAAAATTAAATTTAAAAAATAAAATTTATCTAAATAACAATATTAAATCTAAATTTAAAATAAAAATACCCTATATAATAGCTAAATTATCCAATTTTAAATCTGAACTATCAAAAAGAAACTAATAACTAAATTATTTAAAACTGAATTTAAAATTAAAATTAAAAAAATTAAAAAATGAAACTACCCAATATAACAGCTAAATTATCTAATTCAAATATCTAAAATTTAAATTACAAATTAACTAATATAAAAATGACTTAATTGACTAAATATAAAATAAAGTAATAAAGAGTGCATCAAGTCTCTATTACTTATATCTAAATCTAAATTTAAAATAAAACTACCCAATTTAATAGCTAAATTATCCAATTTTAAATCTGAACTATCAAAAAGAAACTAATAAAAATTGTAAAAACTAAATCAATTGTGAAATCACTAATTAACTATTAACTAAATTATCTAAAACTGAATCTAAAATTAAAATTAAAAAATTAAACTACCCAAAATAACAGCTAAATTATCTAATTTTACAAATATTTTTAATTAAGCTATTGTAAAGAAAATAATTGAAAATTAAAAGAACAAAAATCCTGCAATATTGAGTTAAAGGATGAACATAAAATATAAAATTAAATATTTGAATACCTTAATGAGAAGATATGATACATAATTCTTCAAAATTAGGCATATATAAATCCAATACACAAAACTTGAAGCTGGTGGTCTTCAAATTTCGTAAAGCAAAGATTTCAATCAATCATTTGCAATTTAGAATTTTTTTGATCGGCATTTCGAAAGCAGTGATTTGTTTTTTTGATATTGGAATTTTCAAATCACAAATCACTGTCCGGCTCTTATATATATATATATATGTATATAGTGTAGACTGTTCCAAAATAGAAATTTTCTTATCACAAAATTTGTAATTATAATTTTTAAAGCTATTAATTTAGATGACCGTAAGCGAGACTATCTCCATTCCCACTTGATCACATTTTGTGATTCATTTTATTCAAAATCTACAGTAGCTAGAAATATGAAATTTACCATAACCACGTAGAAATCCATGTAGATGTGCACAATCATATTTTCAACACTTAAAACTATAAATTTTTAAAGAATTCTTTGTTATTAATGAAGTGGAAAATCCATAGGAAGCACTTTTGTTTCAGCGCCGTTTGCTTCGAAACCGAAATAACATACAATAATGTTATAGCGTCGTAATCTTCAAATGTATCATTTTTTGAAAAAAAAAATGCACTTTATAATGGTATTTTATCGTTTTTGTAATAAGAAAAGATCCAAATAAAACAAAGATTTATATTTTAATAAAAATAAACGATTTTATAAAAAAAAAATTATCAAATTCTGACTAATTTAAATCGAAACATCCTACAGTTTGCTATTTTAACAGTTTACTCAAACCAGGCTTTTTGCTTATTCCAAATTAAAATCCATTTTAAAAAATTAAACCTAGAATGTTTGCACATTTATTATGCAAACTTTCAGATTTTTTACTACATTAGTATTGAAAATTTTATAAGTGTAGAAAACTCGAAGTTCAAATAAAACAAATACAATGCCTAAAATACAGCATAGCTGAGTTTTTATCTTATCTTACATCTTGTCATATACTGATATATATAAAGCTGAAGAGTTTATAAAGCTGATTTAAAGCTAATCTTAGGAACTACCAGTCCGATTTGAAAAATTCTTTTTGCATTAGATAACCCGTTTATTGAGGAAGGTTATAGGCTATATAACATCACGCTACGATCAATAGGAGCGGAGCAGTAAACATAAACGTCAACCAACGGGTGCGGCGGAGCGGCTTGGCCGCACGACGAGAACCGAACATTACCGAGAAGGGCCGAATTTAACGCAGCTGAAACCGCGGGGCACAGCTCGTTTATTTATAAAATGTAGGAGAATGGAAACGAATTTTCTTTGAAATATTTCACTGATCTTTTGCATTTCATAATTGACACAGATTTATAAAAAAATGTAAAATTATGCAATTTTTTGTACTTATTAATGTCTATTTAATTCCATAAATTCTTAAGTTTGATACCTTTATAAATAGAAAGATATTAAGAAGGGTCTTAAGCAATCTATAACACACGGTATGACTTCAAACAAGCCATAAAAAACCGGTTAAATACATCTTTTTAAGAGACTACGGATAGAATTATGGGGGGGGGGGGAAGGAAAAATAGTAATATTTTGAAATGTTTTTGTTTTATTTCTATTTCTGAGGATCAATCAAATATTAAAGATGTCTTAAATACTTTCTTTTTGATAAACTTCACTTTATTATCCTCTAATCACCTCCAGTCCTACAGAGTTCCATTTAATTGTTACTTAATCTCTATAATTCTATTTCCTCTCAAAAATTACTAACATTATTACACAGTTAACTCAAATCCGTCTTTAGAAGAACTTTCTACCTCTGGATGTAATTCCAGATAAAAGATCAATTTCCGCAAGTCTTCAGTTATTTGACTTGATCTTATGAATTTATTATTTTTTTTTATAGTGAATTCTCTGGAATGTTCCAATGATGACGACTGCCGAGGCAAGTGTTCAACGAATCACAAAGCACTTTGTGGACCCAACGGAATATGTCACTGTACACTTACAAGACGCCCTGTAGCTAAGAGGGAAGTCCCACAGGGTAAGTAAAATATCCATTTAACAATATTCAAGTATATACTTCAAGTTTTATTATTTTTCTATGATTAACCTATGAATCATTCTGAATCGTAAATCAAAAAATTACTGCTGACTTTATTACCAACTATAAGAATTTCTTGAGAATTTAATCTTTTGAATTATAAAGGAAATCGTAGAATTTTTGAAAATCTTGTATTTATTGTTCTAAAAAAATATGTATTCATTTCCAAAAATGAGTCATTCTTATTAGCAAAAATTCTGTTTTCCTTTTAAAGCCCGTTTTGAAGGTTGGTTTGAATATTAGATTTAAATATTAGTTTGTTTTTTCGTCCACAGGTAGCGCCTGCGCTCAAGTCCACGGTGATTGCGTTCCAGCGACCGATTGTGGCAACATGCCTCATGCTGACGACCTCTGTGATGCTGGAGAAGTATGTTGCTTTTGGGAATAGATTCAAACATCTACTGTAACAAAAAATAAAGTAACTTCTGAAGAATACTTTTATTTGTTTGCATTTTCCCCTATAATATCAAATTACACGAAAATCATTATATAGAAGGTCATCATCATCTTCATCTAAGATAATGTCATTTTTTCTTAATGTATATTTTGAAATAATCTAATAATAAAACTACAAATATTATATTTATTTAAAATTACAAAAGGAACATATAACGAATTTTCGAGCCGTTTTAATTAAGACAAAAATATTTTGTGAGGGAAACAAAATTATAATGTAAACTTTGATATTATAATAATTCTTTACAGGTTTGCCAATTAAATCAAGTAGTAATTATTCTAATTTAAATGTCTCTTTATTATGATGCTTATCACGACTTATATAAACTATTATCTTTTATAGAAGTATTTAATAGCTTGATAAGAAGCCACTAATGTTAACAGCTTTTTTTCTTATTGTTATTATTATTTAAAAACAAGTTTAAATATGTAGCTTTAACGATTAATGTCTATTTTTGATAAATCGTGCATTAATAATTTATTTGTGCTTCCCATAATGTTTCGAGAACATTCCGGGGAACACTTTCATTAATGGACCCTTAATAATAATTATTATTATTATTTTTAATATTATTTAGTTAATAACCCCTTAATTCGCAAGACAAATGAACAGTTGAGGAAAGGACAAATATCTGAAGCCGAAAATTCTAAATAAACCTCCCTTGATAAAACGAAGAACAAGAAAAAAAAATTCTTTTTATTCGTAATTTTATAATAGAGGCTTTTCCCTCGCATTTCTATTTCTATTCGTGTCAGCTTTTATCCTCTTCTGTTTTTTTCTTTCGTTCTTTATTTTTAATAATCCATAAACTGTATATTGTTAATATTTCTAAGGTATTTTAATACAACTTAAGTTAAGAAACGCATCAAAAAAGAAAAAAAAAATGAAATTTCAGAAAAGATTCATAACAGACTTAATTTTTGAAAGACATTACAAATCAGAATTTATATTAAAAAGAAAAGTTCAATTTCGTGTCGACAAATACTGCCAAAGGGTTTTATACGATTAATACAAGAAAAACAGTTTTTTGTATTTTTCGCGGAACTGACCAAAAAAAAAAAAAAAAACCAAATCGAAAAATATTTCAATATTTGTTTATTTTTTTCTTTTACCAATCTTTTCATTATGTAAGCTAACTAGCCTAAGGGAAGTGAATTTCTAGAGAAAACAGTTGCCCATCAATCGAACGGGGCTGTTTTCTGAGAATAAAGACTGTTCAGGTGGTAAAACCAACGGCTTTTCTTCCAGGCAGGAATTTGGAATGATTTGCAGTTACCGAAGTATTGGGCTGGCGAATTATCAGAAGGGTGTATTTGTTTTCTGCATCCCACGATTGTTATAAAAGAAGGGGGAAAGCGAAATAATTACCCCTTCTTCCTGTAACTACCTCCTTTTCTTTTCGTACCGGCTATTGTTTAGTTTCCGTCCACAAAGCCACCTTGTAAGATTGAGGTATTTTGATGGTTTCTATTACAATAGCAAATTGTTAGTTTCCTCAAGTGTAACTATTATGGAGGAAGATTATCAAACAGGTGGGCGCGACTCATTGCATATTCAAAAGGGAGGGAAGGGGATTAGAATATTCATGAAGGAAGTTAGTACGCCTATTAAATATCATAAAAAAAAAAGGTTTTCTTTTCATATTTTATCGAAGTTTGAAGTAAGAAAACGAATAACGAAACAATCCAATAAAAATCCCTTAGAATCAAGAACGAATTTTCACTGAATTTAAAAAAATAATTCAAACCAAAAACATTATCATCTAAACAACCTAAAACTATTGGACGAACATTAGCGATTCTTAATATATTGGAGCTTACGGTTTTTTCACATGTATTTCAAAAATAATAATAACTCAAAAAAAAAGGGCCATCCATTTCAAATTGGATTTTTATATTTAATAGCAAAACCTCAGTTTTTATAGTCCATCAATAAATGTATAATTATTATCATCATTTTCAACCACTTCAATTCACTTCAACAAGAAGATTTATTTATTAACACAGTTCAAAAGAGATTAATAAAACTTTATATATATTTATATCAATTGCTTCCATAACGAAATGTTAAATTAATAAATTTTTAACAGTCAGTTTTTCCCCTTTTTCTACCACTACCAAAAAAACTGCAAATAAAAATACAAAAAGTTAAAAACATTCGCAAATGCTTCATGAATTTTGTAACATTTATGAAAATGTCGAACGTTTCATCATCTGTGGATAAGCAAATCCATGGAACGTGCCAGATATGTATGTGTATTTTTAAGATTACACCGAAACATTCAACACAAAATATATGCTATTTTTTTACTGAGACATACAGTAAATATTTTTCCCACAAATAGTGTGATTATTTTTTTCATATTCAAACAAAATATTCAAATAAAGATGGTCGTTACGATGGAATTTAAATAATGTAATGGTAGCTGGGTTATTGCTGTTGGTCTAATTCTAATAGAAGGAGGGTCAGTAGTTTTGAAGGACACCTTGCGGGTGGAGACCTACAATTATTGTAACCATGACCGTAACATCTTTACTCCCTTGTATCTTTACTTCGCACAAGAGACAAAGAACTCACAAACCAAAACATAAAAATTAGCCTTTTAATAACAATTCTAAAGTTTAAGCATTTAAAAAGCTAGTTTTATTCCTTCCAGAAATAGCTTTGTTTTCCTTAAAAAAATATAAAAAAAGAAGAATTGTTCTTTTAAAAGTGATGCTGCAAAAGCCTGAAGAAAATGATAACTTATCTTTGAGGCTTCTGAAAGAAATGGTTTTTTTAGAATTAAAATAGTAATAAATCTCCTTTTTAAATTTTCTTTTTTTATTTCTTTTGGTTTCTTCAATGACAAAAAGAAACGATAAATTTTGCACTGAAATATTTCAGTAAATTTAGAATTCAAACTAAAATGGTCTGTAAAGTTATTTTAATTTATTGTAATTTATCTATTAAATATTTGAAAAGTTTTTTTTTAATTGTTTTAGTAAAAAATGTCATTAAGATATGTACAATTCATTATGTAACTTTCTGAAACTTCTCCCCCCCCCCATTACTTCTAAACAAAAAGAATAAATTCAAATTTCCAATTTTTTTTTTTTTTTTTTGGTTGGATAGATTTCAAATTATATTCATGATCTTCTTTACACACAAAATGTCAAATGGATAGCCAATGTTCTCCAGTCCTGTAACGGAACTATAAAACGTTACATAATGTAGCCTTTGGTAAAACTGATCTAAATATAAAAAATGCATTTTTTGATTGGGCAAAAAGTAAAAATAGCTTAAAACACAAAATAATACCAAGGACAGTGACGGCAACCCTACTGAACCAATTTGGACCAAGAGTTAAAAAGCAAAGTCTCCGCAGAACTTCGGGATCCATAATTAATATGTTGTCAAGCAGTATGGATAGAACCCCGTATATTTTGAATAGCGGTATATTGTTATACAATCGAACAGGCTAAAATAAACTGACTAGTATAGGATGAGATAATATTTCATTGTTTTTAAGGTTGTTAAAACAATCCTAAAATAATGAAACCTCTTCTTTTCTATCCCAATACAATGAATCTTAAGATTAATAATTACTAATAAGTCTTTATTAATAACTTTAGTCAAAAATAGAATATTAATAAAAGTCTTGGAATGTCTAATTTGTAATTTCATCCAATTTATATATATATATATATATATATAAAGAAAAAGATGATGATAATATTAATAATAACAATAATAATAATAATGATAATAAGTAATTTTCTTCCATATTCTTAATGATTTCCTTACAAGAAAATCTTTTTTTGATTAATGGTTACGAAGAATAAAGTAATAAAAATAGAAAAAGAAAAAAAAAAAAAAGAACCGAACATCTAACGACCACAGCGCGAAGCTTTGGTAAGAAATTTTCACTTTCTTTGAAGTTAAGGTCGGTAGGAGGTGGGGGATCGTAGTAATGAAATCGCAAGTTACTTTTAACTTAGTTTTTCTTCTAAATCTCGATAATAATAACAATAATGAAGGAAGAAGTTCCGTCTGTTTCTCTGGAAAAGTTTAGTTCATGGCGCCACCACTAGACGAAGATGAGCGGATACGAACAGGAAGCCCAGCGCCATAGAACTGAAATTAGATAATAAAAAAAAAAATAATTAAGAAGCCAGAGAATAAAGAAGAAAACTAATTATATCTAAATAGACTTCATAAGGAAAATACAAACTAACTGAAGAAATAAAGGTATATCTATATTAGAGGATGAAAGATCATTTCCCAAATAATTGACAATAATGTGTTTTGAAATTTGAGAAGTAAAAACTCTTGGCAAAAAAACACAGTGAACATCAGTTTTCTTATAATCTCTCCGCTATAAATTACTTAAAATAAACAACTGATATAAACCTACATAAACTCAGTACTAACGTACTTCAATTAATTTAGAAGATAGAATAAAACGAAAAAAAAATTATTATTATTATTATTATTATTAAGTAAGTAAAAGAAAATCCGCACCTGAATAGGAGAAAAGGAGAAATTGCCTTTCTAATTTTAGATTATGGGGAGGAGTTGGGAACGGCCGTTTCGTCCTTCAACGGACTCATCAGCCCAACCCAGCCTCAACCCTAACCAAAAATCAGAAAGGCAAGATTATTATTATTATTATTATTTCAATAATATTTTAATGAAAACTGCTTTTTGTTTTTTAACTAATTCGTAAGAAGACTAAATTCTATTCTACCAGAATACGAGTGAATTTTTTTCATTTTAAATCAAAAATCAAGAATTCTTTTAAAAAAGAACAAAGAGTCTCAAGTTCACTTTTCAATTTATTTCTCTGTTATTTTTGAATATTTATAGAAGATTTGTCAGAGTTAAGAATTTTATCTTATCTTTTTAGTAATCATTCTATAAACATAGATTAAAACCCAACCTAACAGAGTTGGTATTTAGCTTTAACTGATAAAGAAAAGTGAGGAGAAGAAGAAAAATAGAACAGCAGTATTTGTATCTTGGTAAATGTTAATTTTCACTTTAATAAACAATGCATTCCCTCTTAAGAATAACGGAAGTAGGAATGTGCCAAAAAATTAGTAGAAAACACAGATACATTAAAAAAGAAAAACAAAATGTACTCCTAGTTTTATTTATTTTTTTATTTTTTTTATCTTAATATAAAAAAAACTCTGAAGATTTAAAACGTTATTTTGTAAATCTTTGATCCTCTGATTTCATTCATTTCATTTTTTTTTTCTTTTTATCTGATTCGGATGCTCTTTACAGCAAAACACAGATGAATAATTCTACTTTAAATAAAAACTTCCAACAATTCTTATTTCTATTAGTTTTTCTTGAGGATTCGCATTTGAGAGTATAAAGTATTTTAAGAATATTCACTTTTAAATTACATTATTCGAAATATATATCTCTAATGCAATTCCGGTTTTCCTAGAAGAAAGCTATCTACTGAATAGTTTATTAATTATTACTTAAAATACTATTTTTTTTTTTAATTAACATAGATAGGTAAACTCAGTACAGACCCGTTAGGGAATTGTCCTATCAACTGGTTCTGATACTTACATATTTTTTTTCTTACAATATACATTTGAACAGTATACAATTGAAAAATATATAACTTACAAGTCTACAAGATTGTAAAAAAAAAAAAATAACCAATAATTGAGTGTAGATAGTTTACATATACAAATATATAATTACTTATATTAGTATTGAATATTATTACTTATTAGTATTGAAGGTATTCTACGAATCAATTTAACTTGCTTATAATATTTTAATACTTATATTAGTTTTGTACAATAGTAGACTACCATATACAAAAATCTAAAACTTTAGTCTCTTCTTTTTTTTTTTTTTTTTTTCCGTTTTGAAATTTAAATTCTTCTAAAAGAGAGAGAGATATATAGAGGGGAAAAAAAGAAAAAAATAATTAATAAGATATATCCTTTTCTCTACTTTTTTTTTTTTAATATTTTCAATAAGCCGTTTTTTAAGGTTTGTTTTTTTTTGACAACAGATACTTTTTAATGTTCTAAAAATACATTTATATTCATATCATTTATGATTCTTTCTATATTGAACTTTAAATTTCTTTGCCCGTAACTATTAAAAATTGGAGGGAATGATAGTTTTATTTTATTGTTTTGTCTCAGATGATAATTTATAATAATAGTAATAATAATAATAAATTTCTTCCTTCTGTTAAATATTGGAAACGTGCAATCATTCATTTGAAATTGAATGAATCAGAGCAGCGATGGACGATGATCTGTTTTTGATCTAATATTTGCTTACAATGTAATTCAATTCATCCGAGACCTACTTAACAGTCTTTTTCTCTTTTTTCAGAGGCAACTTTTTCCTTTACTTTAATGTCCTCGCTTTAATTAAAGAACACTTTGCTGCAATCAGATGTTTATTGCTGAGAAGCCAACTACTTGTGAAACGCCTGAATTTCAACGACGAATTAGGAAGGAATTGAATTTTTTTAATTATCAAAATATTGCTCCTGCCTCTTTTTTACAAATCGCAATCATTGAAGGATTATTTCATTAAAGTTATTTATATTATTTCGTAAACACTTAAGCTCAACTATACAAATGGCAGTAAAGACAGTAGGAAGCAGAAATATAGGAAAAGTTATATTTTTTACTCTAATAATAACAGTAAGCAAAACTGAGGGAAGATTGGAATTATGTAATTTTTGTAATCTAAGGAAACGAAAGAAGAAAGAAAAAATTTGAAAATAGATAAAATTCTAAATAAAAATATTTGATGGTTTACAAATTAAATGCAAGTTAATTAATGTAAATATATGTTAATGTACAAGGTGGTGCACATGAAACCGGCCCCCAAATAATAATACAATACAAAAATAAATGACTATTGGGGCCGGTTTTATGTGCTTCACCCTGTGTATAATATATGTGATTTTTATCAACATAGATAATAATTTCAACTGTTGATATTAAATAATAATTAGTTCTTTTAATTACAGGATGGAATACTAACCAATAAACAAATACAATTTACAAGGAAAAAAATAAAACTTTAAATTGTTATAAAGTCTCATAAATAAACAACAATTCTAAAGTGACAACTAACATTTTTACTACAGTCGGACCTCTATTTAACGAACCTCTATTTTGCGAATTTCTCTATTTTGCGAACTTTTCTTTGGAACCAAGAATATTTTGCTAATTTCTTCGTAAAATAACCTCCAAATAGCGAAGTGCATTTTCTATTTAACGAACTTTTTCGAGGTATCTATTTTTTTTTCTCCTTGAAATGTTTTTATTATTAATATTCCCTTAGACGAAATGAAAGAAATGTGGATACAGCTGAGGGAAAAAGAAGAAATTAACGATAATGCGCTGATTGATGATTATCTTTCATTTGATTTTGAAGTTGAGACCTCGGAAACACTAACTGAATCGGATATTTTAGACAGTGTGAAAAATAAAAACAATTCAGCTATGAATTGCGATGAAGATGATGAAAATGGAAATGATCACGATGCAGAAATGAAATACCTTTGTATGATGAAATGCTAAGATCATTTGAAACAATCCGACGTGTTTCAAATTTGAAGAAAATACTGAAGGGGTTTTTGGTGCATTGCAAAGATGCTAGACGTACTATGAGCAAAAAACACTTTTTCAAAAAAAAAAAAATTCAGCCAAATTAACAGACTTTCATTCAAGCAACAAAGCAGTTTAACAGACTTTATTAGTAAAATTTAAGTACGCATGTGGTAATGTATGCTTTATGTCATTAAAATTATTACTTTTTTTAATAACATTGAATAATAAAAGGTGAATCTCTATTTAACGAATTTTCCATATAACGAACTTTTTTTCGGGATTTAGCGACTTCGTTAAATAGAGGTCCGACTGTATATTAATAATTTGTTAAATTTGTAAAGGGTTAAGTTACCAATAAACAAGAAATAAATTGATTTCTATTTACCGTCCATTTACGCATATGTTTTATATATATATTAGTTAAACATTTAGACTGAGTAGTATTTATATTTATTTAATGTTTCATTGGTAAAAAAGCATCAACTCAGTTACTGAACATTGTCTAGAACAGTGTTTACAACTATTAGATTATTCCAAGCATTCTTGCGATTAGTTCAACAGAAATTAACAAACAGTATTTCCTAGTATAACGTTACAGTAAAGTTTTACGAAAACTTAAGCACTAATAAAGTAAATAAGCGGAGTTAAGCGGAGAGAATTTTTCCGTTAAAAATAAAGAAAAACAGGATGACTAGTTTGAGGATTGACTTTACACAGAATTTAAATTGCACAAATAATTTATGTATAATATTGTACTGCTTAATAATATACGTTTAAGGGAATTATTAGGAAAAAAACTGATTCCTATACAATGCAAGTAGATTATAATTTGTAAGAAAAATGATATCCTAAAAATTAAATGTTATTATAAAATGAAATAAAGAATGACAAGATTGTAGCAAGGAAGTTTTTTAATTTTGAATTTTTAAATTACATGTAGGTTTTACAAAATAATCCTTCGACCAAGTATAAAGCACTATTGTGAATGACCTTTTTAAATGAAAAAGCATAAGTCAATCAAATATATGATGGGAAGGGGAGGGGGAAGATATTAAAATTTTCTATATTATTAAAAAAAAATTACATTTTTTTTTTTTTTTGTTATTTGTGGCTTTTTTGCACAATGGCACAGAAGGATCTTAATATGGTCAGACAATTCAGAATGAAAACCTACGAATTATTTTAGTGGCTTTATGGAATTTATTTTGGCGATCTTTGAACCGTGAAAGAAGTTATATTTAAATTACTTTTCGTTCCTCATAGATGATTTCCCGTTTTAGGGTTTCCTCAGAATTCCAATAGGATTTACTGTCCATTTCCATCTCTTTCCTTATCGACATTTCCATTGGTAAACGTATTTCCTTTTACACTGATTCAATAACGAGGGAGATTTTTCCCGCTTTGCGCAGGAATATATATATATAATGTATAACACGTAATATACCAGGAATTTTAATTAATTAATTATCTTTTTAATTGTTTCAGACAATTAAATAAGTAATATAAGCAAGGTAATTGTCGTAAGCGTATCACTTTTCATGTACCCGCGTACATCCAAAACTAATTGTTCAAAATAACGTATCATTCGAACTTCAGTTTTTCTACGAAGTTAAATTACGTAGTGATAAAAGAGTCAACTGAGAATTCGATTTATAATAAAAGCAATAGGAAACTCACATCCATCTACGATGACAATTGCAACAATAAGATAGATGTGGTGTGTGTCGTGATAGCAGTATTGGCAGTTTTTTTAACCCCATTATGCATCCGAATATAAGGTAAATCAACAAACGCTATATTTCTATCCCTGAAGCACTATTAATAGTTTTGGAGTCACTTCGATCATAGATGGCTAATTGATTATTTTGACTCTGCGTTCTAAAACTTTTCTTATTTTCCTCTTTCCGATTAGTTTTAAAGGATAGGCCTATAATAAAAATAATACTCTTTGCTTTCAATGCATTAATAGTACATCTTAAAGTTTATTCAATACAAAATTAAAAAGTAATCTAAATCCTTATTACTATTTCATAAATTTTCAGGGAATGAATTAAAAACATTCTAAAGAATTATCAAAACAAAAAAGTGGTCATTATCATGTTTTGCTTATAGAGTAACTATTTTGGTTACTCTTTTATTCTTAAATTACATCCATCCTTAAGAAAGTGAATGTAATTACTCTTTCGTGCTTCTTAATTGAACCACGTGATGCTGTAAGTTTGTGCTAAAACTGTAAAGAAGTAAATACAGAAAACAATGATTGCAGGATAAATGAGAGAAACCCTAGAAAACCTTATCCACACTGATTCTACCACTACGATAAGGCACTCGGCATCTACTGGTATACAATTGGATTCTCAGCGTGATTGTGGGCGGATGACTTAGGACATCCACGTGGCCTACATTTTCTTTCACTGTTAATTAATGCCTTGAAAAGCAAAGGTGGAATTCTTCGTTAGTTGAAAGGAAGTAAACCAATTTGATCGTAACATTTTTGACCGCCCGGAGGACAAAAAAAGAAATTGAAAAGATACTTGTTCCGGAAATCACAATCTATGTTATTAAACCTAGTTAAAGCAATTGATTAATGTAAAGAATGCATTATGGAAAAGAAAAAAAAAAATACCTCTCTCTTTCTCGTTATGGAATCGTGACTATTTAGAAGCAAAGATTCATCAGTGGAATATGACTATTTTGCTCGTCAAACAAGAGATTTTAATTAAGGCAAAGTTCATCTAATTTGTTTATCTCTATGCGCTTGGATTTCTTTTAAACATTATTAACCTTACTTTTTGCAAAAGTAAATAGGTCCTTTCATCGTCTTACCATTAATTTTCAAGAAGACAGATTCTGCACCTGACACAGTTAACATGGTTCTACAGAAAGCAGGGAATCTACTCAATTTTGTATGGAAGACAACATATCTGTTGAACCCAGAACAAAGATTTGCGCTATTCCAATCTCTTTGAAATTGGTTGTTCGTATTGAATTTGGAAGTACAGTATACTCTCGATATCTCGAAGTCGAAGGGATGCTAAAAAAAATTCGAGATAACGAGTTTTCGAGATAACAAGGTCGAGATTACATGAATATGTAATATCAAGGGGAAAAATAATTTTTCGATATATCAAGGTTTTCGAGATATCGAAGTTCGAGATATCCAGAGTATACTGTAAATGAAAATCTATTCCCATATCCTTATAAAATTACAAGTCTATTCTACCACTGTCTGTTAGAGCAGCATTCTCCTGTTTTGTCAGAAAGCTCCAAATTTGAGTTCTTCATTCGTTCTCGGTTTTGATTACTCTTGAAATCGAATATGGCTGCCAAAATAAGTGACGAGTTAATTGTGTAATACAGAAGTAATATTTTATATTTGCACCAAATATACAAATAATAGTTTAAACAAAAACTATCTAATCCATCCTATTCGTAACGTAAAGCCATCGAAATAAAAATCGAAAAAAATGTATTATTTGAAAAATTAAATCCAGAATACGATACGTATCTCTGTAATAGAAGAAAACAAGATATAATTAACGTGCTGATTTTCGAATACTTCGGTGATAAGATAAAAAAAAATAGTATAGGTAGGTAGGTATTTCTGTACCACTCTTCGTGGTGTAGGCTCCATCGGGTCCAGTTGAGATTGGGTGGTCAGATCAATGCTTGCACGCCTTTACTACGGGGAAAGAAAATCGGTTCCCATCTTTTTAGAGGGCTGGGTGGAACCTAGAATCCGAAAAAGAAATAGTCTAGGAAAAATAGCAGTATACAACAATGATTAAGTACCAGCTCGTCTATATTTACCAAACAATATTTATTTATCGCAAAAGCTGCACTTTACCGATATAATAATGTGTCTGTCAACATTAAAATGGAGATCTCATTTGTAAAGTTTATTCACGAAAATTCCAGTCTTTAGAAACTTTGAATGATTACATTTTAATGGCGCGGCGGCGTATTTTGGCATTTTTTTTACCTTAACTCCGTGCCTATTGGTCTAATAAATACCAGAATCAAGAGGATCTTACATTAATAATCAAAATCAGCTTACTAGGATATACAATTTTTTGATTTTCCTGTATAACAGACGGAACGATGGACGGACCTGTGGTTACAACTTAAAATTATATTCTAAATATTTTTTTTATTATTATTATTACTCCGTACTATTTTTTAAAAAATCTGTTTATCTAAAATTTGGGGACTTCGCAAACTGTAGGACAATAATTCTGTAGTAACATGTTTGGGTAAAAAAAAAAAAAAAGAAATTCAAACTTCCAATTTTAAGATATGGATAAGAACTTGTGTTTATTTTTTGTTTCGCTTCAAAGTCATAGACATAAGAACGACTATCAACATATTTAAAAGAAAGAAAAAAAAATCCCAACCTCTTTCTTATCTCGATTTATTAGGCGTAAAATTCAAATATGGCTGAGGAGAGAGAGAGAGGGACATTTCAATTATGTCATCTTTAAAAATACTTGAGTCAATGAACCCAGGAGATTCCTAGAATAGCCGTTCCTCCCTGCAGACAGATTACGAATGGACTCAGCCTATTACCTCCCTCCCACTCTCTTCTACCTGTTGCTCCAATAGCTGCCTTTTTTCACGAGGTCAAGTATTGCGTCCAGACTTGTTTCAGCCATTTCCTATTTAATCCCACTTATTTCTTATTATTTAATCGGATTTTACTAATTACTGGAAGAATATTAAGAAATTAAATTTAGCTCAGTTACTAGTTTGACCAATTGGCAAAGCTTTTTTTCCTAATTTAAAATAAAAAACTGCTATCACTGAAGTTAACAAACTGTAGTGATGGAACTTAATTTTTAAAAATATTTATCCAGTAAAAAAAAGCCACAGCCGAGGACACGGGTAGTGGATTCAGCGTGGAAAATTACAATATATTTATTTGCATGTAATATTAGGCGTGACTGATGTTATTTCTTTTGTTTATAATACTCGCAAAACACACACTCACTAATGAAATCGAATGCTGAAATCAAAATACGCTTTAATTCGGTTTCTCATTATAAACAAATTTTGGAAAGCAGCGCATTTCTTTACAGTGAGCAATCAAAGCACATCCAGTACATCATGCAAATTAGATTACTCAATAAGATCTTCAACAGGTTAACGAGTTTGTGGAAATGGGGCGGTAGTTCCAATCAACAACTGATAGCCGTTTTTATTGGTAACTTTGAACAGTTGGTACTTCATAAATTTCTATCTAATTCTATGTATAATTAATAATTCTATACATAACGTAAGTTTTAATTAGATTATTATTATTATTATTATTATTATTAGCTGTTGTTGTCAAGACGAGATTGTTATTAAAATATATCTTTTCAAGTTTCCACAATTGTCAAGATTTGAATTAGTACATTAAAGCCCCTCTCAATATAGAATGATTTGATTTTTACCAAAAAAAAAGTCTGTATGTTTTGTTTATTGTTTTGTTGAATTTTCGCTATTAAGAATGAACCATTATAGTTCTAAAGACATTGAGAAAGAAATGCAGAAGTGCAATTACCACACTTAAGTGTAGTATATTGTTATGACTGAATAGGACGAAGGATCTTTGGATGTCGGTGAGGCAGGTAGGACATGGTTGCGTTGACAGCATTGTCCACAGACCATAGGCACGGTCCCAACAGCCTGGAACACAAGACCAGGGCAAGGAGTCAATGGGTTATAACTCCACAAGACGTCCATATCAACTCTGTTAGAACAACAAGAGAACTGGTTCGTGATCATCTTCAGGAGGATTGATATATTTACAGACGGACACATGACAGCTCAACACTCGTGTCATTTACAAGAGCAATATACAGAGCATATCATCTATGAAGACACTTTCCCAGAAGAATGCCTTGCAAAGTGATTCACCTGAGGTCAGATAAACATATTCTGTAAAATGTGATACTCAGGAATTTTATAGCTATTCAGTATAAAACATTCAGACCGTACTCTGTAACGCTGGTTATCTAATTGGGAGATCCATAAAATAATTTCAAGAAAACAAGAGGTTTTGTTTACATTTTTTACTTTTGGTTAGATATCATTTCGGACTAGTAGAGGAGAGGCCGAAAGATTTGAAAGGCATTATACTACATTTATAAAAAAATTTTAAATATTGTAATGGTGTTTATGGTAGAGTAGTTGAGATGGAAAAACAACGAGTCAAGTTCTGGACTGAGCTGAGTTAATTTATTAAACAAAAAACATTGGTTTTTATAGTATTTACTTTGAAAAATTTGATTGGAAGATTAATTTAAAATACAAACCATGATTGGATAGAAACATAACGAACTTAAATGAATTAACTGATTAAACGGCTGCAACGGAAAAAATTTAAAAATATACAGAACAAGGAATAATTAGGAAATAGAAAAGGAATAAATACCGTTTAACGAGTAAAATGAATAAAATACAGATAAATACAAATAAATAATTTCTATGAAAAATGCAAATAAATGATTTCTAAAAATATTTACATACAAACTGTTACAATATAAGTTAAATTATAAAATCTATTTTAAAAAATTAAAATAAAATCTTGCAATTAAAATTTTTTTTAAAAAGCTTATATTCTTAAGTAGGTGTCTATTAAAAAAAAAAAAAAAAGAAACACTTATATATGTAGACTATTGGGAGCTCGTACATTTGCTTAATTGAATTATTTTATAATAAGAACATAGCAGTGTTATGACTCCAGGTACGTAAAATATCTAGAGAATATTGTTAAATAGATAACAATGCGTTAAATTTTTCTTTAATTATCACAAAAATATTACATAATACCATTTTTTTATTAACGATCTGAAACTACAAACTTTATGGTTAAAGGGTTTTTGATGACTTTAACAGAAATGCGATATCGAGAAGATCCCAAGCATTTTATTTATTTTTTATGATAAAACATTGTATACAATATTTCTAAAATGTATTCAGAAGTAATCGTCGTCCGCCATTTTGCTGTCCATTCTGTCTGGCCCACGAGATCGTACTAATCACTAATTGTTAGACACAAAAATAGCAATGTATTTTAAATTAATTGTAATTAAGAATTTCTTAATTAAAGCCTTAGATGCATCGTCAATTCATAATCATAATAATAATAATTAAAAAGAGGTGAAAGCAAACGAGTTTTTTTTAATAGCAATTCAGAATTGAAGATAAATATCATTCGAATAACAACATTTATTTCCCATTTTGAAAAAAGAGAATCTCTAATAATGGCGATGACAGAAAGATTGATGAGCGAGGCCCGGAAAAAGACCCACAGACAAAAAGAGAAGAGGGTGGGGGAAACAAACATACATTAAAAAAAAAAAAAAATCAGTTTGAAAACAATGAGTGAATTTCTCATCATTTTTATACCATTGTGAACAGAAGATACCTGGGGTCATTCTATGTCAAATCAACCAAATCAGAATATATTAGTCGATAAATTGTCTTCGATGTTTTTTTTTGTTTTTTTTAATAATAATTTTGTATACTTGTAATTGTGGAGAGTTGTGTTTGTATTTTGTATTTGTGGAGACAGGAAACACTGCAAAGTTTAAAAATTTTATAAGCAAAAAAAATCAAAGGAAAAAAAAAAATCAACAAACTTTTGTATTCCTTGCAAAAAAAAATGGCCTACTTAATATACATGAAGTTTAACGTGCGTACGTACTATTTATTAAAAGAAAATTCAAGGCCAACGAAGAAAAAAAAAACAAACTGAAAATTAATATTTTTTACTTAAATCCTCTTCTAAGAAAATTAAATCAATAACTTTTTTTTTGTGATTCTTACATCTGCAGTCATTAGCAATGTTCCCAAAAACAATACAGTAGTCAATACTTTAATTAAAAAAAAATAATGAACATATTTGCATTGTTTTCACATTTAATTCTCCCCTTCGTGATAAAAAAAAAATCATGATATTTTTACATTAATTTCAAAATATTCAATAAAAAGAATTTGCCTTTAAAAAATACAGTCTTAATTTCGAATGGTCTCAAAACTTGAAAATGTATTTAACTTTAATTTTCAAATTAAAATTTCATAGTTTCGGCTTACTTTAATTGTCTGTTTGTTTTTGGTTTTTTTTTCTGTAGTATTTGAATCAATTATTACTTAATGACTGACCGAATAACGTAAATTCTTTTTAATTACTTAACAGTTGAAATGGGGAAACAGTATAACTCGTCCAAATACATTAAAAAACTTTTATTTAAAAAAATTATGAATTTTTAAAAGTATATGAATTGCGTTAATAATGTTACATCTCGAATTATTTAAAAATTATTAAAGTTATTTAAAACATAACTTTAAGTTAATCTTTTGTAATTTATAACTATTATTACATAATGAAAATGAAAAAAAAAAAAAACAAAAAAAAAAAACAAAAAAACAAATACATAAGGCAAATGGAGAACAGATTTCTTTTATCACAACCTTCGAGTTTATAATATGGCTAACATCTTCAATAGAATATGAAACATTCTAATCTGAATTGAGATATAAAACTATAAATAACTTAAAATTATAAAATATCAACGTTGAGTCATAACTGGTATGAAATTGTATCAGTGCTTCGTTGAAAATTAAATAGAATAATTAATTTTTACGAACTTAGAATAATTTTTTATCTTCACTGCATGTTATTTAACTTACAATAATAACATACAGTGAAGATAAAAAAAGAATAAAAAAAAAATAGTTCACCTGATTAATTAACAGTCAACCCAAGAGAGAAAAAAATAAATAAGCAAATATATATATATTAAAGATAAGCGAAAATATATATTTCTTAATATATTTTGGGATGTAAAAAATTTATAGCATTTCAAACTAGAATTATATTTCTTACTTTAAATATTTTTATATTAAAATTTCTTTCATTTTTGTTTAAAAGTATTCTTAATTTTGTTTTCACGAAGCGCAAAAAAAAAAAAAAAAAAAAAAAATATTCAAGTTTGAAAACAATTTTAAAAAATTTTAAACAGTCAGAAGTTTTGAAAAAAAGAAATATTTAATTATTATCTTCAGGCATTTTCTTAATAGCGTTTCATTTGAGTATAATTGGTAAAAGAGCAAAACAACACCCACTTCACAGTACTTAAGAGATTGTGTTCGAGATTTCTCGTCTCGTGCATTCTCGAGAAATCCCCTTTCTTTTAAATTCATTTCTCGAGAATTTCTGCCAGGCTTCAAATAGTAATTTATTATGAGTTATTTTAATTTATGATGCATTGTTATTTAGATTGTTGGAAATAAATATGTGAAATGATTTTTTTAGACCGTTTCTCCAACTTCCATATTCTATTTTTGAAATAAAAGATTGTCTGTTGAGATATAGCTTTGAGGATAATGAAATGAAAGTTAAAATTTAACAGAAATTAAACATTTGCCATTGAGGCACAGCTTAGTGGTCAAGGCGGAGGCCTGCCAGGAGGCTGATGTGTCTGCATCTGGATTCGAATCCCGGCACTGGTATGGATGTTTACTTCCTTTCCTGTATTTGTCTGCTTCTTCTTCACTTCCTCTTCAGATTTGAAGCCATTTCATAAAGATTTCCTGAGGGAAATAAAACCCTCAGAATTCATTCAAAATGAGAAGGAAAACTCACAACTGCTTGATTCTTGGGGCCCCAGAGTATTCAATGGGAGGGTACCTCCATATCGGAGAACGCATTTCAACACACACAAAATATTTTGGCTTTTTAACATTAACGACATTCATATATGTTGTCTACCAAAGAAGGGCTTGATTATCAAAAAAAGCCAAGTATTAATAGGCTGTTAGTATTAATGTTTGATATACAATAACAGATATTATATATTACGACCGTTATATATTTTGACGGATGGAAAATTAAAATGAATGCATTGCTAGAAAAATAAATGAATTTGTTTATTGAAAGGCGGGCATTACTGGGAACTGACGGCGATTCAACTTGAATGTCAAATTGACATCACTCGGTTGAAAATCAATCCTGGGAATAGTGACGATATCCTCTCTGGCTGCTTTCCGAAAGAGCTTCTGCTGTGATTAAATTGCGATGACACTCCGTAATGACCAATCATGTGTCATTAGAGAGTCCTTTCTTTGGATTGAGAAGGAGCATCACAATTGATCCCATCACCGCAGAATTTTCAAAAATCACTCGCATTTTTGTTTTGTTTTTTTAGAATGATAGAAAGAATAAAATCCTCATCACTAACTTGACAAATTATTTTCTTCGTATTTCTTCTAAACATTCTAATTTTGAAAGGAAAATCGAAAATCTTTACAGAACTTCATCCACCCCTTAAAAATACAATGACTATCTTATATCTTAACCATTATCATTTTGTGTACTTTTTAATACAGCTATTCAATAATAATAATAAAAAAAAAAAAATTCAAAAGCAAATGCTTTCTTTCTCGAGATGACAAGTGGATTCGAGAATTCTCGAGAAAAATGGTTTTTCAGAAAACGAGAAATCTCGAATCTTTAGAACGGAAAAATTCTCGAGAAATCACTACTTCACACTAGTTTTCCTTGATTACGAAAAGCACGGAACTTTTTGAATCTCATGTTCTTCAAAATTTGAAATTTTGCATTGTTTTCTAACTCCGTATGTACAAAATATCCAAATAAAATAAATTAAAAAATCAGATAGAAATGCGATCAATTTTCCAATTGTTTTCATTTCCATCCAGTAACAATGAAATTTACGAAGTACAAAGGTATTGTATAAATACCACAAAGCCATACTATTTAATTATAATAATTAGGATAAAATAAACTCATTGAAGATAAAAAGTTTAATTGATGTCTAAAACAGAGGAATACGCTCAGATATCCTTTGTATATTGGTAAGTGTCCATGTAGCGATGTAGGGGAGAAGGAAGTCAATTTGGAGGATGAGGGTGGTGGAGACCAAAATGATGGCACTTATGTTTTAAGTTGAGTCATAAATAAGCAAGAAGCAAATTATAAGGAAATCCGTCCACTCGTTTTAGCGTAATGCGAACAAATAGACAAACAAAGAACTATTCACTAGTGCAAGTCAATAAAAAATGTTATAACTAAATAAAAGGGTAAATATGAAAGCAATAAAATAAAATAGAAATAGAAAGCAATAAAATTGAACTAAAATAGAGTACATAGTACTCTCTGAATAGAGTACATAGTACTCTCTGAAGATACAGACAATCCCTGACTTACGTGGTTTCGACATATGCAGATCCGGAGTTACGTAGAAAGTCCTTGGAATTGTTTAAAAATTGTTTTGTGCTAGTGTTTTTGCTATTAGCAATAGCTTTTGCGTCTGATGGAAAAGCGAGAGACCAGCCATCACTAGTAATTGAATGCCTATGCTTTAATGTAACTATTTTTATTGTTTTTGTGACACACTGGTACAAGGTATGGTCCAACATACGTATGTACAAACCAACGTAGAGATTTGTGGAACTATCCATCAACATAAATAGGTGCCGTTTATACATTTTTTTTAATAGAATTTGTAATAACATCAACAAAAAAATGATATACAAGTAAAAGACTGTGTTTCATTTGAAGATTGTTGTTTCTGCTTCCAGAAGTTCGTGAGTTGATGAAACCGAGGACCTAGGAATCTTATGGTCTATTTTAAATTCCTTAAACCATTGTTAAATGCCTAATAATAATGTTTTGGTATTATGATTTCTTTCTATTGGAAAATTGTAATAACGAATTTTGTATATTTACATACAATGTCATTGCTAACTAACAATGGCTCAGAGAAATTTAAAAAGGACTTTTCCATATCCTTTTAAGTTTTACCGAAATAGTAATGTCCCGGACCCCTCAGAACTTTTATCCTATTGCTCCTTTGAACTTTCTATTCACAGCAAATTCAAGATTTCCAACCTTCATTCCCTTATTTTAATTTACTGTTGGTCAAGGTTAGTTTTAGAAAAGATCTTCCTGTTAAACTTGAAGACACATTTTGAAAACACAAAGTCAATAGACATCGGTTCCTTTGATGATCCAATTGAAGGAATTCATTGAACTGAAACCATTATTCCGAATTCAATAGTTTACATTCCCAAGGGATTTTGATTTCTTTATTTTCTTTTTTTTTTTCCTATGTACATGTTCTCAGGATTAGGAATTTACTAACATAAAAAGTTACTGAGGCAAACAAACATTCGACTTTATTTTTAATTTCCTCAAGAGCAACCCAAAGTCATACGGTACTGAAAGTATAACATAAAAAAAAATATGTAGTATCCGCCATCTTGGAATTACTCCAAACAGAAAATTTTCTTTTTAAGAACTTTATAAAAATCTCAGTGAAACATCGAGAATTTCCTTATTTAGACATTGTGTTACTTCAACTCGGCTCTTTAGATTATTTCATTGGAAACAAGAAGTCAGTCTCCAAGTTTTACAACTCAAACTAGAGACTCCAACCTAATTCGTATCAGTAAGAGGCTTTTTTTTTTGGCACATATAAATTTAATATATTTTATAATAATTTTTGTACCATTTTCTTTTTTACGTTGTGTTTTCTTTGAGTTGTAATATTTTATGTAAATACCTTGAATGATTAAGAATGACTGGGTTTTTCAGCATTTGTTTACCTCCATCTACGTTACAACATAGAATAAGCGTATGTTGGTCATTCTGTAAAAAAAAATCCAAAAAAATAATTACTACTTCAGTTAAAAAAAAAAGCTTAAAAACTGGCAGGGAGAATGTTGGTTATCTGCTTAAAAAGTTGGAAATTTAAAACTTCATTGGTGTCACTTTTTTTTCAAAATAAATTTGGTACAGACTGACTCATAAAATTCCTTTTCTGGACGATAAGTATAGTTATGACTAATGTTGCAATATATTGAAAGAATCACAACAGCTTCAGCCCTCTTTTCTTTACTGGCCGTTACCTCTTTTTGGTCCTTTGTGATAAGTTACTGCCCTTTTCCTGGTTTCCTTCGGATCCTCCCTTGAACCTAAACTTGAATCTGATCTTTTTTTTTTCTTAGGAAAAATGATACTCAATGACCCTCTCCCTTCTCATATCAGATAAAATGACTGAAAGTAAAATATTAACACAATTTTAATATCTAGTGTATTAATAAACATCCAGATGTGATGTTAAAAGAACAGGTAAGAGATCTATGATCCTGCACATTCTAAAATTACACTCAATGACGTCGTTTCCCAGAATTCAACGGTTCGACTTAACACAGTGCAACAAAATCTAAAGAAATGTCTGTGCTAAAGAGAAGCCAGCACGATTTCAAATCCTAGTGAGAATGAACTGGAAAAACATACGCAGAGAAAAACATTCCTGATCCCTCACTGTTGGAAGAGAAGTTCCTGAATTGCATTAGATCTGTATAATTAAACTTTTAGAACTCGCAAAACTCTTTTTCTGGACAATAATGAAACTAAAACAAACTACCCATTGAAATTGATGGCAAATTTGATTTTATTTTTAAATTTTATCCTTAGTTTATTAAAAGCGGGCTCGTAAAGAGAAGTAGTTGACAATTCTCCTTTTTTCTGTTTGGAAATGAACAAGAAATTTAGGGAAAAAACTTTAAGCTTACTTTGATAGAAACACACTCTTCCATACATTGCATTAGTATTAAAATATTTATTAAAATACTAATAAGGGAGACAAATTTTCAGGAACTGTACATATTCCTTTTTTCAAGTCAATAATATAGGTATAACAGAATTAAGAATAAGCTTGGCAGCATTGGTTTAAAAACATGAACTATTAATAAAATTAATTGTTGTTACAATATGCTTAAACATCTCAAAGTGACTATTAACTAATTTTATTGTTACAAAAAATAAATAAATAAAAGCAAGGTGATACAACAAATTTAATTGTTGTTTACAATCTGACTTATTAATTGTAATCTATAATTTTTCAAAATATTGTTAATAATTTAATTCCTTAATATTGGCTGTTTTTCGGTTATCAAATTGTAAGTAATCTCTAATAAGTACAATGGTATTAAAATTTACTATAGCTCCTTTATACCTATTAAAATTTTTTTCTTTAGAGTTTCTAATAACACAACTTTCCAATATTTTTCTTAAACCTAATTGGGTTTCTTTATATAAAATTTGGACATTTGTGTCCATAACGTGGCTTTTCGTTATACAATGATATGCTACGTCTGAGATGTCTTTGTTTTTATTTTTTAAGGCCCTACAGTGCTCGGACACTCGCTCCGCTAGGGTTCTTTTGGTTTCTCCCACGTAAAAATTTTGGCAAGTTTGGCAAGTGATTTTATATATTAAACCCATTTCTTTCTTATAATCATGTTGATTAACTTTTTTACATAGCAAATTTTTAATTTTATTATTATATCTAAAGCCAATGTTTATGTTGTAAGCTTTACATAAAGTTTGTAACCAAAAGCTGTTGTTATTAAGGTAAGGGATATAAATTCTATTTTCAAATTTGTTAATTTCTTTAATTTTGAAAGTATTGTAAGATTTAATTTGGTCATTGATAAATTTTTCTGGATAATTGTTTTTCTTAAGGAGGGTAGTCATATCATGAATTTTTTCTTTATACACATTTTCAAAACTGGTGTTACAGTCTAATCTTCTTAACCAATTTTCAACAATATTCTTTTTTATATGAGCTTTATGCCTGATTGGTAATTTAATACATGATCACTTTGAAATTCTTTTCTGTAGTGCTCCATTACAATTTTGTTTTTATTTTTTATTAACTTGATGTCTAAAAACTTCAACTCACCATTTGTTTCTAATTCTTTTTTAAATTTTAAATCAGTGGAGCTTTTATTTAAGTTTTCAAAGAATAAGTTAAATTGTCTAATAGTGCCAAACCATATTATAAGTATGTCATCTACATACCTGAAGTATTCAAAATTTGGTTTTTTTAGTTTAATTAACAAATTGTTTTCAAAGTAGTTTAGAAATAGGTTACATAATGTGCCAGATATTGGTGAGCCCATTGAGAAACCCTTGGTTTGTTTGTAAAATTTGTTTCCATGTTTAAAGTAAGTGTTAGTAGTTACAAATTCTACTAATTCTCTAAGTACATATTCATCTAGTTTATATTTTAATAAGAGTTCTTTGTTTTTGTAGATGTGTTTTTCCAAAAGAGACAAAGTTTCATTAACAGGAATGTTGTTATACATATTAACTATATCTAAAGAAGCTAAATGAAAATTTTTTTTGTTGGTGTTGTTAAAATTTTCTAATTTATCTATTAAATCTTTTGAGTTTTTTATTATAACTTTTTCATTTGGCATCTTGAAATTTCTCATCCAAAAATTTATTTTTCTGGCCAAATTTTGGCCAAAATCAAAATTTTACAAAATTTGGGCAAAGATAAAAATCTTTTTTTCACTAAATCCGATAAAGGAAATCA
>JAFIDM010000001.1:102831016-102848270 GCA_023159025.1 Thereuonema tuberculata
AAGAGAGTTGTAGTTCCCATGGCCTAATGGGTAAGATGTCTGACTTCTGATCAGAAAGTTGCAGGTTCGATTCCTGTCGCGGATGTTTCATTGAAAAAATTCTTCTATTTTTCATTCTCACAGAAAACTGCGCCAGACAGACACACAGACAGACAGACAGAGAAATAAAAGATTTTAGTAATATAGATTATTTTAATATTGCATTATTAATGATTTTTTGGGGAGGAGGGTCCGATAGTTCAGTGGTTTAGGCACTGGACTGTTGATTGGAGGAACCGGGGTTCAATTTCCGATGATGGTCGGGAATGTTTTCCACGGTTATTTTTCTTCCAGACGGATCTAAGGTTCACCCAACCCTCTGTCAAATTGGTACTAGGTTTCTTACTCCGGGGTTAAAGGCGGGTGAGTGTTGGGCCTCGACTCGTTGGTCATCCGACCTCAACTAAGTCTCGTTGGTCTCGAACCGCCGGATATTTTTTTACTTTTTTAAGGTATCTAAAAGTGAAGAGAAGGTATCTAAAATGCAGACCTCGTGTATAAACACGGAACAGAAATTTCAAAGCGAATAATTATAAATGCAACTTTCTTTTCTTTTGTTTAATTGTTTTCATTCCGAATTCAGATTTTTTTTATCTTTGCCTAACTTATATTCAGTTTGTCAATATCTATTTACAATTTGTTAAGCTGTTCTTAAGATATTCCATTAATTGAAGCATTTCGTCTTGTTACGTGAAGAACGAAGAGAGTTGCAACTTTTACAAGTTCCGCTCGAAAGAAAAATATTTAGTTACTTAAATAGGCTTCTGACAAAAAAAATAAAAGAACATCGCCATTGATGTTGATTAGCATTATTGACTTCGAAAACACAAGGCCGTTTACTAACAGAAATTATTGTTGGTATCTCAAAAATATGTGTGCTGAATCAACAAAGGTACAACAGAAGTAAAAGAAAAATATAGTACAATAACATACCTGTTAACTGAGTCAAGCAAACAATAGATTTAGGGGAAAAAATCAAATTGACCTTGTCATTTTCTCTCCACTGTTGTGTTTTCAATAGAAGGATTTTTTTCTTTGAAACAACAAAAGACATGTTCGAAGTTAAAAGAATAGTTGCGCGTTATTACTGTTTTAATTTAATAACAGACCTATGTAATATTAACATCGACATTTTAGATTACAAATAGAATTACAGCTGTCCTGTCTTTGGGTATAAATATTGGTTTCCCTGCACATTTATTGTGATGTCGTGTTAAATAGATAATCCATCGACGAAGACAAACTGCCATAACTCGTCAACAAGCTTCAAGTGAATTTAACTAAAGACAATGACTTCCGTCAAACTGATAGCGCTATGACTATAGTCCATTTAAACAATTATTTCAAGAAAAAATGACAACGAAGTACAGTGATTAAATAGAAGGAAATATTTGTAAAGTTCTTAAGTTTGCTGAAAAAGTACTATTATATATGAATGAAAAGCAAATTTACGATAGCTTTTGAAGAATGTAAGTGGCAATAAATTTCAGGATTTTAAATTGATAGCGCACGCTTTAAAATCTCATTGTAGTTAGTCAGTTGTCATCGTACAATTCCTGATTAAAGTCATTATATAAGTGTATTTATTACGAACTAAGGCTTTTTAAAATCTCAGATTATACAAACGAATTTCCTCATTTTACAAAGTGGAAAAAATTTATTATTGTTTTTTTATCAAGTTAGATACCTATAGAGTTACGTTAAGAAAAGTTAGCAGTTTTACTTTTTAAGCCGGTTTCATTTAGATTTGTGCGACTTTTATAATTAATGAGATAGTGTTTCTAGGTCCTTTGCAACAACGGTAAATAAAACTGATTAAACCATGAAATTAAAAGTCTAGAATTATTCTAGAGTAAATTTTATCCAAATGTTTTCGGTACTAGGATCCAAGAATGAAATCGCTTTTATAACTCACAGACCACCCCAGCAGCAAAGCTTCTATTAGCTTTGTCTGAATAGGAAGTCATTAAGAGAAATGCTCTTTAATTGTATGAGTTTAATTAATCGTATTTTATTATTTATATGAATACGGTTAACATATCTTGTTAATCCTTTATTAAAACCACTTCTATGTGTACACATTCTCTCCAATTTAAATTTATTCTTTAGCTTTTTGTTCTACTAGTTCCAATTTTTCCGATAGATGGCGTCATCTTTTGAATGAAATAAATCAGTCAATAAGTGGACTTAACTAATAGACATGCAGTGACGTACTGTATATGATTTGCATTTTTCGACAATGTTTGAGAAAAAGGGATTTGAAATTTTTGTAAAATTTGGAAGCTAAACGAAATCTGTCTGGAAACGGGGTCATCTCTTCACGAGAAGGCAAGTAGTTACACATTGCTGATGTCCGATGTCAATCCAAAAATCTAATTCACTGACAAATGGCCAAAACAGGTCAAAACTGTAAGGATGAATCAGATAATGAAAACGTAATCATTGTTGCCTTCAAATTTTCACTGATCCGCGATGACTGGATTAAGGAAATGGGACAGGAAGGTTACCGAATGTAATACCAAAGAAACAAAAACTGCTCTTATGTAGAAACCGAGTAAGTTCACCTGCTAAGCCATGAACTTTTTAAGATACTTGAAAGTGGATTTGCAATCACGATTGTTACTGATCCCATTTTACAGATCAGTCACTTTTTCGTGGTTGTAAAACTCTTCAGCGTACGCGTGACATTTCACTGTTGTTTTTTTTTGTAGATTAGTGCTCGTGTCTCTTTCGTCTTGTTGAACGCTTGCACCACAAGACCCCCAAGGAAAAAACGGAATTTAAAACTAAGAACATATCAACGCTAGATTTAGCTAAAAATTACAATTTAAACTAAATTTTATTAGACATTTTTCATGTCAATTTAAAAAAAAGAAAAGTGCTATAAAAAGAGTTAGTTCTTATTTTAATTAATAAAATAATTAAATTAATAAAAATTGTTCTGAATCTTTTTTTTTTTCTATTTTAGATTTATTTTAACCTTTTTTTCCCTTGAAATTTAAATAACGTTACTGTTTGAAAGTCAATTCCATGTAAGAATTTTTTTGAATGGGGGATATAGAATTAGTCTAAATGAGAAAAATTTGTAACATATTTACGGATCTTCAGGAAGATCTATTCATTGCTTCAAAATTATCAGTGGAAAGAACGAGAGGCGACAGATACAAACAAACATAAAGATTTACTTGTTTTTATGAATCTATATTACTAAAATCTTTTATTTCTCTGTGTGTCTGTCCGGCGCAGTTTTGTATGAGAATGATAAATAGAAACAATTTTTACAGTGAAACATCCGCGACAGGAATCGAACCTACAACCTTCCGATCCGAAGTCAGATATCTGATCCATTAGGCCATGGAAACTACAACTCTCTTCATATTGCTTTTTTGACTTATCTGTAAAAACTGAACTGACTTTGACTGAAAAGTAACAATTGTAATAAAAAAGAAAGTCAAAAAAGAAAGAAGCAGTACTTCATTAGTTAAAATACTGAGAAATCACTATTTGAAACTTAAAAACCACTGAAAAGTATCAATTGGAATGAAAAAAAGAGTCAAGAAATAAAGAAGCACTATTTCTATTAGATAGATTACTGAAAAATCACTTTTTATAACTCATAAAGCTAGAATCACATCAAAGTGAAAAAACTCGCGATAAATATGCGGCTCATCAACCAAGATGAACGAGAGTGTCGATAACATCAATCTAAAGTCTAATGATCAATGATAAGTCTAAGAATACAAGGAGAGACTACAGAGCATACAAGTGCGAATAAAATTGACACTTCTGATAATCCACCACACGAACATCTCTATCTGCCCGAGTATCTGAATGCATTGAATCTCAGCGGTATTCCTCAACATCGTTTGTCATTGAAGATTGGATCTCCAATAATATTGTTGCGAAACATCAATCCCAAGTTTGCATACTGCAATGGAACTCAACTTAAATGCCGTTCATTCGATAATGATCTCATAGAAACCGAAATTATAACAGAAGTCACAAAGGAGATTTTGTTTTCATCCATAGGATGTCTATGGAACCAGCGATAATCTACTTCCATTCACTTTCACAAGAAAACAATTTCCGATCAGATTTTCTTATACGATATTTATCAATAAAGCTCAAGGACAAACTCTAAGTAAAGTTGCCATATATTTGGAAAACGTTGTCTTCACTCACGTACAACTTTATGTCTTTGAGTCACAATTATCTTCACTCTAAAGAATAGTCACAATCAATTTGTCGCGAAGAATTTCATATACAAGCTATGATCTTCATTTATCATCTATATCAACTAACGTCCATCTGAACATCTCTTCTTCAAATATCTATATCGAACAATCTGATCGCCTAGATTAGTAGATAATTTTCACTATTTGTAACTCAAAAACGACTGAAAAGTATCAATTGGAATTGGATAAAAAAGAAAAGACAAAAAAAAAAAAAAGAATCACTATTTCTATTAGGTAGAATACTGAAAACTCACTTTTTGTTACTCAAAAACAATCACTATTTATAACTCAAAAGCCACTGTAAAATATCAATGGAAATAAAAAAAAGAGACTCAAGAAAGAAAGAAGCACTATTTCTATTAAGTAGAATACTGAAAACTCACTATTTGTACCTTAAAAGCCACTGAAAAGTGTATCTAGATTAATAAAATCTTTTATTTCTCTGTCTGTCTGGTGCAATTATTGTAATTTACAAAAATAGAAATAATTTCTACAAGTTATCTATTGGAATCCACCATGCAACCTTCTGCTCCGAAGTTAGACGTCTTAGGCATTAGACCACAAGGATTACATTCTAATCTCTATAAAAAATAAAAATATTTCACAAATATATGATTCACACGCTGATTCTGAAAGCAGTCATGGATTGAGGGAATATAGACATCAAAAATTAAAATAAAAAAAAGAAAAACTTTAAAAAATTTTTAGTTTTATTTTACTTGATGTAATTTGTGTGTGTTTTTTTTAATAAATACAAATTGTTTTCCGTTACATTCGCGAGGCTTCCGGAGCGAAGCGACGGGTAGCCGACTAGTGTTACTAAAGAAAGTACGCTAAAACAGAAGCGTAAATATCAACTCTTCCTTTGAAAGCACTAACTCTGAACTCTTCAATAATTGTTACCATTAATTCTTATGGATTATAATTACATCCTCTTATTTCTTAATAAATGATTACCTACAATATTACTTTTATGATGGACTAACATATATTGTGAAACATTGCCTTCTCTACTCATATTATTATACATGATATATATTAGGATATGTAAATATTACAATGGGTACAAACAATAATAAAACAACAGTTAGCTTTTCGTTATTTATTTTAAATATATGTATCTACAAAGTTTCGGTGTTTACTCCTAGGTAGAAATTTGCGTGTGAATGTGGTAAAATAAAAGGCCCGTGAAAAAGCGTTAGGAGCAAAACAATTAACTTTCATTGATGGCAAACACTATCGACACTTAACAATTCATCATACACCATTTTACACGACTTTAAATTTCCATTTACTTTGATTAAATGCAATTGCATTTCTAGGACTCAGTATGAAAGTTTAATTTAAGTATTTTACAATCAATTCTCAGCTAAAGGAAAATTTTAAGTTAAGATTGTATTATATTATAAGTTGTAATTACAGAGTCTTAAAATGATGTCTCAAAATATTTTTCTTAAAAAAATGATAACGGAATGCTTTTCAGTCAAACTGTAGAATTCTCTTCCCCTCGTACGCCTTTTGGATCTTGCACCGGCTGAGTAGCCTTGGCTGATGAGAGAGCCTAGTAAGCTCGAAACAGCTGTCCCAAGGTCTCAGCTGGACTCAAAAGGCATTCCATTATCATTTTATTGTGAATTCGTTTCTTTTGTTCATCCGTTAGAAGGTTTTTCTTATTATTTTTATTTATTTAGTTGTTATTTTTTTCTTTCTTTGTGGTCAAATTCTTTTTTGTGGTTGGCTGCCCCAGGATTTGATTTCCACAATATATTGTTGTGGTTGTTGTTGTTTTTTGTCTTTAGTTCGTCAGGGGTCATTTGTCATCTGTAGAAAATAGTTTTCACGATTTAAATAATAATAATAATAATTATAAAAAAAAATTCAAAACTCCTTCTTTCAATTCTTTTATGTAGGCCTATATAATATATATTTAAAAAAGTTTAACGAACTAAAAATGACTATTAGAAGTGTTAGAAATTGTTATTTAGCAAAAATAAATATAATAAAATAAGCTTATTTTCTTTAATGCGACTTAATAAAGTTGTATTTCGTATGTTCTCTCAAGAAGACTAAAAAATATGAAATATTTTACGGCTTTTCTAAATAAGCTCTCTCAAAAATGACATAGAAAGTTTAAGTAATAATAAATTTTACGTACCTAATAGTAAGGAAGGCACAAAGCAAGTAAAATTATTATTACTTAAACTGGTTTGTTTAAAAGCTTTGTTTTATGTGCTTTTTTAAATTCCTTTTGAGCCTAGCGGAACGCAGGCCAAGAATTTAACATTTTTTCTATTATTGTGTTGTTTTCTTTTGTGAGATCCCACTCCCGGGGCTTAGAGTGGGATTCAAATGTTCTCACCTTCTGAGCCTATCATCGGTGGAGTTTATCTGGCTGATGAATCCTAAAGAGGACGAAACGGCCGTCCCAGACACTGCCCGTGACAGCTCGAGGTGCATAATCTTTTGTTCCTTTATGCTTTCGTTAGTTATCATTACATAGAAATTTATTATTTTCTTTAAAGTTTCCATTTGTTTTGATGTAATGTCTATTACTTTTTTTTTTTACTTTTTTTTTCTGTTTTATTATAAGTTTTTTTCAGCTATAGCTTTTCTTTTTATTTGTTTATATTGTTTGGCCTGCATTATTGAAGTATTGCAGAGCTTCGTGTTGAATGTTAAAGAGACGCACGAAATACCTTCTTTGAGAGAGAAAAATAGTTGCTGTTCCAGAAAGCATTAAATCCAATAAAACACTTATTTCTACTTAACAGAAAAAAAAAAAGAAGATTTAAAAGCACGTTCAGTCATGGATGCATTAAACAGATTTATTTTTTTAATCTGGTTTTCAATCAGAAACATACTAAGCCACGAGGAGGAGCCTTCAATTGTCTGTTAATCACCAATGAAGTTCGGCGAGAAATGTCATTAATCACGTGATTTAATGACAGCCAATCAGTCACTCGCTCTTTACCTTTTTTTTTCGATCGAAGGTTAAGACGTTTGCTAGCGTCTGGTAAATGCTTTTTAAGAGTACGATTTATTTGTTCTCTTCTAATCCTTCGCTTCGAGTGAAAAACATTAATAACCAGTGACCTGTTGGCGCCATCATATTTCCGATGGTTTACGTCAGCCATTTTTTTTTTTCCATTCTCTTCAATCTTGGAAGAACTGGGTCAAGGATGGGTCCATCGCACAGACTCACTCCCTGTGCTTCCATTATTGTCGGCATTTTTTCTTTCTCTCCATCTCTTCCATGAGTCACGATTTTAAAACAACAACGTATTACTTAATATTAAATGGATTTTACACAACTCGGTAACAACCATCTCTCGATAACAATGATCTATAAATAAAATAAAACCCGCCTTTACAAAGAAAACTGTTTCGACAGATAAAACATTTTATTTTTTTAAATTTATTATTTTCAATTTACTTTTTTTTTTTTATTTCTTCATTTGCTTTAAGTTGCCAAATGCTGCCAGAAGACAAGTTTAGGGTGAGGTTGGTTTTCTCTGTGGTTTGACATCAATCTGATTGTGGGAGGCGATCACTGTCCAGTTACTAAAGACATTGCAAGAAAGCAACAGATGGTAGCAGAATAATCAGGAAACATCAATACAAGGAAGCATGAAAATCTAAAGCTTTTACTATTTACACCAACATTTTTAAGCAAAATGAAATAATAGATTTATTATAGATAATAATAGATAGAATAATGACCACATTGTTATGAAACATATAATAACTCTCATCGGTGGGTGGGACCAAGGTGAGGATGCTGTTTCACGCTCTTTGGCGATCGTCAGCTAAGAGTAGTCACCAGTAAACAGAGCGGTCTCGATACAGAAGCTAATAGGAACAATCGTGGAACAATAAAAAAAAAATCAAACACAAAAAAGATTTTTTTTATTATTTGGAGGCTCCTCAGCAATTCCCAAAAATACAACACTTTTGTAAGTTTACGGATTTGTATTTTCCTTTTTTTTTCCTTGAAATTGTTTCATGCTGAAGGCGCAAGTGTCATTTAGCTGTATTAGAATACTACTTCATTTCTTCTCAAACACAGAAATGTCTTATCTCCTTAAAAAAAGAAAAAATAAACTATTAGACCGGTATTACAGTTTTTGTAATAATCTTACTTAAAATCTAGAAACATAACCATTTTAAGCAAATGCAATTCGTAAGTTACGACAGTTGGGTGGGGATATTCCGCAATGTTTATAAAAGGTAACTTAAAAAAATATTAAAAGCCCCGCCATATTATATACTAAATTATTATATACTAAATATTTTGTATTATTTCAATTATTTGCTAAGGCGGGCCTTTAATTTTTTTTCAAATTTACGCCTCTCGGACCTTGATTCACTCCCTAAATATAAAATATACAAATGCACTATTATCAATAGAATAAAATCCTATGTTAGAAATAGTAAATTGAAAAAAAATATTCACCAGCAACATTCAATATCAAAATTCATTTTTAATCTTGATGCTAATTAAATATAAGGTTAGAATTACATTCTGAAAAAAAAAACTATGTTTACTGTTTTTTCTTTATGCTATTAAAAAGCCTTTTTATGCAAGTTTGGGGGAGGTCGCAGATTACTTGGTTGTTAGAAAGGGGTCGCGACTCGAAAAAGTTTGGGAAACACTGACTAGTGGTTAGGGTGTAGCCAACGCCATCTTGAAAACTCGTTGGGCTAGCCCTTCTTAACTGCATATAAAGTACGTAAATCTTTCATCATCAATTTCCAGATGTTGTTGTTTTTCCTCCGTTTAAGTTATCTGTCTTCAGTCGAATACCAGTAAGGCTTTGATTTCGATAACGATTGCTCAGTAGTAAGGTTTCTCATCCCGCATTCCGCAGATTTCAACAAAGTACAAGAGATCATCCTTCAGAATAAACTTTTTCGTTTCATCAAATCTAATTGGAAGTCAGAGTTACTGATGCAGTCCAAGATTCCCTTTAGCAAAACTTCTATCAAAAAGCAAGTGAAATTAGAATGTTAAAAATTACAATATTGACTTATTATTAAAGTAAAGCAACTTTTCCTTATTGGAGGATTTGCAAAGAAGAAAAAAAAAAAAAAAAAAAAAAGAGCGAGCTTTAGTTGAAAATAGTTTGGAAATATGGATGAAGAAGCATTCCACACCTTTCTGTTATTGTTTGAAAAGAAAAGTTTGTACTAAATTGATCAAATTTCAATGTTAATTTGGAATAGTTATTCGTAGTTTCCCTAAAACTTAATTGTAAAGAAATTTCAGCGTGAAATACATAGTTTCTTAAAAGTCTGTTGAAGTATTTATGGAAAATTGCATTTACAATTCATTCAAGTAGTGGGCAATTTCTAAACACGGAAATCATTCAATAAATCTACTCTATTTTGTTCTACCTATTCTCTATTAACATCTATGGGTAAATTTCTGTTCTACTAGAGTCGCATAGGTTTACTGTCCAAGTAATGCTACATAAGTAAAAATAACAGAATAAAAGTTTAGGCCAACGTATAACTAAAAGATCTAAACGTAAAAATTCATCAACTTTAAGACAAACGCTGTATTTACGCTGTCGTAATATCAAACTTCACGCAATTTACGTTGCTTACGCCAAAGGAGTAAAAAAAAAGATTGAGTCCTTGCGAAAAAAATTGAACTTAATATGGCGACTATCAACGTAAATTTCGCCGTAAATATGGTCAATGTAAGCAGATTCAATGGCAGCAGGAGGAAAAAAAAGTATTTACTCGAAACTAAGGCGCACCTTTTCATGCCAAATATTTAATCTATTCCCCCTCCAACGTCCACTTATTACACTGCTTTGTGATTGCAACTCGCGAGACTATCGCAACTTCGATATATCGACTGTTTCGACACTCGATGTCTTCGTTCGGTTTCGGCTTCATTCTTGTTATCTCGTCTTGTTTCGATCTAATGTGTGTGTAGGCCTTATATTTTGAGATAAAGTGATTAATATAATTTGTATAATAATTTTCTAAATTAAGTATTTAATAATTTTAACATTAATATAGTCCTGTGTATTAAAAAGTTTACAAGCATTGATTACAAATCATTCTATATATATTGAACATTGTATTCTTAATGTTCTAGTATGCGGAAACCATTTCTCATAATTTATACTTTGCCTCAATTTACACTATTTTTTCCGAGTCCCCTGGAAAGTGTAAAAGCGGGGTTCAGCTGAACTTTATAAAATGAATTCAATTTTGAAATTGCTTCTCATTAAAAGCTTAAAATTGAAAACCTCAGACAAAATTAAAGGTAAGTAATTAACCATTATGAAAAGTTAAAAATTTTGCAAAATAACGCAATGAGCTTTATAATATTCTAAAACCCAAGACTGTTTTTGGTGGCTGTGTCTGCAAATTAGGATTCTCAACTAAATAAAATATTTATATGAAAATAGTACTGGAGTGAGAAGAAAAATTAAAGTGGATGTATTCAAAACAAAGTCATTTCACCTGAAACAAGTTTTCGATTTTGCAACAACAGAGAAAGCGAAAGCGAGTGGTTTTCTTCAGGGCCGCGCATAATATGCAAATCCGTTTGACATAAACTACCAAAATAACAACTGCTGCAGTTTATCTTTAGGCGTTTGTTGGTTGAGTGTACTCCTGAATTCGTTGTCCCATGAAATCATTAGAAACGATTCTAGAAAAAACCTTGAATTCCCATCCCTGACTTGTAGCGTTTATTTCTTTTTTTTATTTGTATTGTCGGTTATCTACTGATTTGTTATATTTTTACAAAAGACAAGGTTGTACAATAATAACAATATAATAGCGAAAGCACTGGATACAGAAAACGGCAAATTAAAATTATAGAAACATGGTAACCTAATGCTACCAACTTAGGTTAGGTCTAGTTGAAGTTAATTTTATAATATTTTAATCAGGTGTAAAACATTTAATTTAAAAAAAAACGTTTTATCAAGATTAATTGATTATAAAGTTATTTTAAGTTTATCTATCTTAGATTCTTCACTTCTTATTGCACATTTACAGAAAACCAGTATTTTTAGATACTTTTTCACAAATACTTTCTATATGATATTTCTTATCTGTGGATAGAAAACTGTACATTTTCATCGCAAATTTTTGGCGAGAATTTAACAATAATTAAAACTAATGTTGTTGATGTTGAGATCATTTGGGTTTTTATTCCAAACGAATTAAAATAATAATAATATTTTTTTTTTTCAGAACTTCCGGATGTAGTTTTTAAAGTGAAAGAATCCTACTACAGGCCTTTAGGTCCTTCGGGATCTCAGGCGTTAAGGCTCCCAGCGTTTCCTGACCAATTGGACTAAGTTGCTGTCAAATGGCCAATCCGACGCCCGCCAGCCTTTCACCCCCGAGAAAGAATCCCGATACCCATCCCTCAGAGGGCTGTTTGGTCCTAGGGATCCGATTGGAGGAGAATTCTTTGTGAAAAAATCCCAGACATCCGCAATTGATCGAACTCGGCTCCCGTAGCCCAAAGTCAAGCCCCTTACCACTTGGCTACCGAGCCCGCTTTTAAAGTTCTGTCGTGGCATAAAAGTATATCTATAAAACGTAGATACTTCAGAAATAATTTATTGTGACTGAGAGTCGAATTTCTAGCATGTCTTGCCATTTTATTTGTTAAGCTACATAGAAAAGACCTAGAAAAGTTCACAAGTGACAATTTTTGAACAACTTTATTGACATTGTCACTTAGTAATTTGATGGAACTCCTAAGGTCACTAGGAGACCCACTGTGTCAGTTATGGACACAGCTTAGTTTAGTTTAAAACCTGTTAACTTTATATCGTTTAGATGGTGAAATACTTTCCTGTAATGCTGTTTTCGAGTTATCACATCCCTTTTCGTGAAAACTACACAGTGCTATTCGCGATATCAGTCTTCTCATCTTCTCCCACAGTAGATCAAAATAACAACAACTTATTATCACATCAAAACTCCACTAACGATTACGCTCTTTGTCACCTTCTAGTAATTCTCAATAAACCTGTGAAATATTAGTGAAGATCTGCTAGCAGCGAAATATGTTGTTTGCTTACGTATATTTTTTAGCAATATTACTAAGACCTTGATACTAGTATTAAACGTCACTAGATTATACGAAGCACTTAATTTTGCCCAACACTTTCGTATTTTTCCAATTTCGCTAATTGTTGTTTCAATAGTGAAATAAAAAGATTCCAAAAATTATTTTAAAATCTATTATCTGAATGAAGTACCTACTTCATTCAGTTTCGAGAATTTCAATATATTGTTTGTATCTGTTAGTTTATTGTGCGTGTAATTGAGATGATGTTTACGACCTTAGTAGAATGGAAATAATTTACTTTGTTTTTTGAATGGGACTTCCCATATCTTGAGATGTCATCTCTACTAATTCGAATATCAATTCTTTATGACTGAACTGATTCGATTTCTAAGTGACAGCAAATGATAGCTTTTAACAGACGTTTAGAATCGACTTTTCGAACGCTTATCAATCTAATTGTCCATTGTATCTGTTATGGCTATCTGGGTCCAAATGTATTTGATCGTCTCCCATCTATCCTTCATCCAATTTGGCCTTAAAAATCCAGCACCCAATATCTCGATGACTTTTTTACAATAACTTATGGCTTATCTTGGCAAAGGCGAGCATTGGAAGTTCGGCGGACAATAGGTGATTGTGTTGGGGCTCGGCCTCAAGCAACGGGCTGATCTTTATCGGCGATCAAGTTTCCATCGGCTTGTTATCGGAGTCCAAACCACTTTCTCCCTCAAAACCTTCAATTGTCCTCCTCGGAATCGTGTAATTTCCACAATGAAAATGTTATCGCATTGGCAGTTAAGTAAATGGAACAGATTTATTCCAGAAACAACCAACTTCAAAATATCATCCTTTTATTCAGGTCAAAATGGATGAATTTGGGTTGAAAATCATTCAATCAATAAAAAAAGAAAACCAAGTCAATCGAACGAATTCCTTTGTTTCAATTGAATTGTTTTCATTGAAATGAGAAACGTCACAGGTTCAAATTGAGATCGCAATTGAAAGGCTATTAATGACATTCAAACAACGCACGATTTTCACTTTTAGCTAAAAATGTACTTTCTTACAAATTGTTGTTGCAACGACCAGCGAACTGTGAAATATATGTTTTTATTCTTAACTGCTACTCTGTGTTTATTAAATTCTATTATAACGTTACGTCATATCGATTCGCATCGCCTACATTGTTATAATTGAAAGTTGAGAAATTGAATTTTTTAATAGAAATTTTATGGTATTAACTACTTTGTGATAGCTCAAACAAAAAAAGCTTTGATTGGGTTAGATGCGATAGCAAAACATAAAAAAAGTAAGGCTTAATCAACGATACACAAAACGCGCTAATCAGAACTCACTAATTTAGTATTGAAAATCTCATCTCACTTTAAGCATGGCCAAACTTGTTTCATGCTTATGAAATTTTTTAATTGTACTCTTGGCTGTGTAAAGATTATTAAGAAGGAGCCATCTTTACCACAGGAAGGGATACAATTATTAAACTCGAAGACGTTAACAGGGGATGTCACTACTAAGGCAAGAATGAAGAATAGGCCTAATTACTGTTCAAAACTGTCCCTATTATTAAATACTTCAATTTACTTCTTTTGTACTGTGTTATTATATTAACTGAAACCACCACCACATGTTAAATGAAGAGTTTGACTGTGAATTCTACCAGTTACGTCCAATTGTACAGTTTTAATTTTAGTATCTGTGGCTGTCTACGATTTTACCGTTTTACCCCAGCCTAAAGATATGTGAATTCCAAGCCATGTTGTTGACTTATAGTGGGACCACGATAACTTGACGATTCAAAAAAATTCCAGAGCCCAATGACAAAAGCACTAATCTCTCTCAGAGGTCTCGAAAAAATATTACATTACAGCTATAAAGCAAAAAAAAAAAATAGTTTTAAAGCTTTTACAGGAAATGCAGTACTATTAGTTATTGGTTGCCTGCTTCCAATGTAAGATTGAACTTTTATGTCACCATTCCGTGGCTACATTTTGAGCGAAATTAATAAAGAGAGTCCTGTCCTTTGAGGCGCGCTTATTTGTGATTGGCTGAAAACTAGATATGTCGTAATCACGTGGGGTTCCTTCCGATCGTCAAGTTATCGTGGTCCCACTGCAACTCGATTTTACCAAATCATGACTTATCCCTTTCTACGAACTATTCTTTGAAAATCAGCAAATAAAGGACTTTTTCAAAACAAAACGAAAACGGAAACATGAAATAACTGCTTTTTTTACGAAGTGTTTCTTCATAATCTCTATCAAATGAAATAAACTTTACCTGATAACTTGAACGATACAATAAGAAATATTATTTTTTGACTTACGTTTTAATAATTGTAAATCAGAAATTTAAACAAAACAGAAATTCAGTCGTCTTGTTTGTAAACAGAACTTCTTTATTTTTCTAACTTCAAAGTAAATTGTAATTAAATTTGATTGATAACTCCCACTGCTTTCATCTCGGTGCAACGCCGCCCTGTTTTGTCTTCGCCAACAATAATGAAAGAAAACCAAGGAGCTGCTTCGTTTATGAGATTTCTGAGAAAGCGCCGTGAGTCATTCGACGGAATTGTGCACGTGCAACGCCCGCCTTAAGAACATCATCATTCGAAGAACTTCCTTTAATTAATTCACCCTTCGGAAAAGAAAACAGACTTCAATGAACTGTAAGTGCTGTCAATCACCAACAACACTAGAAAAAGAGAAAGAAACTATTAGAAAAAAAGAAGACACTTTCGTATTAAAAAAGAAAAAAAAAAAAATCACTGATTGTTTGGAACGAAACTCTCAAGAAAGTATCGTAATTATTTTTCCCGCGGTTATTTCAGAAAAATGAAGTTAGAAATTTACAGTTTAAAGAAAGAAAGGTTTTATAAGTAAGTAAGTAATGTAAATCAAAAAAAAAAACAGCAGTTTTTAAGGGTTTTTTTTTTTTTTTTTTTTTTTTCCTGAAGAAATTTTTTAAACAATAGTGCCCGAGTGCTTTTATGTTCCACAGTCCCAACCACAACAATTTTTAAAGCAATCAATGGATCAATGGTAGGTATGCATATTTGCAAACAAGAGACGAATTGTATGCTATATTTGAAAACGTATCCTTGTGGATCCCTTTGAGTAAAGTTGCCAAAAATTCTAAGAAAAGCAATAGAAACGGAACAATGAACTCTCACTGATAATTGGATGGTGTTATGCATCATTTGACCAAGCACCAAAATTTGATTTTGAGATATTCTCATAAACGCAAAAGCTTATATATTAACCAAATCTTAGATCTTCTATAAGATATCACAAATCTTTATTAAAACTCCAAAATACTGCACCACAGACCAATATTTCGTCTTATTTTTCAAAGACTTCCTCAAGGTTTTTTGGTAACAAATAAATAAAATAAAAAATAAAGATCAAAATGGAAAGAGAAATAATCTTCTCAAACCTTTACAAATCAATAAATAATGTAATTATTGCCATAGAATTTATTTATTGATTTGTAAAGGTTTGAGAAGGTTATTTCTCTTTCCATTTTGATCTTTATTTTTTATTTTATTTATTTGTTTATTATGTTACCAAAAACCCTTGAGGAAGTCTTTGAAAAATAACACGAAATATTGGTCTGTGGTGCAGTATTTTGGAGTTTTAATAAAGATTTGTGATAGCTTATATATTACTTTACATTATTGATGGAATGAAGTGTGTTGTATATCAAAATGAAGATACTTTCACAGGACAATTCTGATCATTATCGAAATTAATAATATTCTTCTAAGGTCGTTAGTCACATGATGCAAATCTTATTCGTTATGATTAGTCGATTGGCGTTTATTCAGAATTAATTTTCCGCAGAAATGTGTTGAGATAGCAAGCAAGAACAATTTTGTATAAAGAGTTTACATCTTTCGCTAGTTGATGGAGCATTTACTCTTAATAAAAAAAAATCTATTTTGACGCTTGGTCAAATGATGCACAACACCATCCAATTGATTTATGTTGATATCCATAATTAATGGTAATCCATGTTAATCGGCTTTCTTTCCTCGAACTTGATTTGATTAAAATTAAATGGATTTAAGTGACTACAACTGAAATCAAAGAAAGAAAAAAAGTTTCTTTTACTCAAAATGAAAAAAAGAAAAAAAAATCAACAAATGCCATAAACCAAAGAAATTCTATGTTTCAATTCCTTGTTTATTCTGAGCTGGAACATTTTATTATTCTATTAAACTTCAAGCTTTCAGGGATAATTTCTTGCATGTCATAATTAAGAATTGTTGCTTTTCTTTCTTCTTTTCGGGGGTAAAACATTTTTATGTGGTAATTGGAAGACGAGCTACCTCGGGAAAGAATCCCCTCACATCTATCGCAGAACAGTGGCCAGTGCTAAGCGGATACTGATATGTTAAACAGTTAAAGACAGAGCACTTCGTTCAATCAGCATATATCGATTCATAGTTTCCTATTATAAGATATTTAACATGAATTTACTATAAGATAGGTAGATTTAGTGTTTAGAGTTACATAGAAAAAGAAAGATATATTCTCGTACTTTTTAACGATATACAGCGAGTTAAAAGAGTTACAAATTCTGGGAGTTAAAAGAGTTACAAATACTGCGAGTTAAAAGAGTTACAAATACTGCGAATTAAAAGAGTTACAAATACTGCGAATTAAAAGAGTTACAAATACTGCGAATTAAAAGAGTTACAAATTCTGCGAGTTAAAAGAGTTACAAATACTGCGAGTTAAAAGAGTTACAAATACTGCGAGTTAAAAGAGTTACAAATACTGCGAATTAAAAGAGTTACAAATACTGCGAGTTAAAAGAGTTACAAATACTGTGAGTTAAAAGAGTTATAAATACTGCGAATTAAAAGAGTTACAAATACTGCGAATTAAAAGAGTTACAAATACTGCGA
>JAFIDM010000001.1:102848670-102865862 GCA_023159025.1 Thereuonema tuberculata
GTCCATCCCAGTCTCTTCCCGATGACAAATCAGGGTGCGAATCCTTTCTTATAGCGTTTTGCCTCGTTTACTTGCTTAATTCTTTGAAACATTGGGCATGTTAAATTTCTTTTCATTTTCTTTCAGTTTAAATGTTTATATTAAGTTTGTAGAGTCAAATCCCATCGCTTACAGCGAAAACCCAGTACAGTATATCTCGTATTTCAGTCTCGTATTTGTTTGACAGTAAAGAAAGAAATGAAATATGTGTGTAAAGTGAGTGATCTCAGAACCCATATACAACATTTCATTAAGTAATGACTATTTAATTCTAATAGCAGAGAACTATCACTCGCGAATGATAAATTGATCAATTAAATTGGATACTCAGGAATTCATTTGTTCAACCAACATAGATCCTAGGAGTCGTACCTATATTAAAAGCCTAATGATACTTGTTATATTAATGGAGTCCACCTGGGCAGGGATTCTGCCTCCTTAGGGCGAAATGAAAAGATTGCAATGACACGGTGCCCTTTAGTGGAAATGGCTTTGTTATTATGTTATTAAATATGGTATGTGCACACTTGCAATAAATAGAAATACAATCATTACAAGACCTTCAATTTTTTTTTTCTTTTGAACTTAGTTTCGTGATACTAAGCCTACAATATTAGGCTCTCTTAAGCCAGTCAAACAAAAACCTAATCAAAACTCTAATAATATAGAGATAGTTGAAGTAACTACATAACATTATGTAGAGATGGTGTTTTCACTTACTTAAAGTAAGCCTTTATAAATATTGAAATCAAGATCAGGAATAGAAAATATGATAGAACTTTTCAATTCGATATTCCTATCACTTTTATTCTCTGTTATTCTTTGAAGTATTTTTCCTCATAATACTGTCATATATTTAGGTATATACGAATACATCGAAACTTTCCGGAAACTTTCTTCTTTTTCTTAATGTTAAACTCCGGAAACAGGAAAACATATTTACTCCGGAAAACCCAAAATTTGAAAGGTCTTATTATCAAATAATAATTATGCTTATCCTAAGATTAATGCAATATCATAAAATGTCGAAAATAGTTATTTATCAATTGAAGATTCTCTTTTTCGTTTGTTCTTGAGAAACTTCTGATCCCCCCTCCGTCAAATTTGAAATCCCTTCAAGTTAATAAAGTATTTTTTCCTTATTCCAAACGCCTCCTGTATGCAGTTGATTATGAGACATCCTGTATAAATATTTAAAAAAAAAAAAAAGAAGAAGAAATATATGTTTAGTGAAAATAACACTAATAAAAAAAATCATTATAAACAATTCTGAAAATGAAAAGTAATATATAATAATATTAATTAAAAGAAATAATTAACATAAATAAAATAAAAAAAGAAGGTCAATTTATGTTAATATGAAGAAATGCAAGAATTAAAGAAAACAAGATCAATAAAATAAATGAAAAGGAAATAAATAAGAAAGGAAATTTGACTGATTATTAAAATATTTTTCTTTAGAATAAAAAAAATTAACAAAATGTTTCGATTGAATAGAGTGAAACAAGTACTTTTCTCAATTGATCTTAGCTGTGTGTTGGGCCAGACAGTTGGAAGCAGACACCTTCAGGAGGCCTGAATTTTTTTTCTTCCAATTTGGCGATTGAGAGTCGATTAGAGAAGGGAGACATAATGACGGACCACAACCAAAAATCCCCTATTTTTGGAGGTTTCGAGATAAAAGGACAATTCGCATTCCCCCCCTCTTAAAGGGATTGGCAGAGATTGCGTTCAAACAATAAATAAACATTAAGAAATAAGAAGGAAAGAAAGAAAAAGCAAAGTTAAAAAGAAGAAACGAGGAGGGAGGAAGGAGTAGCCAGTTCTCCTACACAAAAACAGAACAATGGATTGGCGAGAAAATGGGTTCCGAGAGGTTGCATTGTTTTGTTAGAGTGATCGATGCTATTGTTATTCTATCAATGATTTAGGAGGTTTATTGTAACAGTCAAATCCTTATAATTTAATGATATTAGTCAAGGAAACTAATACAGAAAAAGAAAACCTCGGAACCCTTACTTAGAGATTGTAAATAAATATGTAATAGTTAGCTCTATTGTCGATGAATACGAAGACACATAGGAAAAGAGAGCTACTATTTTATTGTTCTTATTAGCATTGCTATTCGGTGGCGCAACCCAGGATTAAGGTTGGGGGGAATTAAGGAAATTGTAAACAGTTCATTCAGATGTAGGCCTATTTTAATAAATTGTTTCAAAGATCACTTTCCAAATTAATAAGATATAGACACGTCAGTGCTTGAATAAAACTAATTGCAACCCGTGAAATATTCACGGATGTAAAACAAATACCACATTTTTGAAATACGGTACCGTGAAATTTTATTTCAACGTAGTCAATCTCATCAAAGTAATCTAACATTAAGACACATCTTCTTGAATGTTTCGTATATAACGTGAGAATGAGCCAACAAAATGAAAAAGAAAAAAGTATTGTTAGAAGTGGGACTCGAACCCACGCCTGGAAGTCTGGACTGCGACCTGAACGTAGCGCCTTGGACCGCTCGGCCATTCTGACATGTTTAGTTATATTATTGTTCTCTCCGATTCTCTCCACTTTGATGACAAACCAACATCCTATTAATAGAATGATTTGCTTTAATTCTTAGCGTTTTTTCTTTCTTTCTTTTTTCTTTTCTTTAGTTATTTTTTTTTGTTTTGGGGGGGGGGGCTTCAGCGCCCTTAGCTCCCTCCCCCCCCCTATCCCCAACCCATGGGTGCGCCGCTGTTGTTATTTATTCAGGTAGCTTTAGCAGTTTCAGCTCCCTTTCTACAAAACAATTCGCATAGAGATTGGAGTGTATGTTATAAAATCGTTTGAAATTAAGAATTACAATTATTTATTCGCAAAAAAAAAAATATTCACGATATAAAAATCTAGCACTGTCAGTCCAGAACTTTGGCATCCCTCTAGCGGATTAGTTCAAACTATTGGTTTGCGGTTTTTTTTTCAATGTTTTTTTTTTTTTTTTTTTTTTTCAGTTAAGATTAGAATAATCAATGCCCTTTAAATACTGTTTTATATATTTCTATTTAAAATCAGAATGTATATCAGACTCCTTCAGTCCTTTGCGAAGAAATTCGATGATGTCTACAACTCTACATCATCATATTTTTATTCCTTTCATATTGACTGGCAAAATATGCTGTTACAAAATATAAAATATAGTTATTAATAAAATAGAATTGGTTTATTAAATGATTTAAATTAGAATAGACTGAATAACCTTGGAAATAAATCTCGCACACTTTAGACGAATACAGTTCATTGACGAAATTTGTAGCATAAGCCTTATTTTCTTTTGTGTTTTGTTTTGTTTTTTTTGTTTTTTTTGGTTGGATGGCCGGCAGAAGGGCCTTCGCCAATCCTCCCCCATTTCTGAAATAAAATCTTAAGTACATATCATAATTCAAACTGTCCATTATTCTTTTCTTAGATAATCATTTCTTGCTTATTAATATTCGTCATTTTTAGTTATTCATTGAAAATAGGCCTCGGATGAATTTAATAGTAAATATATTCAATAAGTATTACGTTGATATAAAAATCTGCAATATAATTATTTATTTACTTATTTTCATTGATAAGGGGTCGTCCATTAATTACGTGAGGTCAAAAGGGGGAGGGGGGGTCCGGCAAAATCTCACCAAATCTCACCAAGGGGGAGGGGGGGGGTCCAAATTTTTGAAAAAACACCTCACGTAATTAATGGACGGCCCCTAATGTCTAATAGCTACCTGAATGTTTATTTATTATTGGTACTTTTTTCTTGTAAAAAATATTAATTAGATAAAAACAATTAATGATAAAATTATAACAAGAAGTGAAAATTTATCGAATGAAATAAAAACCTGAAATTACCATATTTTTTTTAATAATCTCGCAAGATTATATTAACACATCGGATAAATCATAAGATTAGGCGTTAATATGAATTCAATTAGATTATTTGAAATATCTTCCCCAAGTTCTGTGAAGTATTCTTACAATAGTGGCTACGTTTCACCCTCTAGTTCTTTTGGGGTAGGAATATTGTCATTACGATATTTTAGTTTATACTCCGTATTTATTTAGGGGAAAAAAATAGCGGTATCTCAAAAAACAGATGATAATTTGAATGAAAGTTGGCGAAAACCTGTAGCACATAGTTTATTAGCTGACGACTCACAAATGTATTGTAAAATACATTGATTTCCTCCAAGAATGAGCACTTAGCACCAAGTCCACCTTAAGGTGTCCAAATTAAATAACAAAGTTGTTCAATAATGGGATGTGGTCATGTCTAATAGATGCTTCATGCTGTATGATGGTGTCTAGGAGCTCAGAAGACAGCAAGACCATTGTTCTTTTAAAGCTCTTTTAAGCCCCTGCAGATCTTAAGGATAGTTGTACAGAAATGCGTCTCCCGAGAACATCCCAGAAACGCTTGATAGGATTGATGTCGGAAGACCTTGCTGGCCAATCCGTAGACTACATAATAATATAATAGTCTTCTCTAGATACTGATCTATCAGCCTAACTAACAGTATACGTACATTGTCATCTTGTAGGAGAAATGGATTGCTCATTACAATCTATTTCACCTATTTGGTTGAATGTAAACTTATCCCTATAATGTCTAACATTCATGTTTCTTATTGTAAGTCTATGTGTCCACCTTATGGGATATCCCTCCAAACCATCAGACTAAATAAGTAAGTGTCCCTGTCATGGATATTAATGGGATGATAACCAGTCCCTCGTTCTCACCAGATCAGGGTACACGTGGAATTGCTTTGAAATCTGGACTCATCTCTGAATAATACTGACCTCCATGGATTTTCAATCCAAATAACCAAAAACCTTGCTCTATTCAAAAGTATCCTGCTCTGGTGAGGATCAGGGTTACAAAGACCTCCTTCTGCAGGCAGTGGGAGCAGATACCGCATTTCGGTAGCCGCAGTAAGGACAGATCGTAGCTGTGTTGGGGTAGAATGCTGTTCTTACTGGTACGTAATCGAGAATAGCAGTCATCCATGAAAGCTACAACCCTAATATGGTCCGTCTAAGTCAGCTAGGCAGTCCCTTCAGGCGTTGGTACTGAGAACTTGAAAAAATAGGGGAGAAAGGGTATAAGATAAGTGGGGGTAGGGAGGAAAGATTACAACAGTGTTGGCAGAGCTTGACCTCGTTATTATCGGCTTTAAATAACTATATTTCCGAAGAGCTGAATTCTCAAAATACTAAAGAAAGGCCTTTTTTTAATTCCGTAACAATACCCTGATACCCTTCCACCCCTATTTTTTCAAGTTCTCAGTCCCAATGCCTGAAGGGACTGCCTAGCTGACTTAGACGGACTATACCTTTGAGAAGCTGATTGTATATTTTGAAATTGGTTGCATTGGACCACAAAGGGATTTAAATTCAGCCATCTTGCTACTTCCATCTGACTTTGATCTTCCTACAGCCTTCCGATATTCTAAGTTCATCTGTTTCATATTTGTATCGAAGCTATTAAGCGTTCTATCTCAAACATCAAATCGACGAAAATCTCCCAAACAGCCCTTTAATGTTTTGGCTCATTGCATCAACTGATGACTCAATCAGTTACCACTCATTAATTCATATCACTTATCCAAATTTCTTGCATTTCCAACTCATTTTTATCACATCATCACGATTTTTCCTTAATTAATGGGAAGCAGTGAATTAGATCTTGCTTATTGACATTTTATTTATTCTTGTGGGAGTTAATTAACTTGTAAACAATCTCTATTATTGTCACTGGAATTTTCTTCTTTTTTTAAAAAAAAATTTACAACTTAGCCTACAAATATTATTTAACATTGAAAGAAATTAAAAAAAAAATAGTCTATATAAAAGGAAAAACGCAAAGGCATATTTAATCGACCCATCTCTTTATGTAAATATATGTATAAATGTAAATATATATAAATATGTAAGATAAGATTTACTTTTTTATTACTAAAACCAATTCAGTTAGATAAGATAAGATAAATCCATTTTGAAAAAGTAATGCAACTGTCATTTCAATGATAGTATCTTTTCAGTGATATTTCTTCTTGTGATAAGACGCGGTGTTATTGGAATCCCAGACTTCAATCAATTCTATAATTATCTTTATCAGTTATTTCAGATAATGTAAATCAAAGTAATGTAAAAACTTCAAGTACATTTCATTCGTTTGCTTTTTTTTTTCTTGATTTTTTCCTTTTTATTTCTTTGATTCTTTTCAGTTGAAAACTTAAAATTGTAAATAAATCTAAAACTTAAAAAAAAAAGAAAATTTGGAAAACGTGAAAAAAAAAAAAAATTGTAAAAAGAATTTATAAGCAAATAATTATTAATATTAATAATTAATAAAAATAAGATTATCAATGAAATGGTTAGTTAAAAGTACTAAAAAAAAAAAAAAAAAAAAAAAAAAAAACAGCAACTGAAAAAAAAAAATTAATTTATATAGTAATATGTACATTAATAAGTTGAATTATTTAATTGAAAATAATCTCTTAAACCTTGACGTCTTCATTACTAAAAACCAAATAAATTCTTCGTACTAATATTTAAAACAACTACTTGTTTGTTCAGCCATAATGTAAAAAGCCTTAAAGAAGGATGATTAATCCTTCGAAATATCTCGGGTTATGTATGGAGTTTTCAGTATTAAAGTAGCTGTTTTTAAATATTAGTACGAAGAATTTATATGGTTTTTAGTAAGTGAAGAGTTTTTTGTACAACCAAGAAGTTTTGTGAAAATAATCACATTTACAACATAAAACAATTTTAACAAATTACAATTAAAAAAATTAAAGTTTTTCGTGTTTAAATTAGTCTGATTAATTATTTCGTATGAATAAAGAAAGAAATTAGAAAGAAAAAAGAAAATTTGATGAGATACAGTAACTTATTAAGATATCACAGGGAAAGAATATAATACAACAACAGAATTAATTATATTGTTTCAAAACATCATAACAATGGAATTATTTTTAATTGTTCAACAATGATAAGACTCGTGTTAATTGTTGGTTATTAGACTATTACGTAATGTAATAATTAAATGAAAAAAAAATATTAAATTTTTTATCAGGCTAAAAAAAAAAAAGAAACAAAGTAAAGAACTTCATGACATTTTTTTAAGCCACTTATATGCTACAGGATTTTTTATATACAGTAGAGCCCCGATTATCCGCGAGTGCCGCGAAAATTTTTTTTAAATTCGAAACCTCAAAAAAACCCATTTTAATCCAAGCCAACAACAGGGAAAATACAATAGGCCCTACAGTGCGAAGGTCGAAAATTACTGACAGGTTTTTTGTGCATCGTAATCCTATAGGCCTTCTCGAAATTTGTGAATGCAAACGTAGAGCAAAGATTTCTGCTTAACTGTACATATTTTAAAATTTTTACTTATTATGTTTTTTGTACAATAAAACGTACCGTAGTTTTCAATGGTGAAATATTTTTTTTCATGTTTACATCTCATTTTTAGTCTTTTTTCGGTTATCCGCGATTTTCGTTATCCGCGAAGCCCTTGCCACCCAATTCCGCGGATAATCGGAACTCTATTGTATTATGTAACTACGCTAAACACGCTTGAAAGTCACTAACTGTTCTTATGCTTCTGAACCTAAGGCTGTGTATTAGTCGAAATAGACAACGTGAAGGGTCTGTATGCCGAGACGCAGCCCTTTAGTAGACAATGAAATTGCCTCCGCCAATCTTGCCCTTTAGAAATTTCACTTGGAATACAAAGGATGTGTTGCTGGAGTTCTATTTACCATCACTTTCGATTAAATCGTCGTAATGGTCAGTGATTAATAAAGAATTGGAAAGAAAAATGGTACTAAATGTTGAATTAACACTTATTTAAATTTCTTTAGTTAATAATTAATATTGTTAATCCTGTTACTAGAGTATCACATGATTGGTTAATTCTGTTCTGTATATCAGTCGAACCTGTCTATCTCGAATCTCACGGGAAAGGAAAAAAATTCGAGATAAAGAGGTTTCGAGTTATAGAGGTTTTAAATGCAGTCAATTAAAAAAACGTTATATATACATCTTTAACATTTTTTTAACTTACCTTTAACAATAAAAATAGTCTTTCAATGACTTGACGTCTAACTTTCTTTGTTTCTATTAGCCTTCTAAGGTTAGCAAGAGCTGCGAATCCCTCGTGGCCAACATTTTCCTGAGATTCAACCTGATGTTCAAGAAGGATAGTCTTTGGGCATCGATTTTTGTAATTTATACTATCCGAAATATTGAAGGGTACTTTACGGATCTTCAAGTTACTAAATAAGAGTATGACATTACTTTGCAATCATCACATGATTTTGTACCAAATGGGAAACATCAGAGAACTTTTTTTGTAACCTGCTCGGGTATTTTTGCTAGTAATACACTCATGGACAAAAAAATTAGCGCACCAAGAAGGAGTGCTCAAAATGAAACGAAAATTTACATACGTAACGACTACTTTGATATAAGTAAATGATTAGAAAATCAAAGAAAAAGGATAATTTATTTCAGAGAAAAAGGCAAAAGAACGGAGGAGTTAATACTCCGTTGGACCCCCTCTAGCGCGAATGCACTATGCGATACGATCGAGCATTGAGTCATACGAGTTCTGTATGATGTCTTGAGACATTTCGTTCCATATTTGCTGTAACCTTGCCTCTAGTTCGTTCAAACTCGTGGGATGCCCAACTCGTCATCCCAAATGATCCCAGATATGCTCGATTGGAGACAAATCTGGGGATCGGGCAGGCCAAGGAAGGGTAGTAATAGAGCGGAGACAGTCTTGTGACACCCTTGCCGTATGAGGCCGAGCATTGTCTTGTTGAAAAATGCCTCCTGGGAGCCGTTGCATGAGTGGCAACACATGTGGTTGCAGGATTTCATGAACATACCGCTGGGCTGTCATAGTGCCACGGAACAATACTAGGGGTGACCGTGTATTGTAGGCAATGGCACCCCATACCATCACACCATCTGTGGGAGCGGTGTGTCGCTGTATAGCAAAGGCAGGATTGAAGCGTTCACCACGGGCTCTCCACACACGAACACGATTGTCATCACTGCCGAGATTGAATCTGGATTCGTCGCTAAGACGACCTGGTACCATTCCGCTGCAGTCCAGTTTCCTCGTGCGCGGCAAAACTCCAAACGGAGGCGTCGATGGGTGGGCGTCAAGGGCAGCACACGTAATGGGCGCCGCGATACCAACTGTCCTTCAGCCAGGCGCCTTCGTATGGTTCGAGAAGACACAGCGGCCCCTGCTGAAGGTGCTACCTGTGCCTGGATGGCGGCCGATGAAGCAGTTGGCTGTACGCGTGCATTTCTGACTATGTGGCGGTCTTCTCGATGACTGGTCTGTCGAGGGCGTCCTGAGCCTGGTCTTCGTGTACATGACATCTCTCGGGTCCACTGGTCCCAAAACCTCCTCACAACGCAATCAGAGCGGCCTAATTGACGAGCTACTCGCCTAGCTGACCACCCAGCTTCCATCATCCCGACGATTCTCCCTCTCTCAAACTGCGACAACTGCGTATACTGTCTTCGAACACGGCGTAATGGCATGTCTACCTCAGCTCTTCCTTTGTAAATGATTCAGCACACTCAAACAAGCTTTGGTTACCTGTTTTATACTCCACAGAGTACGATGTTCAACGCCCTCTACCGGCTATACGTAATGCGCAATCACGCTGCATTTCTAATCATTTGCATATCTCCCCGACATGTACCTTCATTGCAAGTTTCGTTACGATCCCGCAATTATTTCTTGGTGCGCTAATTTTTTTGTCCATGAGTATACAATAATTCACAAATCTAACGACAAAATAAATTTGTATAACAATTATAAAGAATCAGTAAATATATTAAATTATGTAATGCTCAATGAAATAGAACTTTTGCTATTTGCAATATTTTGACTTTATAAAAAAAAATTGAAGATAAAATTTACATTATATTAGTATAATAAGAGAAAGAAGAAAAATTGTTTGAAATGTGATTTGAAAAATGAAAATATGATGAAACATTCATTATGGGTTAGTAAATAAATAATATTCTATTATTAAATACACCTCCTTTATAAATTCTTTCTTTCTTTCTTTCCTTTTTTAACTTCTTGTTACAATGCAATTACAGTCTACAAACACCCTACAGTTCAATTACCCCTAGAAAACAAAAGGAACCAAAAATAATGAGGGGGAAATAAATGAAGGAGGGGTCGAAGGGGAGTGTAAGGAGGAAAGAACAGGAGAACAGAAGGACGGCAATCAGTAAATAAGGAAATTGGATAAAAAGAAAAAAAAAAAGAGAAAGCATAAACGGAGACTGATAAAGATATAAAAAAAGATGATGATGAGAGAAAGGAATGAAACAAAGAAAAGAGAAAGAAAAAGCAACAGAAGGGCATTGATTAAAACAGAAAGAAATGAGACTTAAAAAACAAAAAGATAAGTTCTATCAAGAATTTTAAGTCGGTTTTCACTTAAGAAGTTGCGTTTGCTTTTTTTTCTTTCGTTTTTAATAAAAAAAAGAAAGGTTTTCATTTATTTTTATAAATTAAAACAACCTTCAAACTTCAAATTTCGGAAAAGGAATTAAATTCGAAAATACATGCGTTATCCAACTCCAATTGTAATCACATCATTGCAGGAAAAACAAAGTGGAGTAATTTTATACAAATTCAAGTTTCGCTTCTAACGCTTTTGCAGAGGGAGATTGTTTTACGTTCGCACTCGAATTTCTCACGGAAAAATATTGAAGTACAAAAATTTAAATCGTTGCATACCACGTTTCAAGAAGACCTACTGACCGGTTCACGATTTATAAGGATTAATCTAGAATAATTTGATAAGAGTTAATAACTGATTGTATCTTCCATCTGCTCGATGTGAAAACATTCTTCGTTGGAATGAAAAACCCTCCATAATAGCAATAGTCTATATCTATTACATTGACTTTGAAAGTTAAAAATTGGCTAATGTGTAGTATAAGATAAGCTTACATTCTTAAAAAAGAAATAAAACTTAGCATAGAAGAAAATCTATAGTATTAAAAAAAATAGCTTGTGTGCTTGTGTCCGCAACAACTGAATTACCCAATCATTGAACGGCTTTGCCGGGCAACAGGAGTACTGTAGCATGATCAACTCTGTCTGAAACAATGTAATGTCGCACGCGCGTTGTCAGGCAATAGAAGTATTGTTGAATGGGCAACTCTGTCTGAAACAATGGAATGTTGCATGCGCGTTGACAGACAACAGGAGTACTGTTCCAAACAATGGAATGTTGCACTCGCGTTGTAAGACAACACGAGTACTATTGCGTGGTCAACTCAACCGCGCAAATTTCCGCTATTACAAGTGGAGTTCAATATTGTTTTCCATGTATTCTTGTGGTTTACAGTCTACTTTCCAATAAGAAGCGAGTTTACCAAATTCATCAGTCTGGGTGAGAATAGACGCATTCTAACAACTTTTGAACTCTTGAATGGATCTGTTTGAAACCTTAATGTGCATGTTCATGGAACACGATGATTTAACTTTTATAGTTGAAATCTGTTCTAATGGACCATTTGAGGATAGGCGGGGCTTCGTAGTTCCAAAATATCCCACCAGGTTACTGCTTGGCTTGTTGGATAAACAAAGCCATGTGCTTCGTTTTAACCCGTGTCGATATAGAGGGTGAACTAAAAGATTTGATTTGGATGAAACGAAGCCTTCCTAAATGTTCATATCGGATGTAGAGTTGATTACAGCCTATTAAAGAAGACGACAGCAATCTATATTACTAAAATCTTTTATTCTCTGTCTGTCTGTCTGTGTGTCTGTCTGTCTGTCCGGCGCAATTTTCTGTGAGAATGAAAAATAGAAAGAATTTTTTCAATGAAACATCCGCGACAGGAATCGAACCTGCAACCTTCTGATCCATAGTCAGACATCTTACCCATTAGGCCATGAGAACTACAACTCTCTTCATATGATTGCTTTTTTGACTTATCTGTCAAAACTGAACTGACTGACTGAAAAGTAACAATTGTAATTAAAAAGAAAGTCAAAAAAGAAAGACGCAGTACGTCATTAAGTAGAATACTGAGAAATCAGTATTTGTAACTTAAAAACCACTGAAAAGTATCAATTGGAATTGGATAAACGAGATGAACGAGAGTGTCGATAACATCAATCGAATGATAAGTCTAAGAATACAAGGAGAGACTACAGAGCATACAATACAAGTGCGAATAAAATTGACACTTCTGATAATCCATCACACGAACATCTCTATATGCCCAAGTGTCTGAACGCATTGAATCTCAGCGGAATTCCTCAACATCGTTTGTCATTGAAGATTGGATCTCCAATAATATTGTTGCGAAACATCAATCCCAAGTTTGCATACTTCAATTGAACTCAACTTAAATGCTGTTTATTCGATAATGATCTCATAGAAACCGAAATTATAACAGAACTCACAAAGGAGATTTTGTTTTCATCCATAGGATGTCTATGGAACCATGTGGTAATCTACTTCCATTCACTTTCACAAGAAAACAATTTTCGATCAGACCTTCTTATGCGATATTTATCAATAAAGCTCAAGGACAAACTCTAAATAAAGTTGCCATATAATTGGAAAACGTTGTCTTAACTCACATACAACTTTAGGTCTTTGAGTCACAATTCAATAGAATTTGGTTATCTTCACTCTAAAGAATACTCACAATCAATTTGTTGCGAAGAATTTCGTATACAAGCTATGATCTTCATTTATCATCTATATCAACTAACGTCCATCTGAAATCTCTTCTTCAAATACAGTAAAACCCCGTTATTACGCTCGTCAAGGGACCATGACATTCAAGCGTAATAAGCGGGATAGCGCTATAAACGGGGAATGATTTATTAGATGGGGAAACATTTAGACACCATTTTACAGGAAAGATACTTGATTCTGAAATAGATATAGTGCAAATGTGAGCTTATTTCCTCTTTAAAAAAATCTGTGATTGTGGTTTGCCGTGTGTGTGTGCGCTACTGTTATGAATTATGACATTTTCAATGCGGTTCAAATAACTATTAACATCAATTGATATACCACTAGGAGCAACACTAATATATTTTCGGAGCAGATTTAGTGCACTGCCCCCTATTTCACGCGCCTTTTCTTGAATGATTGGGCCACTTAATGGCACTGATGCATCACGGGACTGATGAATCGATTCAATTAGAATTTCCTCGGCATCTTCATATTTTCCACACTTTACTTTTTTACGTTTGTAACCACCCTTCGCTGCATTGGTAATTCCATTCTTATTTTTTATTATTGTTCTCAGACTGGATGAGGGAATTCCTAGAGATTTTGCGAAATCCTTCTGACTTAGTGTAGAATTATCGTCGTACTTACGGAGAATTTGCAATTTTTCACTTATAGAAAGGGATTTCCGCTTCGACATTTTTCACTAACTTACTGTATCACAGACCCGCTCTTCAAAGAGTTCAAAGATTCCTGCCTACCAGGGAAAGAAAAGAATCTTTACAGTGTTACATTTCTTTTCGACACAAAATTTTCGATATAAAAAAAGCGCTACAAGCGGGATTTGAAGCGTTATAAGAGGGTAAAAGTATACAGAGTTACATAGAAAATTCTAGGGACCGTATGAAAGGAGCGTAAAAGAACGGGATAGTGCTATAAGCGGGAGCGTAATAACGGGGTTTTACTGTACCTATATCGAACAATCTGATGGCCTAGCTAATAGATATAGATAATTTTCACTATTTGTTACTCAAAAACCACTGAAAAGTATCAATTGGAATTGGATAAAAAAGAACAGAAAAAAAAAATAATCACTATTTCTATTAGGTAGAATACTGAAAAATCGCTATTCGTTACTCAAAAACAATCACTATTTCTAACTCAAAAACCACTGTAAAGTATCAATGGAAATAAAAAAAAGAGACTCAAGAAAGAAAGAAGCACTATTTCTATTAAGTAGAATACTGAAAGCTCACTATTTGTAGCTCAAAAGCGACTGAAAATTGTATCTATATTAGGAAAATCTTTTATTTCTCTTTCGGTCTGGTGCAATTATTGTAATTTACAAAAATAGAAATAATTTCTACAAGTTATCTACTGGAATCCAACATGCAACCTTCTGCTCCGAAGTTAGACGTCTTAGGCATTAGACCACAAGGATTACATTCTAATCTCTATAAAAAATAAAAATATATCCCAGATATATGATTCACACGCTGATTCTAAAAGCAGTCGTGAATTGAGAGAATATATACATCAAAAATTAAAATAAAAAAAAACTTTAAAAAAAATTTAGTTTTATTTTACTTGATGTAATTTGTGTGTGTGTGTTTTTTTTAATAAATAACAAATTGTTTTCCGTTACATACGCGAGGCTTCCGGAGCGAAGCGACGGGTAGCCGACTAGTATATTATCAACGAAAGATATGATTTAATGGACCACTTGAGAATAGGCGGGGCTTCTTAGTTACAAAATATCCCACCAGGCTTCTGCTTGGCTTGTGGGATATACAAAGCCATGTGCTTTGTTTTAACTCGTGTCGATATAGAGGAAATATTATATTAAAGAAGGATATTCCAATCGTTTCACAGAATTATTACAATAAGGAACTGCACAGTACTGAGCCATTCCGTCTTGAAATATCAAAAATCGATGATTTTTTGAGTAATTCACACTAAGTTATATGTTTGTTTATCCCATATGATCTCGCCGCATGTGCTTACATGTCATACGTGACGTCGATAGGGGCGTAAACCTCAAGTGGTCCATTATCGAGTAATTAAGCGAGAAAGTGACAAAAATTACCAATTTAATAATTTAATTAATGCAAACTTTTAAAATACAAATAGGCTACTTTTTTTTTCTTCATAAAATAGAAATATATTGTTCGTGCACAGAAGATATTAGAGTTGAAAACAAACGTAGGCTTCTTGTTCTTGACGTTTTCACAACTTAAAAAAAAAATTGAATTCTTCGAATGTATTAATCTAGTGAAGCTATTACGTATTAGTTATTCATTAACAAAAAACAGCTAATTAAAGAGTAATAAATCGATTTAGTTATTATATTGTTTTTATTAATATTAATATTAGTATCTCAGTTCTGCTTGTTGAACAGTTGACAAGAGTTTCAATAGAATATCTTAATCTCACTGCTTCTTTGACATAGTATAAATAATTATTACGTAAATTAATCATGGTTTGGAAGCATTTCCTCGAGGTAAGCCATTTTGTTTACTAAGCGCCATCTACTTTGTGCTAGATCTAATTGATTCAAATCAATGTCAAGTGTCTCATTTTGCTGTCGAGTGGGTTTTCGAACGCAACACCAACTACATTGTTATTACCAAGGCCACTGACCGTTACGTCACTTCCGGCCATTAACGAAGCTACTATTTAGGAGTATTTTTTTAATAGATAATCTACTAGTATTTCTTTTTAATGTTTTCATTTTTCTTTTTTTAATTTTACCAATTGTTTATATTCTAAAATGAGATAACCCCAAGAGTTTCACTCAAAATTTTTTTAAGATTTTTTTTTAATATTTTTTAATAAAGATAATTGTTTAATTTTAAGTGAAAGGGGAATAAGAGAAACGGAAATGCTGAGGGAATTGAATAATTTATTCACGGAGTGTTTTCTTTTAGTAAGCCTTTCTATTTCTTTCTTTCTTTCTTTCTTTATTTATTTTTTGCAATACATTAAATTATAAATAAAGATTGGAAAGGAATATAATAATTGCCTATTATCTTTTCATATCATTAAAAGCTTCTATTTACATGATTTTTTAGTTTGGTTTCTCTTACATCTTTTCGTGCTATTTATTATTATTTTATTATGTATAAAACGACTTGAAATTATTATATACTGAAATTAAAAAAAAAAATACAGTATATTAGTTGTGGGCCTGGTAGTCGAATGAGTACAGGCCCTTGGCTGCGGGTTGGAGGGGGCGAGATTTTTTTCCCACGCTCCATTCTCCTCCAAACAGATCCTAGGGTCTTCCCAGCCCTGTTTGAATGGGCACCGAGTTTCTTTCCAGGGGGCGGGCTGACACCCGAACTCAACTTGGTCCCTTCCTCCCGCGACCCCAAGCCTGTATAAGAACACTTAAACTTAACTATATACCATATTATTGTTTTTTTATTTTTTTTATTTTTACATTTAATTTATTTAATTTTTATTTTTATTATATAATTTTTATTTTTATATTTTATTTATTTTTTATATTTTTATATTTTTTATTTTTTTATTTTTATAGTCTGATGATGAACACCGCTACAGGTTTTCGAAACTTATTGTAACTTCTTTTATTGTTATTTTCTCTTAAATGTGTTTCTAATGTTTATGGCAAATGGTCGCTTCATAATAAACTGTATTAGTTGATGTTCTTGATTAAATAAAAGTATTTCAAACAAACACTCTAATTTTCGACTCAAAATTAGACGAACTTTCACTTTTGCAAATTTACATGTTAAGTTTGAAGATTGGAGTCTGTTTTTTTTTTTTAGACTGAGAGTAAGAGGGAGATTTGAAGAAGACACATATCAAGGAAGAGGATGAAAGTTTGAGAACCACTGATTCATCGAAGCTTCTTCTTTGCACCTGAATAGCTTGACGTTCCGTCTATCTCATATTCTATTTGGCTGATCTGATTACGAACCTAAATTGTTGAGTTAACAGCTCGGGGAAGAAAGGAAAATCAACTGATCGTAATTATTAGAGTCGTGTATGTTTCTGCAAGAGAAAATCGACTTCTCACGTCTCTCATTCCCTCCATATAGTTTCCACTATAATATAACAAGGGCAGTATTACTACCCCGTCATTAAAGGGTGTAAATTTGAAATGGAAATAGAAGCAATGAGGTATCAGACTGAAATGTATAAAGGCTTTAAAACTTTTTTTATTTTTTTTATTTTAGTGTATAGAAAGAATTATTTATCTGAAATATCAGTAAATTCTACATAAGATAATTTTGAATCTAAACAAAGTAAATAAATAAATAAATAAATAAAATAAAATTAAGTAAGTAAATATTCCCACTACAGGCTTATACAGGTCTTTGGGATCGTGGGAGGTAAGAC
>JAFIDM010000001.1:102866262-102878669 GCA_023159025.1 Thereuonema tuberculata
CCCACGAAAGAAACCCTGTATCCATTTTTCAGAGGATTCAGTCTGGAAAACTTCCCGGTGGTCGGGGATTGAACTTGGTTCCTCCGGCCCTCACTTGGCTAGCCCCCCCTCCCCCCAAATAAAAAAGTTCTTAAAAAAACAAAACAAAAAATAAAAACTTGTGGTAAACTTGTTTTCATTTTCTTTTTTCCTCTATTTTTCAATTAATTATTAAAGAAAATGATTGTAAGAATTACACATCATCTACAGCAATCAATTTTTACTTAATTAAAGCTTACTTTAACATGTTTCTTAAAATGTTGCATTTATTAAAAAAAATTGTGAAAACAACATAAAAAATTTCTTTTAAAAAACCCATCCATATTTGTAATTCTAAATCTGCTAAATATAAAAATGAAATTCTCCGTTTGCTGAAAATTAATTAAAATCCAATTTGATATGATTGAAAAAATGTTAATTATATCAAAACAAATTAGATAACTAACTGGATTATGATACAATTTTAGACAAAGAAAAAAGATTTTTTTTTTTTACTTCAATTCAATAACACACAGATCATCCTTTGAAGGGAAATACAAGAAACTTCGAGAAAATCCACTCAGAAAAGCTAAAAATAAAAATAAAAGGAAAAGTTAAAAAATACAGGCCACAATTATCGTTTTCTTTTAAGCTTTATTTCAAACCGGAAATGTCATTCTATCATTTTTTTAATTTATTTATTTATTTATTTACTTAACTGTTTAATAATATTCATACAATTGGAATTGGTTTTAAATCATCTTCTTTTTGTTTCCTATCAAACGAACTGCTCTTCGAATTTCGTAACTCCATATCGATTACTGAGGATTATCAATTTCTTTTTTGTTATTCATAATAAGAACTAATAAGGATTAATAATAAACAGGGACATAACAATGGCTTATCCTTTTCTTTATCTTCTTTATTTTAACCCAATTGTTGATCATCCACTGGGTCAGTGATAGTCATGGCTACACATGTTTCAGGTGAAGAACCCCTGCATTCAACCTTCCAAGTGAACCAAACAGAATAACTGAACTCTTTCCTCTTTCTCATAAAAACTCATCTTCAAAGGTCGTATTAATTCAGGAAAACTTTTCCCAACGTTTAAGGAAAGTATCAGCCATTTTTCCAATAGATTGTCTGAGATTCTGGGAACAGAAGTTTAATAGGCAGGTTCAAATATTAATAATAAAAAAAAAAAAGGTTAGATTTAGAACTTCGTAAAGTACCATGCTCTCTTCCAGTAATAATAAAAGCATGGGAAAGATTCTGTTAAAAAAAAAAAAAAATCCCATTTCCAAAATATTTCACTTACGTCAGTTCTGCATAGATTTTAAAATATATTTACACTTGTATCATAATTACAAGATTCCAAAATAGAACAATAAAACTTGGATGGTTAAAATATTTTAATCATTACAAATTTAAAAGAGAGTTTCTCTTAGGGCTATTTTATTGTTTATTTTTTGTTTTCTTCTCATTTTCAGAACTACCAAACAGTGCGCAATGACGAATTATTTGCGGGATGACAGAATTAAGATTAAATCGCATGATTAAATAATAATCAATCAACAATTAAATAAATTATTTTACACTATTAAATAACCCACGTATTAATTTCATGATAATTATTTTTAGGTTGTTAATCGACAATCGTTTCAATTTCTAATGATTTTTTTTAACAAAATTTGATTTTTTAAATATATTTTTTTATCATTGTTGTTATTATTATTAAAACGATGCCATAGTGAATGAAAAATTAAAATACAACTATGTAATTTACTTTAATAAATCTGTTGTTAAATAACTCATATAGGTTGTTCATAATCATATTTTTAGCACATTACGAAATCGCAGATTTTTTGTACTTCAAGGCATCAAGAAATAAATATTCATTATTAATCTTCGCGTCGTAATTACAAAATCATTTACATATTTTGTTTTGTCCCTTTCTTTAAAATGCGACTGTGATACAAAGGAACCATTTGTGCATGTTAAATATCCACGGGTGAGATTATACTGTTCCTAATGATCGTAATGACAATACAACGGACGCAGTTTCCGTCGCATCCTGTGAGCCGATGGTGTAAATGGAGTTCTATCTCTTTCAGTAGTAATCATTATAGTACATTTGACATTTAACTGTTAATTAACGCTGCCTAGCAGTAAGTTTAAGCTTTATAATAAAATTGACCTATTCCAATTATTTGTCTTACACTTTTAAATGAATGTCAGCGAATAGAAATGATCTCAAAATATAAACAGTCAGCTTTCCTAAGATAGGAAAGTTGGTAGGCCTAAGCTTACAATTTGTTAGATGTATTGATGGAGTTACGCAGAATGTTACAAACTGCAACTGGAGCTTATCAATTGGAGGGAAGCTGTTTAGGATAGTCTTAGAAGAGGCCGTAGATGATGATAACGATGATGATGAAACAATCTCATGAATAATTCAATTAAAAGTTAAAAGAAACAAATAAATTAAAAGTCGAATTACAAATAAAAGAATAGAAAAGAAAAAGAACTTTAAAGATTTACTTCATGTTGGACATTCATTCGATATTCAACGCATATTTTGGTAATAAGGAAACTACAGCCTTTTTCATAACTTCTACATTTTTAAATCGGTGTAGCGTCGCTAGGAATTGTAGAAGAAGAACCAACGAAATCAACATTCTGTTTCTGTCTTTGTCTACAAAATATCGGTATTGAAAAATCAGTCATATACATATAATATTTTTTTTTTTTTTTTTAATTTTTTACTTGTGTTAAAAAGCTTTTAAATTTCTTAGATGGAGCCAACACACAAAGTCTAAAAAAAGTTATAAATTAAAAACATGAATATTTACAATTAAAACAAACTAGTTTCGCCCCCGCTGAATCAGCTTCCAATAACGTAAACAATATTTCGTACGGGAACTTCATTGATTGCTAAAAGAGGTTGTAGGGAAAAAAGGTTGAATTTATTCTTCGTGGAGTTCTGAATGTATTAGGTCGAACTTTTCACTAATAGGTTATGAATCCTAATAGGAAGAGAACGATGGGAAGAATTTGAATAACATCCGACAGAATCACTTTGCTAGATAAATCCCTACACAGAACGCTGATTTTTTTTTTTTTTTTTTTTTGTACAATAATATGAATATAAATTACGTAAAAACAGTTATCCAAAAGAAAACGTTTCAAAACACAACAAATGAACTGAATGGTTTTTCTCAGTATAGTCATCTAAATTTCCACAAGAAAGCAAGCACAACGAGAAAGAAATACGAAAGTAATTAGAAAAAAAAATTGAGTAAACTGAATTAATGCATTCAAAGATACTTATAAAAATCGTGTATGTAGAATCCCATCACTGTCATTCCGTAACAGACCGAAGCGATCAACGCTGCCATCACTTTAATGGTGTTACTCTCTCATTTATTTATTTATTTATTTATTTATTTATTTATTTATTTATTTGTAATTTACGAAATAAATGAAGAATTAAATTCTAACTAATCAATTTCATTCGAAGACAATTTAGTAACTTTTTATTAGTCTAATACCGTAACTATTTTGACGCTTGAAAGTTATTCTGAAGACATTCCCAGACCTTTGACCTTAATTCGATGGAATTCACATTGGTATAACAATGTTACATTATTGGCTCTTTATTTTTGATGGCGTTTCATTTCTAGTAGTATCTGGAAGACCGAACTTCGCTCGGTAAAATAAAATGAAAACAATGTAAGAACACTGTAGACAATCACCTGGCTATTCGGGGAAATAGACAGTCCACAGTGAATACATGCGACGTTGAAAAAAAAAAAAAAGCTTAAAAATCATTATTGAGCAAATTATTATTTTTTTATTATAGGTAAAATAAAACTTTATTATTTTATCACACGTAAAAATGCACATAACATGAATTTATTAAGAATAAAATAAAACGAAAATAAAGTAACAACTCTGTAGACAATAACCTAGTACCTAGGTCATTCATTTACCCGCTAAATGAGTTTTCCCGAATTGGAGAACTAGCTAAATCGCTTTCTCGCATTCGAAAACCGTAAAATTCACCCCATTTCATCAAAATTCTTAGGCCCGTTTTGAAGATAAATTTACAAAAATTGCTCGCTTTATATTAATGAAATGTGGTGAGCGTGGGTGGCTTGACAGCCGAGCACCGCGACCTGAAAGATCTATTGTGCTATCTCACGGAGAGAAAGACTGAGAAAGGATGGTGTGAGAAATACAGGGGAAACGGGAGAACCCCGGGAAAATCTGCCCAGCGCGGATCGCCACCATCAACGAAACCCACATGAGAACCGAACCCGGTACTCAGAGGTGAGAGGCCAGTGTCTTAGCGACATCGCCAACCGCGCGGCCTCGCTTTATAGTAAGAAAAACGCTTCAATATTTATAAAAATTTTACTAAAACAAAGAAACAAACAATAAATAAAAACATAAATAAATATTTGAAGGACTCATTGTGCTACCTCTAAAACTAAATAAAGCAACAATAAATAAATAAATACTGAAATTTTAGCCTAATATTACAATTATAAATAACATTGTTATAACTTTATAAAGTTAAAACTTTACAATTAAATTATCACTTTGCAATGAAATTCTAAATTACATTTATAAAATTATAACTTTATTATTAAACATATAAAGAATTCGTAAAAAGATCCGTACATTTCATCCCAAATAGCATCACCGAAACTTCTTAAAGGAAAAATAAAAAAGTCTGTTTAATTTTCTTTAAAATGAAAATAAATAAATTCATTTGGAGTTCTACAAACTGAACCCTTTTAAGTACTTGACTTCTTCGATTGTTGTTAAACTGTATTGTTTTAAACAATGTATTCAGTGGGTTAATCCACTCTTCAGAAGAGGAGGATCAATGAGAATGAAGTGTTGCGTATCTGAATTGCAAATTAATTCAAGGCAGGGGTTGTTCTAATAAGCTGCTTTGTCCGGCCGACGGAGGACAGTGTCACGAGGCGGCAGCTGCTCTGTCCACCCCCGGATCAAGGTGAAAGACCTCAACAACCGCCACATTGTAATGAAAAAGCAACTCAGGAATTTTTTTTTTTTTTAATTCTTTTTATCGATTTTTTTTTTTTTAATATTTTATAGAGAAATAATGGACGGTAAATGACCTCTTCAAAAATTACCTGATTCACGGATTCTAATTTTAAATTCGAGAAAGGAATATTCAAGTTCAACAATCATACAATTCTAAATTATAAGATTTTATAAGATTTTATAATTATAAGATAATTTTAAGTTTACGATGAATAACATACAAATATAGTTTATTTAAGTTTTCACTGTTAGAATAACTTTTCTCTACGACATTAAACAAAATAATAAATAAAAGATATTAACACATAAGATACTAAAATTTTAAAATAATATTCAAGGAAGTTTTTTACTTTTATCCTTTCAGACATAATTGAAGGTTGAAATAATTAATGGAAATCAATGACATTCCCGAATGACTGGAAACAATAATTTCTGTTAACAAGTTCATTACTATTTCAAAACTATGCCTAAAAGAATACTGAACAACTTGAATTAACAGGGCATTAATACTGACATCCTGTAGCTGTTCTTCGTTATGTAAACGGAAAAACTTACGTAAAAAGAAAAGAATACGAAAATGGCATTGAAATTAAACACTTTCTTTCCCTGCCTTCAAAGTAATTCCACTTTATGTTGGGAGGTGTAAACTTCATATAAGGATAAGCAAAGCTTACGGATATTAAATATCGGAGTTATTTTGTCGTCTAATCTAGAATGCGGGGAAAATAGAAATCTTGTACACTTCGTTAAGGGAAAAGCAAAATAAGACTGCCTGGTCATCAATTTTCTATTTCGCTCTCGAAGCCCTTAACTCAGGGTTTCTCAACCTTTTTTTACCCGTGGACCCCTTTCCCCCCCCCCCTTTTTTTTTTGGTGCCCCCCCCCCCCCCAGCTAAAAAGTAAAGGATTATATTAATAATCAACGAAATAGTAAATGATTTTGCTTTATTTTGAATGAAAACTAATTTAATATAAATAAATTATTCTACAGTGGTAAATAATACATATTCTACACACTGGTAAATAATTCATAATAAACCATTTTAAAATAAGTGTGATTCAATGAGATCCCTGTGGACCCCGAAGAATATTACATGGACCCCGGTTGAGAACCCCTGCTTTAACTGATCATGATATATTATAATAACGAAGTTCTTCCATGTATAATTTAATAGTCTATTTTAACCAATGAATGCACTGAAAAAACAAATGTTGTTTTTTTTTAATAATTAAATATATAGAGTATACGCTCTATTAATATATAATATTTTTTCATTATATTCTTCATCTTCTTTTTATAGAAATATTTCGATCAGCTATAAATAATATAGAGTATTAATTGTTATGTCATAAACTATTAGCTTTAAATCATTATGAATTTAGTATAAGGAATTCTAAAAATTATACCCGAAGAAGATCAGTAAAGAATTTGTAGCTCGTCGAAATATTGTTATAAAAAGAAGATGGAGAACGTAATGAAGAATATAATAAAAAATGCTTTTTTTGTTTGTTTATTTCTATGGAAATCACTTTTCTATAGCGTTACTATTGAAGAAAAAATAAAGCATAAATTTTTTATTTTGATACTAACTAATTAATTTTCTTGTAGTAATGTTTTTAAAAATTTTAAGATAAAGTATTATATTATCTTTAAAATTTTAATCGTTGTTGTAAAGAATAAAGAATTTGATAATATTTATATCCAAAGATTTTTTTTTTTTTGATTTCCTCCTACAGATTCTTTACTCTGCTATAAACTTTAAAACAACATCAATTTCTTTAATCAGTTTAAAAAATTAAAAATGATATCTAATTTATTTATTTTTTAATCGGAAATCATTTTTATTTTTGTTCTAAAGATTAATTTTTCTTTCAAAGATAAAAAAAAAAAAAAAAAAAGTGGCACAAATCCTCCATTTATTTGGATTGATTGATTTCAACTTCTTCCAACTTTGTTAATCCGAATCTTGAGACAATTCACTGAAAAGTGTTTGTATATTTATAATCTTAAAGGTCTGATTGACTGTTTTTGTCAATATTGTCAGATAATGAGTTTGGTCAACAAAGAAAGAAAAACATAACCTTGACTTTTGTGAATGCAAACAATTTGTATTATTTGTTCTATAGTAGAGTCACTGAGTGTTCCTTATAGTTGTATTAAATTCACTGATTAAAGTTAATATTGATTTAGCCATTGACTGACCTTTGCCCAGTCTTTTGTTCTTGTTGTGAAGAGGGGGGTCATTGTCTTGTGTAGGAAGAAATTCTATTGGCATTGGTCCAGTCCTATTATCATTTTCCGTTCATTCTTGTCTTCCGTGGGTTGATAGCCATCAGAGCAGATTTCCACCAATGAGAAATCGAATACGTCGCCGTGCTGAGTCACATCAATTATGAATTTCAAGTATTCTTTTTATTTTGTCCATATCGAATATCGCACCAATGGGTTCGCTCTCACCGTGAAATAAATACAGCCGTGGAAATAAAATTGAAATGTTGGAATGTGTAGCCTTTAGCCAACGCAAGCCTCAACATCTTCTCCAGCTTCGATTTTTTTATTTTGAAGATATTTCGATGAAAAAATGTAGTTTCCAAATGACAAAAATACAAAGACTTATTCCTTAGGGGATTTCCCACAACATATAAAATACTACAGAAGGATGGGATCTTTTTCTATTTCTGACTTCATTACATTGAAATTCTTTCTTCAAAATGACTAAATTATTTATGTTCTTAAATCAATATTTGAAGTACGAATAGAATACATAATTTACAGGTTAGTATAAACGGATTTTCAATTTAATTCCTGGACAATTACACTTTAATTTATATCTGTAATTTTTTCATATTTCACATCTAAAAAAAAAAAAAAAAATCAATAATAAATAAAAAAATGTAATTTTTTTCCCCTTTTTATTTATTAATTTATAATTTTTTGTTTCCCTTGACAGAGTTCTCTTACATTATTATTTCAACAGTAATAAAAAAAATTCATATTATTATTGTTATTATTAATTTCTGATATTTCGACAAATAAGGTCGTAAAAAGAGTTCTGAATTAAAAAATTAAAAAACTTGGAAATTTTACGGATATGTTTACGTTTTCAAAAAATAATCTTTTTTTTTTCTTTATTTTTTATAATCTTATTTTTATTAATACTTACTTGATAATAAACTATTTTTTATTAATTAAATGAAAGAGGAGAGAAGTGAAGAAAAAAAATAGAAAAGAAATTGAAAGCGCTTCAGTATTTAAAAAAAAAAAAAAAAAAAGCGTAATGGAAGCGAGCGACACCTGGATAGGAGAGGCTAAGCTCAAGGTCACCTGACAAGGTCGTGACGTCATCCACCATTTTAGTTTCGTATGCACGCTATATTTTCCGAAATGGAAAGACAGGAGAAGAGAATAGAAGAGGATGAAGCCGAACGAAGAAACGCAGAAGAGATGCAAAAGCGTCTCAGGGTCTTATCTACGGGGATGTGGTGGCCTTTTTTACTTTTTTTTCCTATTTTTTTTTTCCCCTTTCTTTCACTCTCTTTTCACAATTTCTCTTTCGTCACGATAGCGTTTGACAAAAGCTTTTTCAGCTCTGGATTCGATACAAATTACCGCGACTAATAAGCGTTTCTTTCACAGTAGGAAAAAAAATAAAAAAAAGGCAACTTTAAATTAATTTTTTATTTAGTTCTCAGAGAGTTCAAACGATTAAAAATACGCCAAGACAAAAGCGCTATTGTGATTAAGATAAAAAAAAAATATATAGCCCTTTATTACAAAGCTTCAAAAATTTGATGAAATCTTTTTTTCGCCTCGTGTCTCTAAATTCTACTTTAAGATCCTTTATTGGATCAGATTATTGATAATCCATGAATGCACAGATTGTTAATGAAGCCTCCGAGGCTTTTAATGAAGAACAAGCGTCTGTGTACGAAGATTCTATTGTGTTCTTAGACACTTACTTATAACAAAATTTTAAAATAGATTAACAGTTCTTATAAATTGTTATTGTAGTTTTTATAAATACTTGAAAACCCCTTCCTTAAAACGTGGCAATTATTTATGTGCTTACTTATTTAAAAAAAAATAATAATAATAAAGTGGTTAAAAGCGATTTAAGGGAAACGCCCACGAATTGAAAAATTCTGCGAAAAAGATAAATTTCTAAATTTTTTTGGGAATCAAAATTACTTAAAATCCGCAAATATTTAAGCCTCCTAAGTCCAATTACTTTTAATCAAATCAAAAGCATGCGAAAATTTAAAATAGATCACATTGTTGGATTTTAAAGAGAAATTCAATGTTTCTAATCAAATAATGAATTTCAATTCAGTTCTCCAGGAACTCGTCTTATCTTCACGTGCAAAATGTTTCACGCGGATCCATTAAGAAAACTTTTCAAAGAAGAATCGTCTGTTCTGGCTAAATCTGCCCAATCTCAAGAAGCAACATTTTTTGTCTCTGTACAGAAGTGTCCTAAGTCGACGCCAGGAAAGCTTCAAATCTTATTTTTCAAAATAAAGTACAATTAGTAAAGTACAAATAAGCCTAAGTCTTTATCGGAAGCGCAGTGGTGCCTCAAGAGAAAAAATGAACAATAAAAAACTCAATAAATCAAAAACAAGTGAGAAAATTCATGTACCAGCCCTTCGCCGACCTGAATTAATTTTTTTAAAGCATAAAATGCGCAGTTTGAATTGTTAATAAAACCTTGTTGTTTTACTGGTGATTGCTCCTGGCTGATGATCGCCCAAGGAGCGTGAAACAGCTGTTCCAGGATGTCACTTGGTAAACAATTTAATCTCCCCATGGTTGTTTAAGCCTAATTCTTTGTTAGGAATAACAAAGTCAGTGTTTATAACATTAAAAATATACATAATCATTGTTTATGTTTTTACTTCTAAATACTTATGTTTACACTTTGACAATGTAATGTTCAGGCTGTGATAAAAGTCACGTGACATTATCAAAAAAATCACTTTTCACTTAATTGGAAGCGATTTACTATTTGTTATGGAAACAAATTCTACTTTGTAATTTTTGCAGTCGACTTTGTTTTTGTTTTTTTGTTGGTGAAGCAAAACTTTTTGAGTAATCCAACTGAAGAAGTCTGACTGGAATATAGATCTTAGTCTGAATTGCAGTTTGACTGAAAGGATTCTATGAAATTATCGATTAATAGTGAATCCCAATTATCCGGAGGTAGAAAAGCAGTTTGGTTTCCTCATGGAAGATGTCAGTAAAAGTCTTACTAATCAAAACTGTAATTAACTTCCCTTCGCTCAGTGTGAATTACGATAATGTAGGATGACCACACAAAATCTCAACAAAAGAAAAAAACAGCATGAAAATATGTTTCAAGATTAAGAACTTCTAATCTATGTGGATATGAAAACATCTTTCGACTTTTGATTTGAGAGAAACCTCTTGAATACAACTTTCCATAATATTTTGAAACTACTGTGTATTTCCTGTGTAAAACTAATCACCGCTTACCCGCCTCTGGCAAAAGATGGCGTTCCCATGATGAACGCTACCCTCCCATTCAAATTTAAAAGAGCCTTTTATATATATTCATGGTAAGCACAATTGTTGAAGAATACTTTAACTTAATATACTCGTATATATATAAATTGTGTTCCAAAATTGGCCTGCCAACTGTACAATATATATATATATATACACAGCATTTTCTGCATATTTATGTACGTTTACAACCGTACATTATTTTATGTATATTTTTATGCAAAAAAAAAAGTAGCAAAATGTGTCAAATCTGCCTTAAATTGTAGAGAACTGTAGAAATTTTATAACATTGCACACTTAGTTACATTACTTTTATAAATGTTTTTCTTCTTTTTTTTTTAGGCGAATTTATTCCGTTTTATTAAGATTCAATTGAAAATATATATAAAAAAAAGCCTTATACGTGTTTCATAGTGAAAACAGGGGATGTAGGTGCATCTGTCCATCCACAGGTGTGTCATGGTTTTGCGACCGGTGAGTCACTTTCATTAATTGTGAGGAGGTGAAGACAAATTCTTTCTACTCAGTCAAGGAAAGAAAACGGTGGATAAAAAAGGCAATGGTTTGTCCTAGTGAACAGTGGTCGCCCAAATTACGTGAAGTTATGTCGAAGAGGTGGATGGGTAAAGGCCTATTTTATTTTCCACCTCCGATGCGCATTGATAATTTCAAGGGAGAAAAATAATGAAGAAAAATGGGGCTGAGAAAGGAAGAGAAGGAATGACAACAAAGAATTGATTGGCCTCCATTTTGGATATCGCTAATTCCATAGGATTGTCACGTAGAACTTATTTTCATCTGTTTTCATATAGTTTCTTTATAGGTTATTATTACTATTGGATGTGCTTTTAATTGGTTATTTTATTCATCTCAAAGCACACAAATTGGTAAATGAGGATAAACACGAGAATTGAGAATAAAAAATTAATTGTTCACCTTGTTCATTCTCTTGTTTTTCCTCATTCACTGATTTTTACTCATTGAACATTTAACTACCCATCCTACAAAAATTTATAGAATTCGTTGTTCTTCTGCAAAATTTTTGTTCCCTGCCCGGGAATAAATTTCTCGACTAGGATTCATAAGGAAAAATTTCGAATTCAGAAGTTACATGAGAAGAAGTGCATGCCAAATTTCATGGTTCAACAGTTGTTACGGGAGAAAATATATACACATAAACATACAAGCACAGTCAGATCGATTAACTTTAAAAAGCTCAGTTACTTGAGCTTAATATATATTTATATATATATATATATAGGGATTGGATTTTTAGGTCGGGACGGGACGGGACGGGATTTTTTTTTCCCTCCCAAAAATCGGGACAGCATCGGGACGGGATTGTCCTTCCTTCAGTAAATGGGAAATAGTTGTTCGGGGTTTGAAACTTGATATGGATGACAATAATAATAACAAACAAAAACATTTTATACTTTTTATTGCAAAACTTTTTACCATGTATCTTCATCTTTACCATGTCGATCGCTAACGCCATGACGAAAACATTTTGTTGTTGATGTAATATTGGGAGGTAGAAGAAAAATAAATAGTCCAGAGTATTTCTCAATGATTTATTGTAGTCTTCAGTTGCCAGGATTAATAATACCAGCATTATTAAGCCTTTTGTTGAATTTAAATAAATCGCGAAATCCCGTCCCGAAGAAATCCCGAAGTAAAGCAAATCCCGCCCGATAAACGGGATTATAATTTTCCCGAAAATTTCCCGAAATATCGGGTCCCGTCCATCCCTAATATATATATATATATATATATATTAGGGATGGAC
>JAFIDM010000001.1:102893181-102920218 GCA_023159025.1 Thereuonema tuberculata
TGAAATGTTTTGGGTGGGATGAAATAGTTCCATGAAACGGCCAAGCCATACTATTTGACCAAGATATAGGGTTTTTAGAGTTAGGGCTTGTAGAATTAGGCCTTGTAGAGATAGGGGCTTGGCTCTACATGAGATCTCATATCTTTTTAACAGTGAAAGCGTTATGAGCATGTGAGTCTTGGCAACTTATTTTACCTGAAATGTTTTGGGTGGGATTTCATTTCTTTTTGTAAGATGAGATCTGATAACTTTTTAACAGTGAAAGCGTTATGAGCATGTGAGTCTTGGCAACTTATTTTACATGAAATGTTTTGGGTGGGATATACCTATCAGAAATTGTTATATAATAAAGAATCGGAACCCCCTTTATGAGGGGTTAGAAGGTGAAAGTTACAGATTTCTTATTTTTGTTGTTGTTTGTTTGCTAAACCTAGCCAAATTTCAGCTTTCTAGGACTTCAGGAAGTACCCTAGAGGTTTTGATGATCATGAGTCAGCCAGTCAGTCAGTGAATCATGGACGAAATCGACGTATTTTAGATATTAATAAAATCCAAAGTGTAAAAGCTAGATAAATGAAATGTAGCGTATTTCATTAGTCTGCTAACTGCATCTTATCCTGAAAATTTGAGCTCTCTAGTATTATTTAGGCCGAAGCATTGAGGGTACAACGTATTTCAGATCTTAATAAAATCCAAAGTATAAAAGCTAGATAAATGAAACTTAGCGTATTTCATTAGTATGGTAACTACATCTTATCCTGAAAATTTGAGTTCTCTAGTATTATTTAGGCCGAAGCATTGAGGGTACAACGTATTTCAGATCTTAATAAAATCCAAAGTATAAAATCTAGATAAATGAAACTTAGCGTATTTCATTAGTATGGTAACTACATCTTATCCTGAAAATTTGAGCTCTCTAGTATTATTTAGGCCGAAGCATTGAGGGTACAACGTATTTCAGATCTTAATAAAATCCAAAGTATAAAAGCTGGATAAATGAAACTTAGCGTATTTCATTAGTCTGCTAACTGCATCTTATCCTGAAAATTTGAGCTCTCTAGTATTATTTAGGCCGAAGCATTGAGGGTACAACGTATTTCAGATCTTAATAAAATCCAAAGTATAAAAGCTGGATAAATGAAACTTAGCGTATTTCATTAGTATGGTAACTACATCTTATCCTGAAAATTTGAGTTCTCTAGTATTATCCAGGCCGAAGCTATGAGGGTTCGAAAATACATAACCATACATACTTTCTAGGACTTCAGGAAGTACCCTAGAGGTTTTGATGATCATGAGTCAGTGAGTGAGAGAGTGAGTGAATCAGTGACGGAATCGACGTATTTTAGGTATTAATAAAATCCAAAGTTTAAAAGCTACATAAATGAAACTTAGCGTATTTCATTAGTTTGCTAACTGCATCTTATCCTGAAAATTTGAGCTCTCTAGTATTATCCAGGCCGAAGCTATGAGGGTTCGAAAATACGACGAAACACTTCCAGAAAAGTTACGTAGTGCCCTTCCTGCCTTCGGCTCGTCTTGGCGGGGGCACTGCCGTGCCCCCACATTACTAATTTGTTTGTTTTCTCTGTCTTTTCTAAAATTTTGACAAAAAAAAATGGAATTATTATTATTAGAGAGCATTTAGAGATTTGGAGAAATAATATGTAAATGGTAACATCTATTAAAAATAAGTGATTTATTATTTCATCTCTAAAATTACCGTGCTGGCGTCGTAAAGGGACATCTCAGTAAGATTGAAGGGTTGGGAGAATAAATTGGCCAATATATTCACTCAGCGGATCTATTCCCTTCAAATCCTTATCTAGTGGAGATTCATCTTCTAAACGAAATTGTCCACTTATTTACCTTTAGAAATAGTCGTACGCAAACTGACTCGTTATGGTGGAGCTATTAATAATATTTTACTGCCGTAAGAAATAAAAGATATCCTTACTGGTTGCCTTCAGTAGATGTATTTGTTGAAATCACAGCCAACCATTCACTATCACTTCTTGTGAATGCCTTCTTTCTCAACGTTTCGAAGAATATTCTATAGGTTAGCAAACTCACCTTTCGATGAACACAAACTAAATTTCTAACGCCTGATTAGAATTAATAGGCAAATTGTCGAATTTGAGATTTCACTGATTCGCCAGCAATGAAATAAAAAATATGTAGGTGAATACTTTTCACGCTGTCAACTCATTCAACGATTCTGTTTATTTACTGAATCTTTGTTTCGTTCCGTTTTATCATTACCATTTGAAATTATTGCAAAACAAATAGAAATATCAATTTTAATAATTTAACAAACTAAAATAACCGCCTCATTTGGCGATAAATGATCACTTACGTTTGCCTGGAAATCATGACGTCAAACAAAGAAATGGTGTCTTTGCAACAGCAAGTTACTATCAGTACTCGAGGGAAGAAATTAACAGTCAAAACAAATTATTAAAAAATTAAAAAGTTACTTAAACAATAACAATAATAGAAAAATATATTCGTAACTGTATAAAATATAAAAAACAAAAACAAAAAAAAAGCAGAATGTTTTCGTTATGTTGACAAGATTCAGTTAAGAATTTTAACATTTACGCTGTTACATCGCTATTACGTCTTGGAAACATCATTTCATAAGCGGATTACATCAGCAAAGGTCTTTCATTGGTGAAACGTACAGTAATTGTATTGATACGATGCATTTATTGATCAATTCAAGCAGATGTTGATATTTTTTTAAGAGGTAAAAATAAAAAAGAAGTTTCCTGTTCATTCTAATTGCATGGAAATTTCTATATGTAATAAAAAAATGGAAGAAATGAAATGTACTATTTCATATAGACTGTAATATTTTTTTTAAGCCACTTAGCTATAAATTTAGGTATTTCCGTTTTATGGTATCATTTATTTAAAGATAAATTTCATTTTCTTTTTTTCATATTTCATGAGCCAATAAGTTTTAACGACTAGGCGTTGCTTTTTTTCTATTTTTATTAGTTCCTCACAATGTAAACGAGGAAATTTAATATAAAAATGTTTTGGGCAGTTCAAAAAAAAAACCTAAAAAAGGTATTTCATGAGATTGGAAGCTTGAATGATCTATTTTGTATTAAACAGAAGAGTTAAACACGATAGATTTAATTCTCTTCAAATATCTCAAGTCATAGTAAAGAACAAAAACGAAAGATACTATTGGCGATACTCTTAAATGTAACATACCTAAACTATTAAATGAAAGATAAAGTTAATAAGGAGTATTTGTGCAATTAGCTACTCTACAACTATGGATTCGTAGACATAGCAAGCAGGAAGTACAAAACCGGATATAGAGAACTATTCCCATAATTCAGAAAACAAAAGTAATTAACAAAAGACAATCGAGTGACGGCTTTCGTGTGCATGACAATGTACGGAAGCTTAAATGATCGAACTGGAAGTGTAAAAATAACAGATAATCTACATTTTTTTTGGAATTACAAGGAGCATGTTTCACTGATCTTAAATTCGAATTATTCTTTAAAATTCGGGATCTGAACATACATCATGGTATATATATCGATGCAGAAAGCCTTACTTATGTGGTACATACATCGACCCGTATGTTACTTTTTAAATTTTTCAAATGTTTTAGCAGAATTACTATAAAGTGTATTTATAAGTTCTCTCCATGATACTTACAATGATGTCCAGAGATCCATAAAAGATATATATGTTTATAATGAAACTAATCAAATTCAGAGCTAGTTTTGATTTTACAAGAAGTAAAAATACTTACCTTTAATTTACTATAATAATATAATATTAAAATGTAATAACATAATATTTACTTTAATAAATAGTTTCATAATGATAAGACTAAAGACGATGTATGAACAATCATCATTAATCCCATAATGCAAAGCGAAGAGGAATAACAATTTGGAAACTTAATTATGATTTTTCTAGAAATTCTTCCAATAAATAAACAACCTAATAAATAAATAAAAAAAAATGAGTAGACCTAAATTTAGATTTTTTATTAAAATATTAATTATAAACTGCAGATTTTTATCCTTGGTTCTTTTCATTGAGCGTTTAAAGTTGTTTGAAGTTGGTATTTCCTAAAAGAAATAAGACAGGTAAATGAAAAGTTGGCAGTAACTTCTTTCTTTCTTTTTTTTTAATTGTAATTCTCTTGGTAGCATTCGAAATAGAAAGTCCTTTAGATAATCGTCTTAAGCCGTTTTCTAAAAGAAAAAAAAAATAAGATTAATGAAAACGTAAGTTGAATGCTTTCTTTTACCCATACGCTGAAAAGAAAAAGAAAGAAAGGAAAAAAAAAAGCAAAAGAAAAGAAAAGAAAGAAAATATATACAAAAAAACATGTTGGCAAAAAAAAAAGGTATAGTAATGGTTTTGCCCTCATTTATTTATATTTTCAAATACCAGTTTCTCAAATAGGGTCAGAGTCTATAAGAAAAGAGTTCCACGAAGACAGAAGTGTAGAATGGGTTCCACGTGATGTCTTCAACTAACGGGTGTGTTTCGTTGTAACTAGTTCTTCTTCACCCACATATAATCGTTATTCAAGTTAAACAGGATCCTGATTTTTTTTTGAAAGCAAGTTTCAACAATGACTTTACTGAAATGGAACTTTATAGTCAAATAGTTTGTATTTCTTTTGCAAATAATAACTTTTTACCCGAGATGCAACTTTCAAACGAAGAATTTCGACTTTCTTCAGTCCCCATTATTTTGATTTCCTAGTTCTGCAATTACTGATCTTTATTAGAATTTAGGTGTTAAAAGTACTCTTCAAAAAATTAGGTATACGTTGAAGGAGGCTGTAAATGAAAGGCTGTCTGTTGTCTAGTCAATGTCAGATCTTTTCGTAATTAATGTGAAGTACAAGATAAAAAAGTTGCCGAAAAATTACAAAATTTTAAGATATTTGAAGCCTACTGTCGTCAAGACGTTGCAAATTTTTTTCTTATTTTTTTTTTTTTTAAAGTTGAGAAAAAACACCATATCTCCATAACATGTAGTTTATTTAAAAACTTTTCGGAATTTTCGGGATGATGATACGTCATCCCTTCTTCCAGCGAAATGAACAATAAATTAGTTCTTTGGAATAACCAAAAATACAAACTAGTGATAAACATGAACACACGTTGAAACAATTCACAATTGTTTTTACAATATGAAATAGCAATTATGCTTTTACATTACTTTACAATTTTTGAAAAACAAATATTTAACAATAAATCCAAATGAACTATCAACATAATAACACATTAGATAAATCAATTCTTGTTTACAATAAGATTACTCAGATATTTTGATTCCTTTAATTTAACTAACAATCCAATTATCAAAAAACATTTCAATAATGAAATTCATCAATATTAACCACTTTTTTTACATCTTTTTTAATTAAGTCTTTTACTAATATAATTGTAGAAGGGTCTACTTTAGCCCCTTCATATCTATTAAAATTACTTCCTTTTGTACATTTTATTACACAACTTTCTAATATTTTTCTTAGACTTAAATCTGTTTCCTTATATAAAATTTTGACATAGTCCTTCATAACATGTCCTTTTTTGATACAATGTTCTGCAATATCTGAGACGTCCTTATTGGCATTTTTTAAGGCAGTACCGTGCTCAGATATGCGCTCTGCCATAGTTCTTTTGGTCTCCCCTACATAAAATTCCCCACACGTTCTACAATCCACCCTATATACTATTCCCATTTCATATTGCCCATCCCTTTCATTTATTTTTTTACATAACAAATTTTTAATTTTGTATTGGTATTTGAACCCAACATCTATATTAAAAGACTTACAAATATTCCTCAAAATCATGCTATTATCTTCTTGTTTATAATCTCCTCTTCATTTAATAATTTTGTGATTTGAATAGACGTACCTTGTAACTGGTCTTCCAGTAACTTCTTTTTTTTTTGTTTAATAAACAAAGATGAAAAGGAAGAAGTTAAAAGAAGAATTTGAAAAGTTGAGAAAAGTTATTTTTTTTTTTTTTTACAAAATGGAACGTCTCTATTTTACAAATTTTAATATCTGCTGAATGTAAACAGTACAAACTCTCCAGTTTCTGAAAAAACTAATGAAGTTTGACTGGATTTTAAACGAACTTACATCCAATCATAACCAAGTATGCGCAAATTTAGTTAAATCCTAAATGCTATCCATTCTTAGCACACACTGATTCGGTTCTAATGTTTCGAAGGAGAATTTTTGTTCCTTTGATGCGCTGATTTCCAGTCATGGAATGACACGGAAACCTTTTCAAATATGAAAGTTGTCGTCTCTTGTCCATAAATGTGCGTAAAATGTTTCAAGAAGACTTCATCCAGAGGTTTACAACTTTTTTGACTGCAATAAACACACAGACTGACCAACAACAAAAAAACAACCAAAGAAAAGAGATTATGCTTTTTACATCGAAATCTACATGGAAGAGAAAGCATGCAGGGCATAAGAATGTATGTATAAGATTGAAAGTATAGAATGCATGGATAGGGAGAAAAATTCAAGGAAAATGAAAATCACAACAACCTATAAATTCGTTCAGTAACTCATTGATTTGCTTATTATTTGATAAGTCGTTTTGGGATGGATAATTTGAGTTGTTTTATCATTTAGTGTAAATTGCATCATTGAAAATGAATTCATCCGGGATGAGGAAGATGAAATCTAATTGTAAACTAAATGTTCTTCTTTACTTTAAGTGATTTTCCTAAAATACTCAGATATGAAAGTTCTGAGTTTAATCTCTGAATAGAACCATTAATAAAAAGAATCATTAAGTTTTATCCTGATATAAACAATTAAACACAAAACATCCTCGTTCAGTTGAAGTCAGTGGAAAAATTTCATATGTGGTTCAATAAATTCAAAAGACTATGAAAAGTTTAAATCTTTAATTCACTCCAAAATGAATAAATAAATACAGTAGAGCCCCGATTATCCGCGGAATTGGGTGGCAAGGGTATCGCGGATAGTAAAAATCGCGGATAACCCGAAAAAAGACTAAAAATGACGTGTAAACGCGAAAAAAAATATTTCAGCATAAAAACTACGTTTTATTACACAAAAAACATAATATGCAAAACTTTTAAAATATGTACAGTACAGCAGAAAGCGTTACAGCCTTTCTGCAGAGCAAGAGCCTGCCACTCATCCACAAATTTCCAGAAGGCCTAAAGGATTACGATGCACAATAAACCTGTCAGTAATTTTCGACCTTCGCAGTGTAGGGCCTATTGTACTTTCCCTGTTGTTGGCTTGGATTAAAATTGTTTTTTTTTTGAGATTCGTAATTAAAATTTTTTTTCGCGGCTCATCCGCAGATCATCCGCTCGCGGATAATCGGGGCTTTACTGTAAATACAGTCGGACCTCTATTTAACGAACCTCTATTTTGCGAACTTTTCTTTGGAACTAAGAACTTTTTTGCTAATTTCTTCGTAAAATAACTTCCAAATAGCGAAGTGCATTTTCTATTTAACGAACTTTTTTGAGGATACTGCTGAGGTGAAAAGAAGAAATTAACGATGATGTGCTGATTGATGATTATCTTTCACTTGATTTTGAAGTTGAGACCTCGGAAACACTAACTGAATCGGGTATTTTGAACAGTGTGAAAAATAAAAACAATATAACTATGACTTGCGATGAAGATGAAGATGATGAAAATCGAAATGATCATGATGCAGAAATCAAAAAATTTTCGAATGATGAAATGCTAAAATCATTTGAAACAATCCGATGGGGATTACAATTTGAAGAAAATACGCTTGAAGGGGTTTTTGGTGCATTGCAAAGATGCGAGACGTGCTATGAGCGAAACATTTTTTCAAAAAAAAAAAAAAAACTCAGACAAAATTAACAGACTTTTATTAGTAAAATTAAGGACGCATGTGGTAATGTATGCTTTATGTCATTAAAATTACTACTTTTTTTAATAATATTTATTGTTTATCTATTTTAAATCTGTTTTATGTAGTTTAAAGTAATTTAAAAAGGTGAATCTCTATTTAACGAATTTTCCATATAACGAACTTTTTTTCGGGATTTAGCAACTTCGTTAAATAGAGGTCCGACTGTAAATAAAATCTAAGGTAGAATAATACAATAATGATGGTTACTCATAAAAAGAATAGATTCTAAACATGGTTAACCGAAAATAACGAAAGGATTCCACTGTCAACTCCACGGAGAAAACTTTTACAAAAAAATAAATAAAACTAGAAAAAAAAAAAAAACTCATCAACAAAATTAAAAATTAAATTCTGATTCGTTTTCCCTCTAACTGCGAACTAGGAGAAGAGAAGATGAAGATAGGAGAAAGTTGTTTATCCTGATCACGTTGACTTGCAGTTCTCCTAAATATGTGGAATTCCCAAAAATAGTTAAAGTGGGGAGAAAAGAAAATAGTCCCCGAAAGAACATAACGCTTACTTTCCCTAAATTACTTTTGGAAAACTTCTCAATGGTTTTTAAATGAAAAAAAGCGATTATAATATGTATTATCTTTCTTTGTTAAATATAATTTCAGGGAATATTTTATTGTTAATTTATTTAAATATTTAAGTAAACGATTTCTTCTTTTTAGTAATTTTGAAAGGGAGGGGGCGTTGTTTTGTACTAATCTATTTCCATAAAAGAAGATTGTTGTTTTGTTTTCAGTTTTATTTTAAATTTGCCATTTTATTTATGGTTATTTTAAAAGTTTCAAATTTGCATTAAGTTTTCTTAGGCTCAGTTTATAGGGTTGGGCCAAGGGGGCTCTGAACCCTCTCCGAAATGTGTAGAGTTGGCTCTGTTTTCTTTTGGTTGGATGGCTGGTTGAGAGTGATCTTGGCATCCCCGAAATTTTAAAGATTTTATTATTGTTATTATTATTTGGTTGTTGGATATCGAAGTGAAATCTATGTACTCTTCTGCTTAGACTGATAGACTGATAAACTGACAAACAAACCAAATTATCCTATAAACGAATAATACCTGGTAAAATCATATTTCGACTAATTCTGTCTCCCTTAGAAAATTCTGTATTCCTAAACAGTAGAAACCCGATTATTTGAATTAATTTATGATAAAACTGAAATATTTGCATCAGCTTTCATATTTACTCATATCAGCATTTGAGTAATTATTTAAAATGTCGTAAATGTACGCATTTTAACCAAACAAAGAAATCCACCAAAGGAATTATAAGGATTTAATATATTTAACAGACAGCCTTTTAAGTCGATTTAGTTCACCCAGATCAAAAAGCAAGTAAATAAATAGAATATAATTTCTTTTTGGAATTCCAGCAATTTCTATTTTCGAATCTCAAACCGTTTCGATTCATTCATTCCTTTATTTAATATTTTAATAAATTATAAATTATTACTAAATAAAAAGGTAATTACACTTAATTGCTACTGGAATATAATTAAGGACTATTGTTGTCCAATACGCTTCGAATGGAATAAACGAGATAAATCTTCCTTCATCCTCTTTCTTCTTGTTTCGAACGAGGAAGAAACGAAGACGCCAAATGATTACAGATGCGCAATGACCCTACCCTCAGGAGTGAACTGCGCAAGGTCAGAGGGCACGACTCTGCTGAAGGTCAGGAGCAGAAAAGCCTCTTTTCAATTCGTTTTCCTTGCTTTTATTGTTGTGGAGATGGAAAGTACGTGTTTAGCAACATAACATTATTGACACTGAGATATTAAAGGCCCTTCACAAAGGTTTTTCCTGGTTCAGTCGGAAATGAGGAGTTCAATTCACCTATGGATCAACATAACAGCAACAAACAAAGCCAGAGTTTGAATGTAAATAAGAATAGTTTACTGTATAAAAACCGTACATTGATAAAAGTAATAAACTTTGATATTTTAAGAAAAATAAATATGAAAATAAGAAATAAGCCCATTGAAATAATATCGTTGTAAACATTGTATATTGTTCGGTACATTATTTTTAGAAAAATCAAACTTTGTAATTGGAATTTAACAGTTAGTTTAATTTATACATATAATATACAAAAGGAAGAGTTTGTAAGCCCTTTTTTTAGGGAATCACATGAGATACAGGGATAAATGTGATATCAAATTAAAGGTCATGATGTGGAGGCATGCATAAGCATATTGATTTTTGTTATAAGTAATTTTAATAAAAAAATTCATAAAAAAATTGTCTCCTCTTGGGTCCCTATTATTGTGTTCTCCTACAACTAGAAAATGGTTGAATTCGTTCGCATCGAAGAAATTGTTGTGTTTAAATAATTTTTTTCACGTAATTATGATTAAAAGATCTTATTTAATCTGAATTGTCACTTAATTATGATTAGGAGAAATATGTTTCCAACCGTAGAATTTCTACGGGTTCTACTTGTGTTTAAGTATTATTAAGGAAAAATTTTCAAATCTCGAGTTTGTTTCTAAATATTTTTTTCCCAATTACTTTGTATACTTGAAATTAAAGTATAAATTATTTAACATACTTGAAATTTCACTTGTGGCTCCGAGTCGATATATTAATTTACAAAACAAGAATGCAAATAAATGATAGAAGAGTTTAGAATTATATATCGAAGATGAAAGCACACTATTTGACCGATTCGTATCAAACATATTGAAGAGAAATGGTGATTTCCTAACCCTGATGTGGACAAGGATGAATTTGTAATATTATTACAGATCATTATTCACAATTAAATAATTTTTGTAAGAACGATGTTTAATATTATACACAGCACTAAAAGAATTAATGTTGTTCTTTGTTGCTATTGTTTGCGATCATTCTTATTAAGAAATGACGACATAATATTGGGTGGGTTTTGAACCTCGAACCACAAACTTTTACACAAAGGACTACGTTATAATGCACAATCTACGACCACAGTCACTGAGATTAATTATTTTCGCTTCCTCAACAAGGTCCCTTCAATAATGGATGCTTAAGTAGGTTTATGAAGTAAGTTGATTATCGCCATGCTGTTCGGTCTAACAATGTGGACACCTAATTACCCAAACTGCACCTAAAAGGTTATGCCTCAGTTATTGTACGGACGAACATAGGAAATTAGGTTATTTAAATGATTAGTAGGCGTAAGCTTTACTACAATGAATCAGATGGTCACAAAAGAAACAAAGAAAGAAAATAAGAGCTCTAGTCTTTTGATTCTCATGTAAAGAAGACATATTCTAATCTATCCTTTTCTTTTTATTCATCGTTTATAATAACCTATATCTGTCATCACCCTTCTTCTTTCTAATTTTTTTTTTTTTAACTTGTGATGCTTTGTTTTTTGCTTTTTTAAACTGTTAGCTAAATAGCCAATTCATTTTAAATTAAAACTTTTTTTTTTTAAATAAATTTGTTTATTTGTCAAAAAACTTTTTAATCTTCTCAATCGTTGTTGGTTGTAGAGGTTCCATTGCAATTAATTTCCGTTTAAAACGTGCTTTATTTTAAACAATTGTTTATTTATTTATTTATTTATTTATTTATTTTTTAAGAATCCGTTTCTTAATGCTCTCCCGCGATGTTCATTTGTCGATGATTACAATATCTTCTCCCAGAGGTCTCTATGACCTCTGGATTACAGAGACAAAGATCGTTTGAATAAAGTACTGTATTATTATTTTTCTCGATTAAAGGAATTTTAAAGCAAGAAAAATTGTAAGCATCGAGAGTAAAAAGCCAAAAATTCCAATTTCACTGCATCTCCTTTTTAAAGAAAAATATTTTCAAAATTTAAATCATTTTAACAAATGGGAAAAAAAAACAAAAAACATTTCTGTTTTTCCTTTATTGAATTTATTCTTGTTATATATTAATAGAAAAGTATGTTTTTCTCCGCCGTAAATTTAGGTGAATTGAGAATCATTTGGATTTCCGTGTGTTCAGCAGTGCTGTTATTGTACAACAAATAGAAATATAATTAGCAAATTCTGAAAATTTAATTTGTTTTCTTAATCCATCATTCGTTTTACCATCACCGTGCAAATGCATAGAACAAGTGTAGTAGGTAGGACTTTCCATAGGAGGCTCAAGGGGTAAAGAAGGTGTAGGGACTAGTTACGATTCGGTGGTTAGCCCAATGCTCGTCCCCTTAAAGAAATCCAGTTGCTATTTTACAGAGGGCTGGGCGAACCCTCGTACATCAAGTGCAGTAATTGTAAAAATATTTTGTTTTGTTATTTTTATGTTTTATATATACGTTCTGGTTTGCAAATACTTAATTTGTATATATTTTGTATGTAAATATATGTATTATATATTTATGAATTTGAATACAAATATATTTTTTAAAAAAATAATCTTTATATATTATGAAAATCAATCACTGAATGAGATTTATTATTTGTAATGAATTTAATATATATTTACATATTAATACGAATGTTTTAAGTATAAACAAGTACAATATAATTTCTTGGAATCTAATCTATATCTTTTGTTGTACATAATATAAATTTAGTAATTAATGTAATAGCTCAAGATATAAGTATTAATACGATCGCTAAAACGACTGGACTATATTTTGGTTCGCGGAACAATACATCGTCCTGTAGCCTACATCCAAGACAGTTTTGCCTTTTGTAACTATATGAGTTTTTTTTTTTTTTAATTCGCCTACTTAATTCATTTAAGGACACATGAATTATTTATATCACTTTCACAGTGAATTATTTTGTTCTCGTTCATTTGGAGGGACAACATTATTTTCCAAGAAGAAGAAGAGTTGTTGTTCCCATTTGACTTGACTTAAATGAATTTTGAACATGTCGGAATAATTTCCCATTTAATTTAATGAATGGTTATAACCTAAAATCTAAAGCATAATTTATTAACTACCATACGATATGTTTTATAATGAAAAGTGTAAAACATCCGCTAAGGTAAAGTTTTTTTTTTTTTTTTTCTTAATTTGGACTGAATTTGTCTTGTGATGTCGACTTCTCTCTCTCTACCTTATACATTTAGGGGCGATTTTTTTAAAATTTAGATCCCCTAAGGTCCAATCGAGTGGATCTACAAGCCTATTTCTACAAAAGCGCTCAATCTTTACAAACATGATGATCCAAATTAGATTGTTTTTCTGGACGAAGAAGTAAATTACTCTATCTTCTTCTTCAATCCAAAATCCTTATTTGGACCGTTGGGGTACATTATAGGAAATTGTTCTCACAAAGTACCTCCAACTCTCCCTGCTGAGATAACTGGACTCCACAAGAGAAGACTGACAAGAGAAGGATTTTATCACTGGAACACGGATTTTAAGAAAAATTGGCAAGGACATATTTTTCGGCTTGGTAAACACGAAAAAATAGGTCTCAAGTGCTGAGTGGACACTGGTCAAGGTCTACGGACAATGAAAAATGTTAATTGACTTCAATACAAAAATAATGAAAGAGTTTATAGCCGAACGTAAATGGTCGAGTAGAAAGACGTGAGAAGAGCAAACCTATGGCTCAAATTCCATTCCCAACATACGGATTTTTTGAAATTTTTTAAAAAATTATAATTTAATTTGGTTTTAATTAATTTTGTGTAATTTTAATTAATCTTTATACGCTTTTAATGCATTTTAATCATTGCTAATTATTACATTTTCTTCTTTACGTCGATTTGGGCCAACTAAGGACCACGGACAATAGCCCCGTATGATGATCGTCAGTTAGAAAAGTTCAAGAAGGAGGGGAACGAGATTCACATCAAGTCCAGAATAACACTGGGATTGTAAGTCCCAGGTGAAAACGTTCGAAACACAGAAGGAGAAAGAAACAGCCATGCCAACGCCGGGATTCGAACCCACGTTCCGACAGAACGGCAGACCACCGTCGAGATCGCTCGACCATGCCGGAACGGCTTATTATACTTTAATTGTAATAAGTTTTGGACAATTTCTGCAATTTTACAGAAGAGACGGTGTTGTTCAAATGGAATAGTTCACTCTAGAGAAGTAATACAGGTTTTTAAAATATCTATAATTCAAATGTAATGATGAACTACAGAGAGTGTTTTTATGACAATTTCATTGATTGTTAAGCTTATTTACAGCTGTTATTGAAAAATTACTTATATTTTACTAATTTAATTAAAGTTTTTACTTATCACTTTCAAAAGACATTTCAATTCAAATTTCACATTCTGGAAATACTTGGGTCTAGTATTTCCTGGATAAAGTTTGATTGCTGGCTGTTTATTAATAACAAAACAATATTTATAATAACAACGAAAATATTTCTTTTAAATGTATTTATTTACGAAATTCATTTATACAATTTTGAAGCAAGTAGTGCTTTATTACAATAAAACAACACAATAAAATAAAAAAATATTAATGACAAAAATTAAAACAAGTTACATTCTTCATTTCTTTTAGTAAACTAAAATTACGTCATTAATAGTGTAAGTTAATATTTCTTTTAAGGTAAATACTTAAAAATTAACAATTTTTTTTTTTGTAGTTTTAGCACTTTGTTTAGGGCTCATTATAAAGTTTAAAAAGTTTTTGCAAGATAGCGAAGACATTCTATTTTTTTTATATATATTCACTTGAGAAGGTCATAGCTAGAGTTGAAGATATTACAGAATGACCCTCACGTAAAAGAATCCTAAATAATAATAATAAAACACGAGTCTTCAGAAGTGCTAACTGACAATTACAGAATCAAAGCATATATTCAAAAATGTCATTCTAAAACGAAACTTAAAATAAATATATATTTTAATTGTTATTTCTAAAATATCTACTTTTTTGGCAAAGTACATGAATCAGCAACGATCAAAAGAGAATGAAAGACAAAAATATTGAGTCAACGGAAAAGAAACAAATCAAATATTCAGTAAATATTTCAAAGGAACGCTGTACAGGGTGTCTTATTCGGGTCTTAAGACTACAATAAGTTTCTAAAACGATTATTTAATTCTTTCCTAAGCAAAAGCACGCATATTATCTTCAGCACGCATATTTCTTAAAAATCTGCTAGGTAAGTTCGAAATAAAGTCGATAAAACAAGAGACTAAAATGGTAAAAAAAAACAAAAACATATTTAATCTATAAAAAATTAACGAAACTTCAGTAAAAAGTTTCCTACATGTTAATACTGGAATAAAACAAACACATATATACATAAAACTATTATAATATCCATCTTTGCAAAATTATTTCACTGATAGAAAAATATGTTATTTAAATTGCAATATGTTCTCATTTTCAAGAACATATTTACATTCCTCTTTCAAATTACTTTGTATATAACTCACCGCCAGAAAAAATAAAAGAAAATCTGATGAGGATGACAGGTGAGGAATTTTGTAATTTGAAATAAGATTCGTAATAGATGGTCACCACTGAAGACTTTAATGCTGCAATTTCTAAAACGTAAGATATCAAAAAAAGTACACCTCTATCTCAATGGTTTTTCTTTCTTATTTACAGTTTAATACAATATGTCCTTGGCAATAATTCGGGAAGAGCATTATTTGCTAAAAGAAATCGTAATTCATAATTATTTTCTTAAAATTATTATTTAAAAGAAAAAGCTTTATTTATGTCTTCCCGAACTGGCACCTTTATTTAAAAGAATAAAAAATGGAAGTCTTTGTTAATGCCCCAATAGATTAAAATTATTCCAGTTTTTTTAAATGAACTTAAAGGGAAAAGGCCAGGTCCAAAGTGTCTGCTAATGTTATTGCACAGCTCCATTTTCTTTAATTAACTTTCACTAACCTACATCCAATGGCTCTGAGGCAAACGTCTTTCGTAGGACTGCAGCGAAGACCTGCTACAACAACAATAACATTGGTCACGGGGAAGTGTTAGACCCAGGAGTCCTTTATTACTTAGATTAATTACAGAAAAAGTGGATATTCCAGTATGCAAATTTAAGCAAGAACTCGCATTATTTTTCTGGAAACCTAATTAAATATATTACACAAAAAATAAATCTTTTATTAATTTACAACAAGTGGTTTTATTTATAATACTAAAATTAATTATCATGCCGTTATTATTTTAGATTCTGTTATAGAGTTTATTACATTGTTAATATCCGTTTACGTTTGTGTTGAAAATAATTCTTTAATTTAAGTTAATATTTTTAATATACTTTTTTCTTATACTCCATCAATTCTTCCTTTAATTGTCATAGTTCTCTAATTCAAAATAGCCCAAATAAAAAAGACATAACTCGTCATTTCATTTTCTTCACTTCACTTTATAATCGTAAAATACATTGGTAAAAAAAAAAAGTGAATAATAATTCTTAAGACCTTCAGAGTTTTGTTTTGCTTTTGCTTGAATTATTACTTTCTTTTAGCGCTAAAAAAAAAAAAAGATTCCTCCTTTGTGTTGATTTACTAAATATTTGATTCGAAAAATATCACAATGTAATACTGAGCAATTTACAAGAACAAGTAATGTGCACTCATCCACATCTCGTCACACAAAAACAACCAAAAGATACAACAAGGCAATGATTGCATTTATCTTTTCAACTTTAAAGCAAACTCGGACAGAACATAAAGAAATAAAAAGAAAAAGAAAAGGCCGTGAATGTTTTATCATCAAAGCAGTCTTCTCTCTCTGAAGCAAAAGCAAAACGATTGAAAATGTTTTTCTTTGTGTTCAGCACCAGTGAGGACGTTAAGAAACAAAAAGAAAACACGTCGCTGCACTCTTTTTGATGGCTTCGATTGAGCAGTTTTCATCTGTCAGCACCGACCAGAGCATTCCACACAGCGAAGTCAGAAAACAGACCCGAATGAGGATGATGATACCTGAAAAAAAAAAAAAAAAATAAATAAAATTAATAAAGTTGGCATTTCTTATTGTAGGAGTTAACAAAAAGAGATATTTTCAGTAGGAATATAGGTTTTTACATATGCTTATTAATTACTTTATTGATTGATTTTGAACCTTTTTTTTGCGTTAAGTTACGCCAGGAGTTTGTCTAATATGGACATAACATGATCGATTAATTACTCCCGCTACAGCTGAATTTATTTTTCATCGTCGACGATCAATTAGGAAAAACAACAAACAAAAGTGTGGTACATAGCGTAAATAATGCTTTTACACTGTTCTTGAATAGATGGGCTTAGGAAACTGGATGAACAGACCATTATCCAATATTTATAATAGGCTTATTTATTATTCTTGAGCACTACAAAGCAGCGAACTGAAGCAGTGAATGCAATACTCAACTTTTGCTAAATTACATCTATGAAAAAGTGTTTCTACATTTATTTAATAATTAACTTTTGTTTTCAATATTTAACTGAGGGCAACAGTCTGTAGATGAATGGTTACAAAGCTCGGGTTTTATTGCATTAAGTTGAAAAGTATGTAATTAAAAATTTGAGAATATTAGCAAAATAAAAGCTGTTAGTAAGTAATGTATCATTACAGTTTAATTCACTGAAAAATTAAGTTTAATAAAAGTTCCTATCGTAAAACCTTTTGATAATAAATAGTATAAAAGTGAAACATTAGCTGCTCATTTCTAGAGTTACTTTTCGTAAGATGTCACACGATTTCCTGCAATATTTAATTACTTCCTCCCTCTCCTCTTCATCATTATAAAAAAGTTCCCTGCCTTTCCCTCGCTCTCCCCACTTCTCTCTGTTAACATTGACCTTATAACAGATGTTATGTTTCCTTATCTCAACTATCTTATCAGAACAGTGAAAATAAAAGTGTTTCCATGTTCTGTTTTAAAATATTTATACAAAATGTAAAGGAAAAAATAATGTTGCTAGATGCACATTTTGTTTTTTGCTTTTTTCTAATACATATCAAAAATATTATCTGTTTATTCGCAATAACATTTTAAAATATTTTTAAAAATCTACGACCAATGGTCAATATCTTGATAAAACGTTGCCTTCAACTCCATTTGTGAGATATAAATTATGTTCTGATAGCAGTTGAAAGAAAACTGTATTTTTTTGTGTCGAGAGCATCGTAAACTTCTCGAGTGTTTACTCTGCTTCGATTCACAATAGAAGGAAAAGCAAGAGTAAATGAGGAAGTTAAACATGCGTAAATTGAAACAGGAAAAAATATTAAGAATGCACAATGTATTTATTCCAAGAAATAAATAAAATTTTAGATCTTAAGAAGTGCTTTGTTGATCATTTAATTTTTCATGCGAACAATGTTTAATGGAAAATTTACTCATCTTGGTCGCCTCAGTCGAATTCCAACATTTTCGTGTTAAGAGAATTCCTTACCAGGTTAGCAAATATATAGAGAATTTGCCAGATAATAATAGCCCAACTTGGTTGGAATAGACTGTAACTTATTTTTGCCAAACCTATAAAACTCTATCTTCGACTGAGATAATACTAGTTAGCGTTGTTGGGAGATGACATGAACAAGTTTTCCAGCCAATGTTTGGGTGTACCAAAGAACTAATGGGAGAAATTAAGGGTTCTGGTGATTATCTGTGAAATCATTGTTGTTATAATTAATGCCTTTCTTTCCTTACAAAGAAATTCCGGACAAACCATAGAATAAGGATCCTTTTTAGTAAAGTGGGTTTTTTTTTTTTTCCTTCCTTGATGACCTGTAGCTGTCACGTGACGCATTGTGACAGGAGAGAGGGCGGTACTAATTTCCCGTGGCACAGGGGGTCAAATTCGTTGTCATCGTAAATTAGCCGTTGGGAAATGGAATTCCCTGTTGCAGCAGGGGTAGGGAATTTCTTTCTGTCCCCCACCTCAAGGTGGTTTGACCTTTTCGTGACCTGGCAGGTGCAACAACTCACTACCCTCTCTACCCCAGTGGAAATGGAGCCATCTATTACTCATTGTTAAATTTTGTGAAGCTGTAAATATCTCCTGCTCTTCTTTCGTTGTCAGTGTCTTGATGGTGTTTTGGAAGAATCCGTAGAAAACTTTTTATTTATACTTCTGCACGGTATAGATCGAGTTTCAACTGTCAATAATATCGTGATTTCTAATACAACAAAAGCAACGACTAATATTATAAAGAAAATTTCATTGCAAAGTCGTGGTCAAAGTTATAATTCACTTTTGTCCTTTGAAAAGGAAAAACGACATTCTTTGAAAAGGAAAAAAAAAAAAAAAAAAACAAACAAACAAACAAAAACAACCCTATAAATCTATTTACAAAATCTGCTAGTCCAAGTTTTAAATTCTTTGATATCTTTCAAGAGCAATGTCACTTTTTGGTAAAAGATTTAATTGTGGAATGATTTGTAAAGCCTTAATAACAGAACGAAATTCCAAAAATTTTATAATTACATATCACAACCCAACAGCACCTTAATTGCTGCTCTTACACCTGCAATTTTTCAGTCAAAAAACCCTCCAGAAAACCGCAGTTTTTACTCTAACTTACTTTATTTTAGTCGCGAACCTAATGGTGATAAAAAAAGAACCTGACCAGTGAAATGAGTAGTTGTAGAGTAGATCGTCAATAGACACTGGAAACTATTAATCACGAAATAGATAGTTACGAATAGGGAACCTGCTGTACAATAGTCTTTGATGCTTACAGAAAAAGATATTTCATTAACTAACGCTTCATGGCCACGAACACGAAACTCTGATATATTCCAAGAATATTCTTGAAACATGGTAATTCAGTGTCTTACGATAAATAATTCAAAATAGTATTTTTTAGAAGAAATAATTTATAGATATGAAAAGTTTCTTTTTATTTGAAACTCTGTTGTGCTAACAATAAAGCTACGAAGGATTTTCTAGTAATTTCTGAAGAACTAATAAGAGTTCATGATTATAATTTTTTTGCGTTAAATATCAATTTAGTACGTATTAAACTTTTAACATTAAGATTAAACAAGGCAGGGATAGCGAGTAGTAAACCAATCACAATGCTTCGCAACGGCTTCTGAAAGGCGCAATTGTTGCGATTGTTGTGTTTTGCATTGTTGGATACTTGTCCACCGACAGTTGGCCAAACCGGGATTATGAGGCTTCCTTTCAGTAGCCTAAAATTAGCATGTATATTAGATGAAGTTTGCTTTTCCTTAATATCAACACCAAAACTATAATGACAACTTCAATCTAAGACTGTGCAATGTCATTAATAGCGTCTTATAATCTAGTTAGTCTCAGTATGTTCATTAACTCCCCACGTTCTAATTTTTTTTTAATCTGAGAAGGGCCGCGGGAACATCCCACGAGTACTTTCATCCTTGAAGGATCTATCATAGAAACCCTCGAGTTTTTTGAATATTCGTTATGCCATGGACAGCGGAAGAAAAGAAGGAGAAGAAGCTGCCAAATACAGGAAAGGAAGAAATGAAACATCCATGCCGACGCCGGGATTCAAACCCCAGTTCCGGCGCATTTACCTCGTGGAAGGCCACCTCCTAATCCATTAGGCCACGCCGGAACGGCGTCTTATAATACATTCTTCAACAGAACGTAAAACTCTGATTTGTTTTTCCCGAGTATTTTTGTTCAGGCGTTAATATTGTACTCGACAAATACAATTATTTCTAGTTGTTTCCTTTCGTGTGGGTGCAATGGAGAATTGAGAAAGCAGAAACACCAAGAATTCTAATTGTAAATTTATCAACCATTTCCGAAGCTAACAGTGAAAGGCAACGATGGGAACGGAAGATCTTCATTTGTTGTGTGTTTGGGTGCTTTTACTTTAACTTCAAATAAATTCTTTTACCAAGATTAATCGATTTGAAAAATCAAAACAAAATTTATCTAATGTGCAAATTTAAGCGAAAAGTTTTATTTATAAACTTAAGACTATTTGGTTAGCACTTTCCTTTATTACACAATTAACAATGCAAAATAAAGGAAAATAGCATTTTATACAAATGGTAAGTGTTTTTCATATAAAATATTGTTTTCATATATTTTGCATTTTTTACCAAGCGCCTTCGGAATATTTGCCCAGCATTCTAATATAGCTTTGTAGTTTATATTTTTAATAAAAATATTAATGTAGCTTATAAGAACGTGTTTTATATGATTGTATTGTATTTAAACATCTTTTATATGATTTCTATTTTAGCTTTTTATCAATGTTTTCAGATTCTCTTGAAAATATTAATTCACTAAATAAATAGAATATTTTTATTTAACCTTTCCTTTAATCATTGCTAGAACATTCTAAAGCTTCTCCGATAAGGTTAGTGGACTATAGTTATGTATCGTAATACATACTTACGAACTTTGAGCATTTTTTTTCTTTTCTTAAAAGTCTTGGTAGAAAGAACTTGATTTGAATTTTGCCGATAGCAGAAAACATTTGAATTTCTCGAATTATCTTGTTTTGTGCCTGAGGCTCAGGGATATCCGGGAAAAATGAATGTTTCAATAAGTAATGGAGTTGCAACAAATAATAACATCACAGTAAAGTAACAGAAAAACCAAAGGAAAATCCTCTTTAATAATATCTCACTGAAATTCATTTCCTAAATATTTGCATAAAAAAAGATTTGTTTTTTTGGGAAATAATTTTGCTTGAAAAATCTGTTCTCATCTTCTCCTTTCATTTTCCCAATAATTGATTAATAGTTTCATAAAATATGTATTCGTCTTTTTCCTTCCTCATATAGCGTTTCTTTTATTTCTTAGCAAAACCAAAAGAAAAGATGATCGAAAAAAAAAAAAATATCCTTAAAGCACTTATAGAAAAACTGCCTGCTTTGAATGTTTCGTTAATCTACAATTTCAATCTTAATGATCCTAGAGTTACGTAAATAACTGTCTTCTTGGATGTGAAGTTATAGTACGTTGGTCAACAGTTCGAGAACGATCCAGATTTCAGAAAGATCTGTTAGTTTTGGACCTGAGAAAGTTGAAGAACTGAACAAATATGAAACCGAACGAAATAATTTTTTTAATGTTTCTTTCGAGCAATGCCCGGTTCATGTTTTCTAAAAATACTCATATATGTATAGAAACACACACAGGTTCCTTAAAATTACTTATACCTACAGGGTGATTCAAAATTCCCTTTACAAACTCTAAAGGTAGGTCAGAAATACAAAACAAACCGTATTCATAGTGGAACGTACGTCCGCAAAAGCTACCCGAATGTGCTAGAAGGTACACTATGTTCAAAAAGTAAAAGACAGCAAGTAAGGTAGACAACATGTTTATTAGCCCTATATGTACAACATGACACTAAGGTTTACCCTTACAGGTTCACAGTAGGTGCTCGAAGTTCCTTCCATCAACAGTAATACACGCCTCACAACGTCAATGCATGAATTGCCTTTCCGCTTACACATCCATCTGCCACAGCGACTGTCTGCGACGAGGTCAGCATCAGAGGCAATGGGGATCTTCTAGATGATACCTTTGAGTTAGCCACAGAGAAAGAAATCAATGCAGGACAACTCACACTGCCCAACTAATGTGCTGCCAATCAGCGCCCTCTAGCACATTCCGGTGGCGTTTCCGGACATACAGTACGTTCTACTATGAATATTCGTTTTTGTATTCGTGATCTACCTTTAAAAGTTTGTACAGAGAATTTTGAATCACCCTGTATATGGAGAGAAAGATCTAGATCTGTGTGTGTTTATTTGTTTATTTATTTTTTTAATTCCATATCGTTGTATTTTGAACTTCTAAAGGCAAAAGAAGACTGAAACAAAGAAAAGAAACGAGAAATATTTGTATTTTATATTAATATTACATTTTTATTAAACTGCGAAAGGAATTCGATATATTTGAAATGTTTGACTGAATTCCTAATAAAAAAGATTCCTTGACAATTGAAGCAAATAGAGCAAAAATTTCAGCATTTTTTTTTTAAAGAAAAAAATCTAATTTTCCTTTGGTGAGATCAATGATTTTTACCAGAAAAATAATGGGAATTTAGTTATTTAGTTATTTAGTAATTCATGGATTCTATCTTGATATACTAACCCTTGTATTTTTGCGAATAAATGTAAATATAAACAAAAGGAGTATGTTTTGTTTTAATGAAGTTCTTTCATTGAAAATTCCCTCGCACAGTTTAATGTGCTAATGTTATGTTTATGTATCGTCTATTTATATCTGCTTTTCGTTTAACTTAACGTTAATTTTCTTAATCGATAACACCTTATAACTCAAATTTAGTTTTTCTCTCAGTTGCCAATAAGTAAGTTTTAATTTAATTTTTTCCCAGATTTAATTGTTAATATTAAATTAAACCAGGGTTTCTCAACCAGTGGGACGGGTTTCACAGGCGGATCTGAAGGTCGTCTAGGTGGGACGCGATGCTTCGAAATAATTATTAAAGCGGATCTTCCAATTCGAACCAGAATTGACCTGGTTGTCAATGAAACGTAACCGCATTCATTAACGAAGACATTTTGAAATCTTCTTCTCCTAATTGGACTGGTATATTAATATTTGGAACTGCTATAAAAGCAAAGCAGTTATCCTGATGCCTAATATAGCAAAACAAAAACAACAACAATAAGTTGGATTTTTATTTAAAAAAATAGCAGCAACTTGGAAATCTGTAACTTTTTAATTTTTGTTTTTTTATTTATTTTACTTGATTTTTAATTTTGTTTTTAAGATATAGATTTGTTAGAATTCAGCAAGTAAAGGGCGGTGGCGAAATCAGCAAGCAGTTTTCTAAGATAATCAATGCAAAAGTTTATATTAAGTGCATATGCTAGCGAAGTATGTGTAATTAATTTCCTTATAAATGTAGTTAGAAACGGATAGAATTTAATGCAAAAACGTATGAGTGTACATTAAGGAAGCAATAAAAGATGGACACAGGTGCACAGTTCCTTCGCGATATTTGTAGATAAAGCCACAGAATATCTTAAATCTCAATCCATGTGCAATTAATGTTCTATTAGACATCCGTTAAAGAAAAGGTACCATTGAATCCTGGGATTTCATTAGGAGATTTAAAGAAAATAAATTCCCGTGTCAGCCTAGCCAATCAGATTTCGATCGCAAGATTTGTCATCATCTACAACTTACCAACAAATCTTGATAAAAGGTTTAAGTGAGGTCAAGATAAGTAGAAATGAACAAGATGTTATTTTTACTACTTATTATTTTAAAGGGTCATGAAATTTACCAAATTTCAGGCAAATAATCCTGAAATATCTTCAGATTCATTTGCTTTTCTCTGTAAACCTAGTTTTTGCAAATAATTCTTTTATTGCAGTTAGGTTATTTATAAATTTGCAATAACTGAAACTTCCTTGCTGTTTATTCGTTCTTGAATATACAATGTGAGCTTTAAACCATAACGTACGACTTTTTAATGGAAGTTAAGGTCGGTTTGAATCTTTATTTGCATTCCACGTTTAGCGAATTTGAAATGAAGTCAAGGTTTATAAACAAAATGTGTGTAAATATTTCTGAAAAGTGGATTTTTATGCAGATGCAGAATTAAAGTATTCACTTGAAAAAGAAAGAAAAACAGGAAAAACATAGTTGATATGCTAACTTCAACTAGTCAGGCAAACGATAGATTGTCAGTAATGAATGTAAACTTTTTGAGTTAATCAAACTTTATTTACCTGCTAACATCCCTTTAAAGAAGCTTTCATTAGCTTTGAACAAACTCCAAAAGGAATTTAGTAATACTAGCAAACAGCCTGGATTTGTAAAGACTCGCAAACTGTTAAAATCACTTCCGAAAATTTGCATAATAAATATATACACAGGTTAAGATTGAAGTTATTTAAAAATGGTTAATGCTACGACGCTGTAGGAGTATTAGAAATTACAAATTTTTTATTTCGGTTTCAGAACTAAATGCGCTTTTCTTATAGCTTTTTTCAAGTTTTTAAAAACAAATAATTGTTATGAAATTTACAGTTTTAATTGTTGAAACAGGATTGCGCACATCTACATGGATTTCTACGTGAGCATGCAAAATTTCATATTTCTAGCTACAGTAGATTTTGAATAAAACGGTTCACAAAATATGATCTAGTTGGGAATAGAAAGACTCGCTTCGCTCGTTTAGATTACAATTAAGAGATGATTTTTTTTTTTATGAGATTTAAGAAAACTTTACCCCGCCCCCATCTATTCTCTCCTTTATCCACATGTTCGATTAATACGAAAATCAAATGAGATTTTATTCCTTAAATTTTAGCTTCCTAGGATAACGACTTTTGAGTAATCTTCATCAAGGACGGATGTACTTTGAATTGTAATTCTTCATTATAGTCCGATGCAGATTAAGAACTTATAAACGTTATATCAAGAATGTAACAATATCCCTTGTAAATACAGTTCCTTGCAGATATAAAAATAGAATTTAAAATAAGCATTCTGTGATGCCAATGGTAGCTTCTCATTCCTCCTAAGGAAAGATTTCTCGACTTTAACATTGGAATGGAGTTTCTTCTGTCGAATAATAGCTAACGGCAAGCCAAGGTGTTTTGATTCAACGTAAATTCATGAACAAAAACATTCCTTTCTTCGTCACTTCAATAAAAACATATTTCATTTCGAGAAATGACGTCGCCTTTTATTTTCATTTTTTACTTAACTGGTGTTTCAACGGTTTTAAGTACAAATAAAGGTTCTATTTTTGATAGTTGGTTTGTTGTTTTTATGGAATTGGACATTTTTCTCGTTTTGCTTTGTTTTTGCTTTGAGGTAAACGGTTTCCAATGGATTTATTGACATTTAGTGTGTGGTGTTCGTCACAGCTGCAAAACATTGTAACCTTTGATAACCTTAAGACGCATTCGACCATCGGCGAGAAGAGAGGCATGATGGGAAGGAAGCGAACATGAAGGTCATTGTGTGACCTCAATGATGACAGACTGGTGGAGCCATTGGTCGTCTCATTTCGGTAAAAAAAAAAATCCAAAAAAACTGTAAGATGTCCAGAGACATCCATGATTGATGGACTTATTTTTATTGTATCTCCTTCAGCTTTTAGTGGATTTGTTTTTTTTTTTTAATGAAAATAAGTCTCGACTGAGCTGTATAAAAATTCAATTTAATTTTAGGCGAGGATTAAAAAATTTGAAAAACATTTAGATTTTCTACTGTCAAGAATTTCAAAATGTTCAAATTTCATCGTAGAATATTTACGTTCTGTTGTTTCAGTAGGAAATACATCACTTTTTATCAAGTTTAGAAATAAACAATATAATAACAGACTCCTTATTTTTAGTGATATTTTGGGGGAATAACTGTTAAATAGAATGTTTATTTTCTTTTTTCCTTTCTTAAAATCCATACCCTCTTCCCTTCAGTTTAGTTCTCAATAAAACATTGACTAATTAAAATTATTGAAAATTAAGCTCTACTTATAATAATATATAAATCACAATATAAAAAATAATTTCAGCAGGAAAACTTATAAATTAATTCTGTTGAGGAATAAATTAATGTATAAAAGATACTAATATATAAAGAATTTATTAATTTTTTTAAAAATTTTATTTAATTAATTTTCCTCATTTAAATACAAAATAAAAATATAAATAGCTATTAGTTTAATAAAATTTTGATCCTGTACTAAAATCCTAATCCTAGAATCTTGGTCCTACATAAAAATTTAATACTTATTAAAAATAAGCAACTAAAAAGCTGGCTTTTCAAGTTTACAGCGAAGCCCACGTTGAACGGATGTTGTATATTTTGGTCATTTTCAATGCAATGTGGACAGGAACTATACAAGGATTGCTCTAACTCGGAAGTAACAACTTAATCACGCACGTCACGAAAAAAGAAACAGATTTAGGTAAGAGATATCGTTAATCTCAAGAAACCATAAGACACACATTATCTGATCAAAACATTGCATTGTTATAGCGGCAACCAGTCAAAGCGATCACTTACCTGGGTTTTTACCTTCGATATTTTTCAAGAACACACCAAAAAAAATTGCAAGAAAAATTGCTTTAAAATTGGCTGATCTATTTAGTTCAAACGCTTTCTGGGAGTTTTGAAGTTAATTTAATAATCATTCTTCATTCAACCGTTAAATTATTTTTCAAGTAAAAAGTTTTGCTGAATTTCTTCTCGTCAATTGTGAATCAGCGGCCCAATTGGAACAAAGCCC
>JAFIDM010000001.1:102921396-102941234 GCA_023159025.1 Thereuonema tuberculata
TATAGGCTAATAAATAAGCACTCAAAATACTTAAATAGAAAATTTTCACAATTTTGACAACCTTTTTGAGTTTCCAACATTTTGCTTCATGTCATAATTAACTATTTTGATGTTAATACAGTAGAAAACAAATATATATTTTATTATTTTATTACTTAGAAGGTAAAGTCATTGCTTTAACATGCATCCTGTAAAAAATCCTGTAAAAAAGTTTTAGAAAAATTCACTGTGATCTGATGATGTTAAACAGAATAACATGTTAAATTATTAAGTTATTTTCTACAATATTTCTCTTTATTATTCTTTTTCAATTTCCTAATTTGTGGAATGCTGTGAGAATGTAGAAAAACTTTCATTAAATGCGTAATTCCTATTTTAAATTGGTAATTCATACCGAAACATATGTAGTAATCAGCACTAAGCTAACATTGGTGTTTCCATAAAATAGATGTACGTATATGTGAGCTGCGGTCCCAATATTGTATTTTATGATTTAAATATGTCATTAAGGCTATTTGTAACCAATAAAAAGCAATTAGTATTAAAAAAAAAGTCGCAGCTGGTGTGTCATTAAAAAGAAGAATTATGATTCAAGTTTATTAAGAATTTAAACCCTAAAATTCCCACGGATAAAGTTTTAATTTTGGGTTGCAGGCTAAACAAAATTAGGAAAAAACAAAAAACTCATATAGGAAAAAATCATATAGTGGGCGCATATAAACATACTGAATCAACAGAATAAATACCTCGTAGTGGTATAGAGGTCTTTAAATGCAATAGCGACCTTTTCAATTTGGATCTGCAAAAAGGTAACTTACAATTGGAGATTTGTGGGCTAGCACAGTCTAGCTAAAATAGAATTGAACTATCCAATTTCCGTTTAGTTTGCTCATTTTAGGGGTAGGTCCTGCTTAATTAACTTTCGAAAATTAGGTTCATGTATTGCCATAATCTTGGTGTGCATGTTTAATAGTGCAAGTAATGGTGTTCAAGTATTTTTAATTAAAAAATATTTACATATATATATTTTAGTTAAGGATTATTAAAAAAGGTTTTAATTTTATGTTTCTGATAAAAGTTTTCTGGCAACTTATGAAGATTACGTGTGGACTTCACACAGGACTATTCATTCATCAAGTAATCACCAATCATTTATTCGACAGAACAAACTGATACGATCGTATACCTTATTTCTCTGACCCTTCTTTATCAAATATGCACACTATAGAATTCAAGTTTCTTGTTTTTCCTAATTTTGTTTAGCTATAACCGAAAATTAAAACTTTATCCGTGGACCTTTTAGGGTTACACTCTGTAACAAACTGGAATCATAATTCTCCTTTTTTATGTCATACCAGCTGTGACGTTTTGTAAATACTAATTTGTTGAAACTTTTTTTGGCTTTGAGAAAATACGTTTTAATCTAACCACTATTATTATTATTACTTTCAATGTCTGTCACGTTTTTTAAAATATCGTACTTATTTATTTAATATACCCCAATATAGCATAGTTACAGTATCAGTATGAATCAGGAATCATTCTAGCGAATACTCATGCAAATATTCAACTTACTTAGCATAATACTGTATTTTTTTTTTCATTTTATAACTATTTAAAATTTAGTAAATTGCTTATTTATGGAAGATCCTATGGCTTATTGGTTAGATTAGCCGACTGCTGCTGAGATATCCCGGGTTCAAATCCCATAATTTTTTTTTTTAATAAATTAATATCCAAATCATTTTTGGCTATTTTCTCATTAAATGTTGTTTAATATGTTTTAATCTAACCACTATTATTATTTGAAATAAAAACTAAAAATGACGTATCAACCGTAATTGTAGTTTACTTGGCTCTATAGTTTGCTGTAGTTTTGGCTCTAGATCTGGCCGAGTAAAGGATAACAAGAAGAACAGGAACAAGATGCGAATACAAAGGGTCGACTATAAAGGGTTACAACAACAACAACAAGATGTGCACAGTGAAAAATTTGTAAGATCCACATTTTCGGTTTGGCTAGTCCGATTGTAATTATTTTTGATTATGATGTTTCCAACTAGTTTACAAAATTCGCTCAAAAATCTGCAACAGGGTCCAAGATATCAGCTGCCAAAATTTACCAATTTAACGTGGCTTTTTGCCATGGTAGTCAAAAATATGTAAAATTCCAAAAAGTAGTATGAGATAGTCTTCAGATATATTTATGTATATAACAAGCTCTATATGCATCAAACTTAAAGTTTTCAGTATCAATTAAAAACAGATGAATTATTTAATTTCACGCACTAAATAAAACGGAAACTGAAAATTACGATGACGCAATTTTTACCGCGAATATTGTAACTAGGAAGTTCCAACTTTCTGTTACACATTATGCATTTCCAGTTCCAACACAATGGTAATTTTATTTTGCAATCAAAAGATCAAAGATATGTTAAATAGTTGTTTCAAACTCAGTTGCAGCTAAAATGGACGGCAATGAGACGAAGCAAATTAGCGATCCACGTAACATCTTAACTAATAGAATATTAATAATAATTAAACAATAACAAATCAATAAAAAAAAGAAATTTGCAAACAGAAAACTAATCAATAACAATGGGGGAGACCAAATTATTTACAAGTGACATCCTGTAATAGCTCGTTTCACGCTCGTTGGCGATCATCAGCAAGGAGAAGTCACAGTATATAATAAGGTCTCCGTACTGAGGCTAGTATGAACAATACATCGGAAGCGCAATGGTGTCTCACCCATTGTTATTATTACTAATTCAAATGCGCAGTTTGAATTTTTATGCTTTAAAAAAAATTATTGAGACCTGCGCACTGCTGGCACATGAATTTTCTCACTAATTTTTCATTGGTGAGTTTTTCATTGTGTATTTTTTCCTTTGAGGAACACTGTGCTTCCGATGTAGAAAACTGATCATTTATCGATATTCTATCTGTAGGGGAAATCGGGGGAATATGAGCAGGTTGAAGTGCTGTTTAGCATATCGGCAAGAGAGAATAGTTTTTTCCATGTCCAACAAATGTAAACATTTCTTTGTAGTCTCAGCCACGGTCCTACCAAGCGCTGTCACTCTGATCACATTCCTCGCCGTGTGCGCTCCATTCTAAATTAAGTCAGCGAAATTTCACTTTAAAAATGTAGTCTGATAGTTGTTCAAGTGAATTTTGATGAGCTAAAATAGTCATTTGAAATAAAATAGTCACACAATAGTTATTTGAAAACTTGTGTTGGGCTTTCCACTTCCAATAAAATATTTTCATGTTAGTGAAGCATCATGATATTCCTAGGGCGCCTGGGGAAATATGAACAACTATTTTTTTTTAATGTAAAAAAAGACACATTTTACATTTTTATCACTGTAAAACATTCCAAAATGCTCGTGATATTTTGACAGTACTGGCATACAAAACATTTATATTAAAAATAAATAAATAAATTTAAAAATATTGATTCATTAATACACTAAGTACGTATTAATTTCCATGTTTGAGAATTATATTTCTGGATCATACTGATCAGTATAACTTAAAATATATAAATATATACCGACTGACAACATACATTAATGTATCTAGACCCTACTGATATCCTATGTAGAGGATATATAAAAATTTTATCACCACTTAGGGGAATAATTAGCAAAAAAAATGTAAATTACATCTATGTATAATTACTCATCCTATGTATCAGTATAACAGTGAATTTATTTGGTTGTTTGTTTACAGATGCCAAAAAATTATCAGCTGCGAGGTCAGCGACAGCAGTGGTCTAAACCAGCAATTTTTTTTCTTTTTTTTTTGACAATTTAAATAACGCTTAAAATAGTTGATTATTTTTGAAAAAAAAATTGAATGCCATGTACACAATCATAGGTAATTAGAAAAAGCTTAAAAATAATAATAAGCCATGATATTTCGAGCTTTAATGAAGATGCTCATTTAACCCCAGTCTTGACGGGATACATAGAGGGATGAAATGGCGGAGCATTGAATATAATAACAAAGAATGACACCACTTTTTTTATGAAAAACCTTAACTATGTTCATATTCCCCCGACTTCCCCTAACCTTAAACATAAAAATTAATGTACATCACCGCAATGTTAAAAGTAAATAAATGTAAAAGGTTTAAACGCTGTTGTGATGTAAATACTATAGCGGAATTTTACAAATGATGTTGATCACAGCATTATTTATTGAATTTTTTCATGGTAGGCCTTTTGAGTTTTGGCTTTTTTTATGATGTATAAATACGTTACATTAATATGTTGTTATTATTATTATTAGTCTATTATTATTATTATTATTATTATTATTATTATTAAAATCTTATCATGGTTAAGAAAAATATGTAAGAAACTTCTAAATGTCAAATTTGATATCCGGTGCATAAGGAAAAGGTTTTTTTTATTTTCTCAAGACTACAAAATTGTAAAACTGAAATAGTAATGAATTAGAGAATTCAAGCGTTTTGGAGTGGCTAATATTTAAGACGCAAAAACCCTTGTCTTTCATGTTTTGTCAATTTTAAATTTTCTAAATTCTGCGAAAGCTTTTAACCTTATGAACCTTTTCTTGAATTTTCGTCTCTTCCCAAAGGCGGGAGGCCCTCTCCCATTTTTGGGAAACTTTAACCATTAGTCAGTTAGGACAAAGCATCTCAACCGGGTGCGGCGATACAGTTGATGCCGCAAGAAGCTTTTTGCATCCGTGATCTTCACACTTAGCCAAATGTCGCAATCTCGACTAACTTCTTTACCATCAAATAATCTAGGCAACTACAAATTTAAAGTCCATTCTGATTCTGAAGGTTAACAAAATATTAATTCATTTTTCAAATCATCTTAAAAATTATTTCAGGGTAAAATAGACCGTAAATTTATTTTAAATCATAGGTGTTTTTAAATAAATCAATTACATGCAATGAAGGCAATGAAAAAGTTTGGTGTGGTCCGGAATTTCTGCAAATATAAAAAAAGTGCGTCGTGGAGCGAAAAAGATTGAGAAGCACTGGGTTAAGGAACTCCTTCGACAATAGAAAGCGTTACGACGCACCTGCAAATTCATTGTAAGGCTTCATCATTGACAAGGGTCAAATAATTAGAGCAAATGAGATGATATCAGACAAGCAATAAGCTTCAAACTGAAGTGATTCAGAATCGATCGAATATTGTGTTCGATATTTTTTTATACTGATTCGGCCGCAGGTCCTTTTCTTAATAACGCTGATGCCACTCAAAAGTCCCTTTCTGTTTTATTATGTGGTTGAATTAGAGGGATAAAATTAATGTCGCAAGTGGATTGACTAATCTCTTCTTTACATACTCTCATATTAGTCCGTTCAACTATGAACCGAAATCCAGAAAACTGCTTGAGTTATTGTATTAGAATAAAATTAGTATATTTTTTAATGCTACATATACTATGAATTTTTAAATAATTTAAATTAACAGACTCGTAGAATCGGAAGTGCTCTACTTTTCCAAAATTTCTCTGCTAACATAAGAATATACAGTAATTATTTTCTCATATCACCTTATGATTTTTTATTTTTTTTATTTTATTATATATGTAATTTACTTATAGTTCAGTTTTTTTTTTCCAAATATAGTCAAAAGTCTTAAAATTTATTTCTGTTAATAGAACAAAGTAGCGGTTGATACATTTTTATGAATTTAATAATCACATTAATTTCTATTACGTTTGCATAAAAAAAAATTTCATAAGTACCAAAAAAAAAAGTTTCTGGACAAGGTGTTGACATGAGCTAAATGTGCACATGTTGAATGATTGTGGCGTCCGTAATGTCTTACAACCCGTGACATAAGCTCAAGATAAATATTTCTTCATTTCCGGCATGGGCTTTCTCAATGTTTTCCTTGAAATTCCACAGGAGTTTCTGACCACAAAACGCAAATGAAAGGAAAGAGATAAAAATCAAAACGGAAATAACTTAAATTTACTCCAAAATTAAATGACATCCTTTAGTAAAGGGGGAAAAAAATATTCTCTTCGGGAGTGGTATTTTGTCACGTACTCAGTCCATTGAGCTACCGGTCATTCATTGGGCTATTAAAGGATCAGCAATAATTCACAATCGTCTATTAAGGATTTCTTCGTTTGAAAATAACAAAATTCTCATAGTAGAAGTGATTTTTTTTTTCGTTGATATTTCGGCAATAGGTGATGTCAAATCTAGAAGAGGGAGAGTTCGTCAGAGTGTGAAAGAGTTGCAGGACATCACAGTTTTCACAAGAGCAAATAAGGAAATGATGTTTTATTTGTTGACTTACAATAAAACGGTTCTTGCCAAGAGTTAAAAACCTTTTTTGTTTCATCAACAGTTATTACAGTGCAATAGCTTTATTCTTTTTGTGTTTTTTTTTATCTGAATATGGTTTTTGGGATCGTGCACAACCCATATCACAACGTTAAAGTTGCTTGATTTCGCTAGTGTATGAAAGTATTTTCTCATATTCCCAATACGTTTAATACAATGAAAATATTTTGCACAAAATAAGAAAAACTAGCAATAACGGTTACACAGACACAAAACAATTACTCCCGCACTAAATTTAATGAAAGTAACTGTCCAATTACATTGCTGTTAAATCTAATATGACTAAACGAAGTAGTAAAGATGAAGTTTTCCAAGAATTAATTACTTTTAAAGCATAATAATAATAAAAAATTATGAGGTAATGCAGGGCATTAACAGCTTTAACCGAATGAATGACAATCACAAAACATCACTGCTTTAACATTAAAAATTCATGTTAAAAAAAAAAAAAGTGGGAGAGGGCACATGCACTATATCCACTGCTTGTAGAATTAATTACCTTATTGGAAAATAAAATAACATGACAAAGCCTATAATGTATACTGAAGCACACAAGAATTTTCGCAGAATTTAAGATTTGTCTACTGTGAAATTCTACAATATCTATAAAGATCCATGATAGAAGCCTGGCAGAGACATAAATAAATAAATAAAAAAGGATTTGATCATAATCCCTTCTTGGAATCAAATCTAATTATTGCTTTCATTTACAATAATACCTATAGCCAGTGTATATCGGCAGCAATGATGTCTGTTTGGCCAGTCAGCCTCACTGTATCTTATGTGACCGAGAGTTTGGCGTCTAATTTATACTGTAGAGAAAAACAGAGGTTTCGATTACTAATTATTGAAAAAAGAATAAACAATAATGCTACAATGATTTATTTCAATGTAAAAATTTTCTTAAGAATAATGTACAGTATTTATAATCAAAATTTACTTTTTTACCGCACATAATTTACTTTTTGAACTCCCTCTTATTCAATTAATCTCTCCCTTTGATCATATTCTGACTAATCTACTAAAGCGAGGTTTGGCCGTTTCATCCCGTTCCGATCTTATCTTCTTTAAAATGAAAAGGATGCTAAAACCTTGAAATGTTCGCCATTTTGTCATACTTTTCATATTAATGAGTGTTTGCTCAATAAATAACAGGTGACATGATTTAAAATCTACTGTTTTTGCATATTTATCCTGCTTTCCTGTGACACGACACAAATAACAAGAGATGCGCACTGGTTTCATAAAAAAATTATAAATATTGCAGATCTTCCCTTTTAAGTTCTTTAATTGCTGTTTATTATCTGTTATTATTAATTAATGAGTCGTTAAGTAATGTTTGTGAATCTATTTTTTTTGTTTTGTTTTTTCATAGTCCAATAAAGTTCAATTAGGTTCAGATCTTGGCGGAAGACGTAAAAAAAACAAACAAACAAACTCGATGACTGTATTCCTTTAGAATTTCATTAATGATCTGAGGTTCTGAAGTTTGTTTCCTGTTAAAATTAAACAGTTCTTTCTTCATTGCGTCAGAAGATAAGCAATATTATGAGATTTATTAACATAACAATGTTAATATATTATGAGAAATATTAACAATATTTCGTTCTTTCTTTTTCCTTTATACAGAATTTCAGAAGCCCGATCGAGTTATTTAGAATGTCCAATCCCTCCAATTTGTCAACTTAGGCCACCAAATAATTCATGTTCAGATCAAAGTCTTACCTTCGTCCTCTTGAAGAATGTTTGGCGCAGAATTCTTGTAAGTCCTCGTCGTCGAAATAGATGACTATACATTTTGCCCGATTTCCCCTTATGCAAGTAATTTTTAAAATCTGACTTTTAAAAATAAAAAGGAGGTAAAAAGAAATATTATTAAATAATAATTCCGAGTAGACAGAACCCTACTCCACACCATAAAATACAAAAAGTAGTCAATGTAAATTTAAGAGATTGAATAGTTATTTAATTTCAATTTGATTACTCTGAGAATAATCGGAAACAATATTTCTTCATGTAATCCCTTTAATTAAATGCAAGACAGAAGTTCCAGTAATATTCAATATGATACCAGAATAATAAAAAGAAATCAAATTAATCCGATTTCATATCGTAATAAGATTTCAACAAAATCGGTTCCCAAGTTCCGAAGTTGTTTCTTGCTGCTGGACGGATTCTGAAAGCTCCGTTCAAGAAATTTTAGGAAACATTTTAAAAAAATATGACATTGAAGAATTCTCGTGGACGGAAAATCTTTAACTGAATTAGCAAAGAAAGAAACTATTTAAATAAATTTCGATAGGATTTTTTTTTTTATGTAATTTATTATCACAACAGCATTTCGATGGATACCATAAAACAGGAAAAAAAAAAAGAATCCAATCCAATTTTTCTCTCTTTTGTGATTATTTTTAATAGGTGTCTTCCTTCATCATCACCATCATCATCATCATCCTTTCACCCTGCTTTTTTGTTGAATCTCTTTTCCTTTCAATCTGTCCATCATCACCACCTATTTTGTTTATTTTTTTTCCTTCTTATCATCAGAAAAAAAAAAGAACAACAACACCTTCGAATTTTTCGCGGTCTTTCCTCCCAATAAAAAACTAAAAAAAAAAAAATTCTCTTCACAGTTGTGTAATGAATACAGAGCAATTTCCAAACAAAGTCCACTCTTTAATAAAAACTGAATAAAATCTTTAGGATTAGCAACTGTTTCGCGCTTATTAGCTCTTTGTCTCTTGGAACATCCAAAACATAAGTCGGAATCATTCAAACAGTAAGTACAATCAACCTAATAGAGTTAGGCTTATTTGAATATCGTTATTTCCCAGCCTCTGCCTCTCCTTTCTAATAAATCCGAATACCCGGCGTTCCATTGCTCATACTAGGCGCTCTCTTCATTCCAGTCCATCTTAGTCAGCATAAACTTACTTAACTTGACAAATCTGTGTCTACAAGTTCAGGATGTTAATGAGCTGATCGGAATCTAGTGACAACGAACAGAAACTTTCCAAACTTTCTGACACCTCAATTCTTATTCTGCTTATTTTTATACAATTTTTTTTTTCTGTCATTTCTGATATTGAAACTCTCCCCAGGATCTCATAACTTAACTAATTCTCTATTTAAACGGGAAAAAAATATAAGTTCCCGAAGAACCTTCCCGGCAAACAAATTAGTCAATAATTTTCAACCTGTTTCTTTTTCATATTCACTTTTATTACTATGAAACTGAATAAATTGAATTCAGATAAATTGCAGTTTTTTTTCGGTAAATTTGGGATCTTTGTTTGGCAATAAATTAAAATCTTATTCTTCCTAACAGGTTTTTTTTTTTCTTTTTTTTTTTCCTGAATATGTTGAAATCGGAAATGAAAGAATGAAAGGGTTTGCTGGTGAAGGTGAACATCACGTGACCTCCTTGCATCGCGGACTCAAGGATTTTTTTGTAAAGATACAAAACAGTTCAAATCCTGTAATGAATTTCGAAACAACGCATCATGCGCAACAGCATAAATTGGAATAAAAAATTAAAACTATAAAATTTTATCAGGTGTTTCAACATCAATAGCTAACCGTGAAAGCAGTTTGCTGAACAGAGGAAGTAACATGAAACGAGGTTTGTTTGTTGTTTTTATGTTGATTTTGTAAGTGGGTCTGCGATAACTTGTAAGCTTCCCAATTAAAAGGGAGCTAATTGAATAGTAAACTTATCAACACCAGAGAAAGAAAGGATATTTAATTGTCATAACAGTCAGTGTATCAACAACAATAACACTGAAATAAATATACACAAGTAATACAGTGATTTCACTCAGTAGGTGCACCTATTTATAACAACATCTATCCTCGCACCTACCAGTTTTTTGACCTCGCACCTACCTTTTGCTATTGTAGAAATAATCGCATTGCAAAAACAAAAAAAAACAAAAAATTGAGCAAAAAAAAAGAACTAGGTTGATTTTGAACGCAATGAATTTTTTCATGTAGTCTTGATCATCTCGATAAATCTGGCTGACGAATTCTAATAAGGATGAAACAGTTTCCCAGATTCCTCCTTTCAATAAATCATGGAGTGGCTGTGCAAATATGCATTCTTTCTCTTTATTCATAAACGCTTTATTTTTCACGATATTTGATTGTTTTCAAAGTTTATTCTCAAAAGAAAAAAAGGATAATTCACTGAGTCATTGGTGATGAGAATCCAGATTTTCAATTCAAGTGTAATTGCATCTAAGAGAAGATAAAAATCTGTTGCTCAGCGCATCGTCAACGTCTAACGTATCACAATGTGACCGATAGATATCAATGTTTATACAGGCCTTTAGCAGAAAACTGTATCAACTAAGTTTACAAAATCGCCGCTAGGTGTTATTGTTTATACTAAAGTCTACTAAATGGAAATTGTAATTTTAAGGAGGGAGCCGAGAAGGTAAGTGCGCTTGACTGCGGGTTGGAGGTGACAGGTTCGATCCCCGGCTTCTGAGGAGGGAGGAGATTTTTCCACACTCCATTCTCCTGTATCCCTCTGTTAAATGGATATAGGGTTTCTTTCCCTTTAGGCGGGCGAGCGTCGGGGTGATCACCCGGCCTCAATTTAGTCCAGTTGGTCACGGAACGACGGGAGCTTTACCTCCCGCGACTCCAAGGGCCACATAGGCCAGGACTTTTTTAATTTTCATGTGGGATAAATACAACATCATTTTAAGCATAAGAGAATCTTGAAATTTAGTTTGTGCATCTGCAATTTGAGAAGCACTGACCTACAGAAATTGCAGTACTGTCAGAATGATTTAATACAGCGATATTCATAAATAAATAAATAAATGACATCGATATTCTTGAAATAAAGCCTTTCAAATAACAATAAATCTCGGTGATGATTTTGGTATTGCTATTTTTTTTTCTTTTTTGTTATTAATGATATTTAGATGGTTAAATAATTTGATTTAAATATTGAACTTCGTATTTTTCAGAGAAGTAGGCATAGTTGACGTACGCTGCTGAAATGGGGAAATATTTCTTTTTCTCTTTGGAAATTTATCATTTGAAATTGGATTAAGTCATGTTTTTATTTTGATTTTAGAGTTACGATAAAAGCTTGAGTGAATTCAGACTGGCATTTAAATAATGTTTTATATGTTGATGTTTTCATTTTCAATTGTCAGATTGAGTAAGAAAAATAATCTTTTACGTTGTGATGGTTATTTACAATTGGGCATTTTTTTTAGGTTCTCTACATTTTTTTGTTTGCATATAGAAGGTGATCGTAATTAAACTTGGCCTATTCAGAGCACTCTGTAACTGCAACCAATAAGCGGATTGACACCAAAACTAGTAGAGACTATTCAAAGGATGCGAAAAAGGATTAGGCAAAAAAAGTTCAAAAAAGCTCCCCTAGGGGACGCTTTACCAAAATACCACGGAATAAAAAAAAGCATAGTAAACAAATAAGACCAACCGAACATGATATGTTAAACTTTTAATTTTTGCATTTATCAACATTACGAATAAACTTAGTAAAAACAATGGCACGTTTGGCGCTGCAATCAACGAAAACGCAATCTCATTGCTATAAGCATCCGCATTGCAGCAGAGTTCTGGGTTTAAAAATGATTATAACCAGTGAATGCCATTCTTATCAGCTACGATGGCTATCTTTACCGGAACGTGCTTTAATTGTGAAGCTTTTTCTACGAAACCATTATAATGCTGTGGCTGCTGTTTCTGAATGTCGAGTCGTAAGAACTTCCGGCGCGAGCCAGTGTCTGCACATACGTCGATTCGAGAAAACTGGATCTTTTAGAGTTAACATGGCAAAGGGCTCAAATCTGTCACTGAAGAAGTCGTTGAAGAAGTTGCGACGGCTGTTGTCGAACAGTGAATGACTCTGGCGTCAGTAGTGCACGTGCAGTGTCACGACAGTTATACAATGCGACATATAGTGCATTTTTTTTTCATACAAGATCAGCCTCAACCACCAGCTGCTTGCTGCCGACAAGGACCATGGACTCACCCTTGGCCGTGGGACATCCCATGGAGGCACTTGATGGAACAGTTAACACCCAGAATTGTCACATTGGGTCATGGTAAATCCATGTGTTTTCCAGAAACTTCCCTGCACTCTCCTAAAGTGACCATCTGATTTGGATTAACTTCCACATTCCTTTGAAGAAGTTGCTCCTAATGGCCCTGTGACATGTTCTGTGACGGCCCTGAGGGATATCATGAAATGCTTCAAACTTTTGTCGTATCCCAACTTCAACAACGACAATGTCTTGTGTCTTCAACTTCTAAGCAAGATAGTCCGCATCCACATATCGGACTCACTGTATGGCATTGTTTGCGCCAACATTTCACAGATCGCCGGGTGATTAGTCAGTCATTTCATATGTTTGGCCATCATGTTCTCCGGATCCATGTGATTTCTGGTTGTGGGGCCATTTAAAGAATATGGTTTATCCTGAAATGTTGCAAATTTGTCAGATTTAAAGGACCATATTACGCTTCGAGGGAATCAGTTACGGTCAGCCATTGAATACACTAATATTCATCGATTACAAATTTTACAACTTCACGATGGAGAACACATCGAGCAATGTTCCTTACACCGCTAAACAGTCTGGGCAGCAGGCCCGTCCCGTACGGAACAAATAAATTCTTTTTGATTGTGTTTTTTTTTTATTATTGTTTATTTGTTGTTTTTTTCGTGTATTTTGCTGTTAAGCGCTCTCTATAGGAATTTCTTTTTTTTTTTTTTTGCATAATCCTTTTCCGCATCCTTTAAATACTCTGTATACAAATTTTGGTGTCAATCCGCTTACTTCTTTACAGCTAGAGTGCTCTGAATAGGCCAAGTTTAATTACGATCACCTTGTATATCAATCATAATATTGTTGTATCTAGCTTTGCAAATTTATAAATTTAAAAACCATTTCTTAATCTAAAATATCTGTGTTTACATATTTTAAACAAACGGGACTAACAATTCGTTGGGGGAAATCACATTAGTTCAGTTTAGTCATTTTGCTCAAAAGCAAAACATCAGTTGGGATACATCGAAACAGATCTGTCCTGGGATGCTTAGAAGATAACTTTCAGGGAAAGGGAAGGGTGTAGGGAATTCCGTATTTACTGCAGCATAGAACAGTAAGGGAATAAAGGGCAATAAGAGGTAAAGAATTAATTAGAAATGATATCTCCAGATTTACGTAGAGAAATTTAACATACTTTATCTTCTATTTCTGTATATAATCTGTATATAATTTCTGAATTACTCTCCATTTTTTTAATTTGTTTTCTTTATTTTATGTAATCGTTGTTCCGTTAAAAGATAGGTGCAGATTTAGCAAAATGTAACCTGTAAGAAGAACAATAACAACATAAACATATATAGAAGAGAGAAGCCGAGGGGAAACCTTGTTCTCCAGACTACTAAATACGGAATACAAATTGACTGTATTTAAAAAAGCAAAGGCTTTTATTTTTTGGGTAGATAGTCGTTTGAAAAAACTCTGACCCCTTCGAAATTTAGGAGTTAACTTTTTTTGTCTTTTTCGTTTTTTCCCTCCCCATTTAAACCCCCTCCTACATCCTCGGGAATAAAAATCTTATTTATCCTGGGAGGAGAGACTTATTTTTTCATTCTCAGTTGTGAGGTTGACTTAGCGTTTTAATATTTTCACTGAGGACAAAATAATAGCTTTTTTTTTACAAATCAACGTGGTTGGAGCAGTTGATTCGACGATCGTAGCTGAAACCAAATTTGCCGCAGTGGAACCCAGATTGGCTGATTCATTTTTGTTATTAAAGGTAATAAGCTTTTACGTCTAACCGATGTAGTAAGTTTCTTAAATTGGCCATTTAATGAAACGTCTCATGGATTCCTTTTATTGTCTGATATTGAAGAGGAAGTAACAGCAGCAACCAAAAAAAGAAAATAAAAAGTCGCTAAAAAAGAAACAATTTTGTCGAGTTTAATTTAGCGAGACGGAACTGTTTTTTCTGAAATGAATTGGTCATCCTTCTTTGGTTGAAAATCTCCGCCAGAAGGCTATGACAGGTTAGTGTTGGGTGGCCATTGACCGCCCTTGAAAGTTAATAAGCTAATAGGGACGTCTTTTTTTTTTTAATTCTTGTTGGAAGGCTTCGAGGCACAATACCATCGGAGCATTATTATCTACCTGTCTTTTATTACTTCCTTTTTTTTTTCTTTCTTGATTTTCATATTCATTCTGGTGTCGATAATAATTGCCTTTCCTTTCGATGCAATGACGAAACACGATCGAGGAAACAGAAGAAGGAATAACATTAGACACCATTAAGGAAAAGAAAAAAAAAGAACGGAGATATAAAATTCACAGAATGTGGAATTCGTGTCGTTTTCTTGCCAGTAAATTCATGGACTTTCACGCAACTAAAAATAACATCTTAGTCTCTACACGTAACATAAACAAGCCCAGAAACCAAGAAAATCATAGATGTCATTTCAATTTTCGGTGATTCAATGTAAACGGGGATTTTCTTTTACCTAATAAAAAACAAAAATAATAAAATACTTTTAAAGTAACTAACATGTGTAAATTGAATTATTGAAGAATTTTAGGCCATCACACATCACAATTAAAAATAAGACTTATATACAATTTAAATATGAATACTTTCGAAATGGTCTACATTTCTTTGTCAAGTGGACAAGAAATGTAGACCATTTCGGAAGTACTCGTGTATTTTAATTGTACCTTTGTTTTATTTTTAATTGTGATGTGTTGTGGCCTAAAATTCTTCAATAATAAAATACAGTAATTTCTTCCAAAAATTAACAAGAAGCTCATACTGAGCAGAAAATTACGTATCGTTCAGTTTCATCTTTGTAATATAAGTAGTTCTTTGGAATATTGCAATTACGGAGCGATAGTGACTTATTACTTACGGATCCAGTTTTTCCAGATCAGAAAAAAAATAAATAAATAAACAAACGAACTCAAATTTTAACTCATAGCGTAAAAATACCAATAAATTATTCATAGGATAAACAAATTCTTAATTATCTTGTTAAAGACTGGCCTGATTATTTCTGCTTACAAATTGCTGTAGGTAGTCGACGATAATTCAACTTCACAGTTTTATTACCTCTCTAATTCCACCTACGACGATATTCAGTTTTTTTTTTTTTTTCAGTCAACTTAAAAATGACTTTGATAATTACTTAATATATCTGCGTTTATCTAATGAACATATTACCACCATCATGTTTTCATCGGCTTATTAACAACTAGCAAACTCTCAAATGAATTCTTACAGACTCAAAAAAAAAGGTTTTTGTCTTTTGTTTCTTTCTTGCTTGCTTTTCTCCTATATATTTTAAGGACTCTTTCCATGCGACAGCTTTATTTATCAAGCAATTATAAAGACAAAATAAATTCTAACAAGGAATGGAATCATTTCAAACAATCTTTGAAATTGTCACAAACAACACTGACTCTTGCTTAAAATATAAATAATACTTTAGATCTTAATAAAAGAAATTAGGAATTCTTTAAAAAAAATTAGAAGCAGTCTCAAAGCGACATGTTTATCTTATATTTTCAATATTTTAACAAGGATTCGACATTAATCAGTTCCTTGTTTTGAAAATTCTTAATGGTGCATCGTTACATCCTTCTTTTTCAAATATTTCAATTCATAAATTGACTTTTATGACTTTTATGAAAGGAACTAAATAATAAGAATGAGGTTTTCGTATGAATTAAAAAAAAGTCAATGAAACCTTCAAACGGTTTTGATATTGACTTGATTACATTTGATGAATTCCAATATTATATTCGATTCTAATATAATATTCATTTAAACTCAAATGGGAGCACTGCATTCTATAATAACTCCACTCAGTATTTACCAAATTGCAGAATGTGTTGGAAAGCTTTCGAAAAATCCATGACATCATCAGACATCATAGCGGATTTAGAAAGACGGGGGAAAGAAAATCCGTCTTTCGAAATTCTTCTCTAAAGTCATAGGGAAAGTTTAGAGTCATAGGGAAAGATATCTTTCCCTACGACTCCAATTTAATAATGACGATTTTCTTTGCAGTGCTCTGACAAGCTGCCCAGAAGATGCTGGGCAATGAAATGCTGGCAATTGATAACTCATTGTCATGTACGTCAGGAGAAGGTAATATCAACGAAAGTAAAACTGTGATAGTAAACAGTGAGATGGAAAACAGACTGATCGTTAGCCCTGAAATGTTTCATGAATATCCGAAGGTAGAAAATAGAGAATTTCGCAACAAAAGGAAAAGGGGAAGAAAGTGCATACCAACATCTGTGAAGGAAGGCTTGATACAAGATAGTCAAGAAAGCATCAAAACATTGTTTTGAGAGGAATTAGACGCGACAGACGACGCTCTCTTCAGTCTTGACATCCTCCGACGATATGAACTGTCTTGAAGATGATAATGTTTCTATTAAACTCGAGAACTGCATGTTGCTATTATGTATTTAAGGGAAAAACCAGTGTTTTGTATGGGAAAAATAATAAAACAGAAAGATGAGGATGGGGATTTTTGAGATGAGCTATCTCGGAAAAATCAATGAAAGATCCCAGCAAGTTCATGTTTCCAGTTGAGTCAGATATAGCATCTGAAGCAGAGACAGATACAACGATGAAATTACCACAACCTATAATTGCAGATCAAACTATAAGATTAAAATAATATCTTCATTTTGACGTTAATCTGAACAACCTAAATGTCCTTTAATTTAGAAGAAAAATGTAAGAACTACCTTTAAAAATAAATTTCTGATTGAGTAAAACAAATGGATTGTTCTAGTATAAATATAATTGCGTTCTATTGTAAATTTAGTTAGGCTACTAGTAGACCTCTTGAGTTTTGTACGACAAGCGTAACTAACAGAGAAACACTGACTTAAGACGAAAAACAAATATAGCAATGGCAACTATCAAAATAATCACCTGTGATATAATCAGTAATTAGAGTAGACTAAAAATGTCTCTTAAGACAAAAATTGAGGCTACGACACATCACAATTTAAAAAGTTAATATACTGTACAATAAAATATAAAAAAAATAAAAAACAGAAGTACTTCGAGGTGGTCTTCACCTCCTTGTCAAGTGGAGAAATGATTTCTCCATTTCTCCACTTGACAAGGAGGTGTAGACCACCTCGAAAGTACTTGTGTTTTTTTTTTATATATTTTATTGTACATAAACTTTTTAAATGGTGAGTGTGTGGTGGCCTCAATTTTTATCTTAAGTTGATTTGTTTACACCCGTTAAAAATCTACATAATAAAAATGTTTCCTACCTAATCCTTCTGTTTGGTACCAGTGATTCTGCTTTCCGTTGCTATCTTACCTTCCAGAGTCTTCTTACTGCTAGGCAGTGGAGATTATGTGCATTTGGAAGGTTCTTAAATAAGTTTACATAAAAACGCGAGGCCTCATTTCCCTACTTACTTAACTAAATCGTCCTCTTCTCACAACATAGGCAACACATTAAGTTCAGCAAACATAAAACGTACTCTGTAATTTACGACCTACCTTGCCAACTGTAATAAAAAAAAAACAATAAGCAAAGTGCAATTTGCAATCTATAATATTTACTCGTATCGTTCCCCTAAATTCATAGAATTAATATTTTAATTTAAGTTTCCCTACACAGTTTCAATTTTTGTGTTTATACACAACACTTTTAGGCCCTTCTGCGAGCAATATTCAAAGTGGATTTTTTTTTCAATAGAAAAGAATAATTCCTTCATTAGTTTTCGGCATCTACTGAACTGAACAGTGTTGATCCTGATTTAAGATGCTCCTGCAGGAACAAGAACAAAAAAGGGATGAAAGTTAAGGTAGTCTCATGATTTTGAAAATGAGATTTTGCATTGCAAAATCTAAAAACGTCCAAAAAATTTAAATATCGAAATGTTAATCAAGGATAAAATACTCCAAATGATCAGGCCAACAGTAAAATGTAGTTTAGATATTATAAAATTTGTTTAAAAATATTAGTTATCTGCCACTACAAAAAGAATGTATTATTGATTTTTTTTTATTTTTTTTTTTGGCTGATTAAAGATACTGACCTTGCTCTTCCATCCTTGATTTCAAATTAATGTTCATTCCTCAGTTTTCTATTTTTTTAAAGGGGGTGGGGGATACGCGATTAATTACGGTAATTTCAAACAACAAAAAAAAGCAACATTAATATTTTTTGTACTTAAGCCATTTCAATCCTAGCTGAATTACAATTGTTTGTGAATCTTTAGTTTCTTTTTCTTATTTCATGTAAGTTTTACAAACAATGGTCTAAAAAGTTTCGATAGTTTCTAGATTTTCAGGAAACCAGGAATGCCTAACAACAGTCAAAGCTATATTTTGATACTAAAAATAAATTTAATCTTCGAATAAACTTTATTTCCATTAAAGCATTTGATGAGTCAATTATACTATTCGTATTAATTGGCTTTAATTTATAAAAAAAATTACAAAAATTTCAAAAAAAGAAATAATCTAAAAATTGCAGCTGCAGGTTGGATCTTCGAATTAATTGGTACATGTATAAAGTAGTTTTCTACCAACTTTATCCTAAGACTTTTTTCCTCATGAAAATATTTTCTCTACATTAATATGCCTTTTTTTTAAGTAAAAGATTGTATTTTTCTTTACTTAAAACTATTAGAAAGAAGTACCTTTCGTTGTCTTTGTTTTGTCTGCGATCAAAGAAGTCTATTAAAAATAAAACTCTTTCATTAAAACATTGTTAAAATAATATTAAAAGAATTGTTCGTTGCTTTCTGTATGAAAACAAATAAATAAATAAATAAATAAATAAATAAATAAATAAATAAATAAAACCAAAAAAAAAATATTTATTTGGAAAAGGAGAATGATACAATAACATAGTTATCATTTTATTAAAGTACAACATAAATATTATAAATAAAACTATAATTTGTCTTGGTGCAAGTGAAGATGCTTGAAACCGAATTCTCACAAACAAAAATTTGATGTTTATGACTCAAATTAATAACTTCGTAAACTTGATGATTGTACATTCTGCTATAAACGTGCTTTTGATGTGGATATTAGTGAATACTTCAAAATACTTTAGGAAAAACAATAAGTTCAATAAAAATTTGCTAATATGGAATTTCACACAATAGCGTGTTTTTTTTTTCAAATAATACATAAATTTAGAAAAAAATTAATTTGAAATTTTTAAATTGAAGTAGAAACAAAACTCACAGACGGCGCAGGACTATCTGAAATAATTAAAGGTTAATTCATTGGATAAGAAGAAATCGTTTGTCAAAGAGGTTGTCCCGAAATCAACGATTTTGGCCCCACTCGGATTTCGCTGAAAATTGGTATGCCGACTCCGTAGGGGGTGTATGGTCTAAAGTAGCAATTTGAAGTGTGCCCGACTTCCGGTTAGACCGGAAATGGGTGAAGTTTGCTG
>JAFIDM010000001.1:102943050-102983138 GCA_023159025.1 Thereuonema tuberculata
CACTTCTAATTGCTACTGTAGACCATACACCCCCTAAGGAGTCTGCATACCAATTTTCAGCGAAATCCAAGTGGGGCATAGGTTTCATTTTGAAATTTCAGCATAGAAGTGGACAGCAAACTTCACCCATTTCCGGTCTAACCGGAAGTCGGGCACACTTCAAATTGCTACTGTAGACCATACATCCCCTACGGAGTCTGCATACCAATTTTCAGCGAAATCCGAGTGGGGCCAAAATCGTCGATTTTGGGACAACCTCTTTGTATTGACATTTTCTAAACTAGAACTTCAAATTTCCTTTTTAATTTATTCTGCCCTCTGGTTCCAAAAATATTTTCAATTACTTTTTCAAGTCTATATTTCAAAATAGTTAAATATGTCTTTCTGTTTTTAATCAAAACAAAAAACAAAATCCTTCCTTTACCTATCAAAGACAACTTTAATAATATATATATTAAATCCGGAAAATTTGAAGTTTGCAACCAAAATTGCACCTTAACCAGTAGTCCAATAGATAAGTGTATGAATAACCGCATTCAAATCAGTCTGATCAAAATTAAGCCACTGTAATCAAAATTGTTTGCGTGCGCCATCTGCCATGCAGCGAGAGCAACTTTGCTGATGGGCTCTTTAACAAACAGCTTTATTTCGACAAATTTATTTAACTGCATTTTTGGTCCATTTTAACATTTTAATTTTTTTCATATTTATTATTTTGATGCCAAAATATATAATATTCTTTACATCATTTAGAGCAATTCTCAACCGGTATTTGAGTTTAATCAAAACAAAAGATTAGTTATAATGAACAATACGATCAGTTCTTTAATACACTAGCATATTGTAAAAAGGTTCTGAAAATGCATTTGTAATAAACATTCAGCTTATAGATACCAAAATGTTCTAATCTACATTAGAAATCAAACAATTTGGAGAAACATAATCTCCATTGGCGTTCTAACAATACAAATTAATAAAGTATTAATATTTAGGGCAAATAAAATATTAATTATTCATTTACTGTTATTTATTACTGTTATGTATTTAAGCACATTAAATTTAACATTGAAAGTATTAATTTCATCTTCAAATCGGCTTAAAAAGAGTATTTTCAGTCATTTCAGGGGTATTTTTAAATGTTTAAAATAGACTGTTATTCATATGCAAATCATGCTAAGTTTGTTCTGTAACATGTAATTTATTTATTTATTTATTTATTTATCGTATGGCATTAATTAGCCAGGAGATCAATGCTGACAAAATTGTTGTTCTTTAGAATTACCCAAGGTGCACAACGGTGAAGGGGGAGGCACCCACGGAAACGGACGAAAAACAGGAGGAGAAAGTTACATCCATGCCGATGCCGGGATTCGAACTCAGGAACATCTGCCTCATGGAAGGCCGTCGCATTGACCATGAGGCTATGCCAGCGTGGCTGTAATACGTAATAAAACAACGAAAAGAGTTTAGTGGGTATTAACTGTATTAAAAACAATGTTTGGATTTTACTAAATACATAAGTGCCCCATGAAGCAAAAGAAGTTTGCGAAGCACTGACGTCCAGAGATCTTTTTCAAGCAGATATATAACGGGCGAAGATAACATTAATTAAATATTATCTAATTTTATTAATATCAATAAAAATTATTAAGCACTTGTCGTTATTATTGTTTTATTGTTTGGAAATCCTTTTGTTTATACCTTAGTTCAATCTTAATAATAACAAAGGATTAGTAAATAACAATTTACGATATAAATGGTTCATTAATACAAAGACGACAAAAAGGATTCTTCGAATAATGATTCTACAATTAGAATCCATAGAACCACTGGCGTACAGAGAGGAAGGGGGAATTGGTAGGGATTAGAAACCCTCCCGCCCCTTGCATCCGATAATGAAAGAAATGTAGGACTGTTTTTTTGGATGAAAGATTCATCGGTTTGTCTGTACCCCCCATCCGGAAAAGAATACGACGTTTTTTATTTTATTTTTGGCTGAAGTATCATCCTAACCCTTATTCCAAAATCTGGGTACGTCAATGCATAGAAATGTGACAAAGAGGTTCGCGAACTAAAATTTCGAATTTTACATGAAATTTATAGCAAAATAGTGGAAAACAAAAAGTAATGTGTTTAAGCTCACATATAAACGTGTGAAATCAGATGGTTTCAAAGTTTAACGGCAAAATTAATTCACAAAATTGTTTTGCTAGTGACAACTTATGGTTTCCCATCAACGTAAGGGTTTCTGAAGTGTTCTGAAACGGAAGAAACTATCAAAAGAAGATTTTTTTTTTATTAATAAAAACCTCATTTTTAAAACAAGAAAAAAGTTCACAATAAAATGCATGATGAAAGCGTGCAAAACAAAGTTAATAAGATAAGACGGTCTGAACCCTTAGACAAAGAAGTCAAGTCTTTAAGGATTACTGAAACGCTGCAACAAAAAGAACAGCTTGAGGAAGAAGAAATAAAAAAAAAAAGAATGAACATGTTAACCCAATTGAGACTAATGAATGAAGATCACTTACCAATCGGAGAAAGAGAAAGTAGGTCATTTTATCTGATTGAAACTTAATGTCTTATGATCGTCCGTCACTTCTCCATTGGCATATCGGAAATCTGTGCCCTTAAATGGAGACACTTTTTCATTGAAAACTTCAACCCACCTCCGCATCATAATTAATCGCAAATTCTCGAAATCTTTAACCTAAACTACCAATGCTTATTTCTTTCTTTCTTTCTTTATTTATTTATTATTAAGTTCGTAAAAACGAACTTATTATTATAAAAAAAAAAAAAAGTTCGTTTGCTTTGGGTCAAATCCTTACAGGCCTTGGGATTATAAAAGCTTACCTAGCAAAATACAATTTAACTCACAGTACTTATTGTTCCTGTTATCTAAAAGAAATTGAATCTGTAGAACATAAACTGTACTCTTCTCCTTATTATGAATACGCAAGATACATTTTCCAATTAAATCTGCTTTATTATGATATCCTATGGCCATGTAAACTTAATATCCTAATTAAAAATCCTGTCTTCCAGTATTTCTGGAGTTTTGTAAACTTAAATTTAAATCTAATTGTAAAACTAATTCATAATATTTTAAAGCACTTTTTGTATTTATGTAAATTTTAATCTTTTCAATGTTTATTTCTGTGTTGTACCCATCTGAGTGGTGCTTATAATAAATTCTATTCTATTCTAAGTTCGTACAAAAGGAGTACTTTAGTGGTTTTTCACTTTTTAAAAAAATTATTTTTAATTGTAAATTTATTTACATTTAAAGAAAGGAAATTAGATACAATTTCAAAACATAGCGCTACTAATAAAAGATGATGGAAATAATGATCTCTTACAAGATCTTAGAGAGATCTTTCAGATTTTGTTATTCAGAGTTGTAGATGTACAATTTCAATATTGAGTTTATAATAGTCTAAATTAGTCACCGAGAAATGATAACTAAGGTAGTTACTTCTAAGAAGTCTTGATTTTAATGAAGTTTCTTGGAATAAAAGCCCTTCAAAAGACGTAGAAACAATTTTCTTTTCAAATTATTCCGCTTTGTAACATTCAGGAAATTCTCAAATCTCTGAATTGGAAAAATTTCCGAATAATAAGTGCAATATTTTCTCAAGTATCCGGCTACTGGTTTATTGTTGCGGGATTATTTTTTTGCTTTTTTTAATTTACGGAATAGGTGAATGGTAGACGTAACAGCAGCGAAGACAGTGTGAACTAGGCTATCATGGGGCAGGGAAGTGTGAATATGGGAGAGGAGAGATCGGAGAGTTCCCAGTCGCTCCAATAGCGCTCAATGACGATTCTTAATAGATTTTTCGGGAAGAAGTGTGAAAAAGTTATGGAAATTATAGTCATTTAAAAATTGTAAGTTAGAGTTAAGTAATACATTCAAAATGAAATCGAATTGATTTAAATGGCATTGCAATGATTCCCAAAAGCAAACAAAAGTTAAATTTAATTTATTAAGGAAAGTGAGGATCATCAAAATAGTTAGTCTCTTGTGTGAATGTCCCCACCCTCAACAATGCTGAGCCGCTCGATGAATTTTCTTGAAACTTGGTATTTAAGGACTGGAAAAAAATGTAACATTTATTTTTAAATCCTTTTCTAAGTGAGTTTCTATCGAGAAGTTAGCGCAAGGCGTCAACAAAATTCCCGTAGAAAAGAATTGCAATTTTAACAGCAAATTTTTATCGAAGTCTTCAGCAGCATGGATTAATCCTTTGGGATAATGCATTTGCACGTGGTTGGATGTGATTAAAATGAATCAACAAAAGCCGTGTAAATAATGATTTTTTTAATAAGTTTTAATATTTTGATATCTTTCTTATTAGATAACAAAAAAAGGTATGAGAACTAAAAATTTGAAACATCGCTATTAGGGTTTGCGCATCTAAGTAGTCACTAAAGCTTGAAAATTAGAAATTTCTAATTTAATACTGATGTACGATGCGACGAAAATAGGGCGCTGCTTAGTGTTAGAATAGGCGTTTAACAGTCCTTGTGGTCCTTCCCAATAACAATCCTCCACCAAAACTTCCAAAAAAAAAAAAAAAAAATCGTCCATACTTAATATAAAAATGTTGAGTCTGATCCATTAAAAACCAGCTGCTACTTATTATTATTTCAGCGTGTTTGTTATTAGATGCCACCGTTGTGCCTTCTGGCCGCTTACAAATGCCCTTTCGACACTTTTTAAAAATTTCAAGTTTCACAGAATTAGAATCTCTCTCAATATGTCGCTTTTAATTACGTGTCATCTTAGTTTGCTTACTGGATACTACAGTACAATAGAATCCAGTAAAAAACCAGAAAAAATTACCAAGTTTCTTTATTAAAATGAAACTCAGTACATCTTTGGAATCAGTTATCTAACACTCACACCTTCGGATAAAATTCATAAAATATCCCAACAAGATGATTTAAAATGGACTTTTATAAATCATCATTTTAAACATTAAATTAATCTTGCAGAGATCGGAATCTATTGCTGATACATCTCACTTCTCTGAGACTGTTGAGTTTCTCTTACTTCCGAAGCACTACAAGAAGCTCTATTTGCCATCATTTGCCATTTTTATAAATTAGACCGTAACCTAATTTATAAAAATGTTCGAATTTGAAAAAAAAAAAAAGATGGAACGAATTTTATTATTTCTTATATTATAAAAAACAAAAGTTTTCTAAAAAGTTTTCAATATTTTGCACGATTAAACAGTAAAGCTCATAAACAATGAAAACCGGCGCCATTTTCTAACATGGCTGCCTTCATACAACTTCGATTTTTAAGGGACTATTAGTATATTAATAAAGAGACCCTAATATAAAAAACAAACAAAAAAACGCATATATATCTGCAAAGTTTTGTGTGAATTTTTTTTCCAGATTGAGTGCTAAAATCCCTAGATTAAACCATTGCCTTGTTAAAAATTGTAAGTTTTAACATTGCAATACTATGTTTTTATATAAATAAATAATCTAAGATAATTTAATAACCAGTTTTTGAAGGTGATGTGTATGTAACTATTTCCAAATAAACTCCGCCTTCGACTCCTATGTGGGAGGCAGCAGGATTCTGTGGACAAAAGCCAACTTTGCAGCTTCACACACGAAAGTGCTGACATTTCACCGGAATAAAAAAACTTACACTGAGGTCACTACTTTTTTTTATTCCCAGCTTTTGCAATTTCATCCTATCATCGGTTGTTAAAGGTTAATCCCGAGCATTTTTTATATAAAGTTTTTAGAAAAAAAATCTATTTTCCTCCGAAAAAAAAATAATAATAAAATAATTCAATGGGTTTCGATAATTCAAGTTCGCCTTTTTTTCTTTCTTTCTTCTTCGTACAAAGCGCCTTTTGTGCTATCGTTATTTTCCTTTCCCTTCGTTTTTATTTGATAAGAAAAGCGAAGATTGTATCTCATTTCCGTAATCTCCAAACAACTTAAAGTTGAACGAATTCTGTGAGTTTTTCAACAAAATGACTTTATGCTGCATTCGAAGTCACTTCCTTACTCGAGTTTCCACCGGCCTCCAAACTTCTCGATTTTTTCCCCCTTCCTAATGGACGTAATCAGAAATTATTCATATCTGTACAAGTACGTAATTTATATTTATGAATTGTTTCAGGAAATTACACAAAATTTTGTGAAAGTTTTCTTCTTTTTTAGCTTACTTTCCTAAGGAAAGTTACGAGCGCCTGATAGCATCAATAACAGCAGTAATATTAACAGCTTATTCTCTCCTCGTAACTTTTGAACCGGCCGATAGATCTTCATGAAACTTGATATGCACATGTACGGACATGAGACGATCTAAACATGAGACGTAAATGAACGTTTTCTGTGTTAGGCTCTGCGATTGAAGGTGATAAAAATTCTCACAGAAAATCATGAATTGCTGAGAAACCACGAATTGCTATTTATTACTAACAATGGATGTTATAAATCATCATTCTGCGCATGCGTTCCTATAAATTAACAGATTTATCACATAAGTAGTAAGTATGTATGGATTGAACTAATTTTCAGGAAATGGAAAATTTGAAGATAAATGTTTTTATTCTTCCAGTATTTACAAAGAGGAGGAGACGTTTTCTTTGTATTACTACCAAGCTTTAAAAACAAAGGAAAAAACCATAACATTTTCTGGATAGAAGACTTCAATTTCTTTCAGGAATTTCTTGTTTTATTTAGCTTGGAGTGTGACTTAGTTTTATGTTTATCTAAAGCAACATATCAGCAATATAAATAAGCAGGAAATGTTCAAATTCACAAAACAATATCAAATAATCATTTAACAAAGAAATAATATCAATAAAAATAAAAATAAAAAACCTTTCTAGTTGAATTTTATTAATCTCTTTAGATTTCGATGATGGATCAGTTTACCACTAAATTAAAACAATTTCTTCCACACATTATATCTAATTCAGATAAGGATAAAATAATATTTTTTTTTTTTTGAAATAATTAAAACATCTATAAAATATGTCAATCATTCGATAATTTGAAATTAATTAAATGAAATTAATTACATATTTCAATACGTTAGCATTCTTTGTTAAAAAAGTAAAAATACAGTAAAGTCCCGTTTATCCGATCTAATCAAAGACGAATACATTTCAGTGTGAATGGTGAAAGATTAATGAAAATATGAAAAACGGTTATGTATTAATAAAATTTTAATTTTTAATTTTTTATAAGGTAAAAAAATCACATTAAAATATCAGAAATAAGTGAAAAAAAATATTCAAAATTGTTATTAAAAGTATTATAAAAAATCACCATTGTTATCATTAAGTATTATTTCAAAAAAAGTAAGGTTTTTCAAGTCTACTTCCATTTTTTTCTATAGAAACAAAACGTTAAAACAAAATGAGATATACCGGAAAACTTAAGATTGGATAAGGCGGCTTGTTTTAACACAAGTATTTTTTAATATTTTTATTAAGATATTACTTTAATATTTTTAATTTTTTTTATTTCATATTTTTTATTATTATTATTTACTTATTTATTTTACTTTATTTTAGTTTTTGGTAATATAGGTGCCGAAATCACAGGAGGCAAACGCAAATATGTACAACACGCTAAAAGAAAATTGCTCTGTAAAAATAGACACTTTCCAATCATTTTTATAAGTGAAGGAGTGATTGAAATATATATTTCTAATGATTGATTGGGCTTTATTTTGTAAATTATTATTTGGTGAAATCTGAAATCCGCACTCCTTTGCCTTGGCATTGATAATCTGGCCACTGAAGTCTATCGAATGACGCAGCTTTCTTTTGGCCAACAGAGAATAATGTTTATAAAGATTACACATTTCAAAGTAATATAGAGAAATACACTGGGAATCTAGGTGGTGCCAAAAGATAAGACAGAGACTAAATAATAGTATATTGTTGAAGAAAATAAATAGCAAAACGAAAAGATTGAATTTATGAGGCTATTGTTCAAAAAGATGAAACCTGTTAAAATGAAAATCCTAAATTTATTTATATATGTATTTATTATTAAGTCTTATTTAAAACGTAAGAATAATCCGTTGCTATGAATTTTGATAAACAAAAAAAGTAAGGTTTTGAATTTTGTGACTTTTTGTTACGACCTGAGCGGTGTACACCAGTGCTTCTCAATCTTTTTAGCTTCACACGGAGCACTTTTGTATTTCTAGATATCCTGCGGTACACCGTATCTTGTTCCTAAACCCTACGGCATATCAAATTTTTCATTCCTTTTATTATTATACTACAGTTCATTTAAAAACACCTAAGGTTTCGAAATGGATTATTTAAAAAAGTCTATATTAAACATTTAAAGATATCTGAAATAGTTTTTAAGTTTTATTAGCAATTAACTATTAGAATGAAACAGAATGTAGTTCGCATTTCTATTTGCCCGGATTATTTGATGTTTAGAATTTAGGTTAGAACATTTGGCTGAGTGCAAAAACTAAATTCTAGAGGCATTCTTTTCTTGCAGGGCAAACGGCATCCTCATGGCACACCAGTTGACAATCTCTGATATACGCCCTTATTGTTGAGAGTTATACTTTAGTTATCTTTATTTTCAAAACAACATTTTTAGCGACCCATTTGGGAGCTGTTGTGATAGCGTTCAAATATGGAAGCTATTGCTTTTGTCCTGTCCGTCCGTCCGTGTCTATCCTCTCCTAACAATTCCCGAGTGGAAGGTCGGAGCGGCTTTACCATTATGTTCAGAGGCGCAAACACTGTAGGAATGAGGTATTTATTTCTGCCTATCCGAAAAAATGCGGTTACAGTCGAATGTTTCCGCAAACATCCGCATTTTTTCAGGACATTTTCCGGATAGGCAGAAATAAAAAATATTCATTTGTAGGCACTCTAAACTAAAGCATATTTAAATTTCAAGTCGATTGGGTCGGTAGTTCTCGAAGAAAATAATTCCCAAACTTCACCTTTTTTTTTTCTTGTGTGCAAATAATATCGGCATACTTTATATTTCTCTGGCTCTTCTCTCATTGCGTCACACAACACAGAGGGAGTAATAAGCGATACTTAACAATAATTTAAATTTAATCTCCGTGGCCTAATGGTTAAGACATCTGACTTCGGATCAGAAGGTTGCAGGTCCACTTGTTCAAGCGACAATGGATTGAAATGGTTGCTTATTTTCTTTAAATGTAAATATATACTTTTTTTTTTTTTCAAAATAACTATGTGATAAAAAGATCAGTAATAATAAAAATAAACACAGATAAGAAAATTAATTAAAAAAATACTTAATATTTTTTAATATGTCGACAATATTAGTACAGTAACAGAAAACGTTGCGATTCGTTAACCTTCCTCACTTCAAATTGTTGCGGCTGCGCCGGCTTCCTAAATACTTGGTGACGTCATAGTAAGTTAGTCCATCATTAATAATGGGGGTTGTGGTTATCATGTAAGATTCTTTAATGAAGAGCTGTTTCTGACTTCTTCCTCTGGCTGCGATGTATACCTTTTCAAAAAAAGGACGTTCCCGCTTTCTACTTGATGCTGAAATATGGCTGATTTTTCCAAATTTTAACATTTATGCAAATAAAAGTGTTGTTTTAAGTGTGACTCGTCTTTGTGTAGTACAACCTACATAAATTTTTTCACAATTAAATTTTTCACAGTAAATATGTAGGCTACTGCTCTTTCTTGCACGATATGTTATGCTGTATGTGCAAGTAGATAACAGAGCAATAAATTCATTAACTGACAAGGATAAAATAAAATTCCTTAGAAAGGCTTATTAGCTTTTAAAAGAATCTTATTTATTAGACTGACTGAATTTTTGGCGCCCTTAACCAGCACATTGTTTGCAAATGTCTCGAGACCTGGCCAATATGTATTTTTTTTTTTCAACTTAAAAATGAAGGATTCAACTCCTTCACATATATTCATCTAGTGGTTGGTCATAAAAGTCTATGGAGAAACATGTCTCCCGCCTTAATTCACCACTCAGCTTGGAAGTGGACGAAATTATTTTATTTTTTCTTCGCTGCTTGATTTTTACAGTCTGCTGTTTTGATTTTGACAGCATCATCACGAGAAAGATAACAAATAATGCTTTATTTTTATAGAAATGTAGTTTCCTGAAAGCAAATTACAACCAATTTCAAACATCTTTTTTTTTTTTAAGAAGTAAATACAATTACAATTCAATCACAATGCACTTCACGGATACAAATTTACTTGGTTTTTTTTTTTTAGGCGTACAGGGAAGCCCGATGTTGCTTGGCTAAAGTTTTGCTTTGACAAGATATTAAGCTTTAAAAACTAAAAACAAAAGCATTCCTGCCCAATTTCTGAAATATTGAAATGTATTCGAGTTTGTGATTGCGCCGAAAAAAACTCAATTAAAGAACACCGGTACCTTGTACCTTTAATTTATGTATTTATTTATTGACTTTCTATTTATTTATTATAACGTAAAACTTTCTGTACTTTTGTCGGATTGAGGCTTCACTGAAAGATGCCGCTTGCCACTCCTCTGCTGAACCATTTGGTCCACGGCTCCTCATTCGATGCAACCCGTAGTGGTTTCCCTCGGCCACCACCCGAGGGAAGAGTTTTGTCTCCCTCCTTTTAATGTCTTGGGAAAGATACTGACGTTTCCCAATTGCCTTCGTCAGGAATCCATTACGGAATGAAGTCAAACCTGAAGGGAAATACGAAGAAACAGCCAAGCACAGGAATGGAAATAAACATCCATGCCGACGCCGGGATTCGAACTCAGATTCCGACACATCTGCCCTTGAAAGGACGCCGCCTTGTTCACAAGGCTATGACGGAAGGCTTACATCAGTAAGAGAGAAAGAAATATCTAACATTAAAAATCAAACAAATCCTAACCAAAACTACCCTTACATTATCTTACATTCTACTTATTATCTGGTAAGGAAACAGAAGTAATTCATTAGTATTATGAACATAATCAATAGAAAAATCTTCACTGGTTCGTTGTGGGGAGAAAAAAATTTAAGATGACTTTTGGTCATCTTAAGACAGATGTAAAGAAGGTGTCGTATTCAAATGGTTTGGTCATGATCAAACAAACAAACTGAAAACAAAGCAGCGGAAGCAATTACGACTGCCAAACAGTCAGGTGATTTCACAAATAACGGGGTCAGTCAATCTCTAATTGTTTCATCATTTCATAGATTCTTTCATCTGCGTTGATGTAGATACCAGAAACGGATTGCTCCGTTATTTGTTTCCTGTAGCCATAATATCATCTTTGCTCATAAAATACGCCTTTATGAGCAGCAACGTTATCTTTCCAATTGTCACAGAAATTTCAAAAAAGCCTCGACTAACGCTTTAAAGAAACACCATTCAAGTGAGCACCCTCACACGGCCGCTATTGAAAACATTGCCTCTTTTATACTTCTGATAATTAAGGAAAATAAGAAAATGAAACTCTATCTCAAAATGCTACAGTTCATTTGTTGCCATCTTTTTTAGTCAAAAGAATCGAACAACAGTAATAAAAAAGATTTAATTAGATAGATATGGTTTAATTATATAGATATGTATATATATATTAAAAATACTTAGTAATTAATATTGAGTTTAGATGTAATTTTTGCATTCCCAAAGATATCAAAAGGAAAAACATGTCTTCCAATTTTAACCGGCTTTTGTGATATTGAACAGCTGATGAAAAGGAATCCTGGGTTCGATGTTCAAGGGAAGTCATCTTTCTCCTAAGCGTTTTATCAAATTAATTCCTCTTGGAAATAGAGTGAACGTGATATTCACAGTGTCTTCTAATATTTAAATTAAAAATAATAATAATAATAAAATAACTTTCTTCATCAAAAAAGTATGATCTGCTTGAAGTTTCCTCTATCAACTCTTAAACTTACATTCAAAATTTCTTTTTTCTAAATATCGTAATCTTTGTTTTAAGAGCGCCCTTAAGAAATACGACTTCTTAAATAAGACTTCCAATTAGGACACGTAAAATAATCCACAACCAAGAAGCATTAAGGAAAGCTTGACGAACACAACCACGTTTTTGCTCCGTTTCACGTTAAACGGTGGATGATGTCATCTAAGAGTGGCCCATTAATAAAACGAGTGTGGAAGTGGCTTTATTAGGACACACGAAAACAGGAGCCAATCATAGAGCGCTCACTGAAGCCACTAACAGATCATTAGCGTCGTTAACATAAGATGTATCAGACACGTGACAGGCATTGTTTTATTCCATCAAGACAATAACAAATAAATTAAATCCATGACAATCGACCATAAATACACTTATATAATTCGTTTATTGTTGATAGTCCGTTTATATTTATAAAAAATAATATTAAGTATCGGCATGTTTCTGTTTTGTTTTCTAAGAATAACTTTCACTCGAAGCAGAAGGAAAAGTGCAACGAAAGAGGAGATCATTTGCTTAGTTTGAAGATTACCATCAACCTCACAAAACCTGTCTTCCCGGGAGACTGACCCATTTGCAACACTTGTTTGAGTGGAATTAATAGGATTTGCGTAACAAAACTAGCTCACCATCGCTATTTGTTAAGCAACCAATCATCTATGCCAAATCGATTAGTAAGAAAATGCAAGAATACGTCCAATGAAGACAATTAAGAAAAATGGTGCGAAAAACGAAGCAGGAAATAGCTTCCTTTATCTTCAATTTTGTGAAGCGAAAGTAAATAAATTTCTAAAATTTACTTCAAATATAACTTTAAGGAAATTCCATATCAAAAATCTGCGAATTCTGATAATTGTGATTATTATTTCATTAATATGCATTTCAAGACAAAAAAAAATAAATTATGAATACAGTTTTCATTTTGAAACTCTTTAGCTGCTCATTAAATAATGATTTATTTATTTATTTATTTATTTATTTATTTATTTATTTATTCTTAACTAGCTGTACCCGCATGCGTTGCAATGCCACTCAAAGAAAGAAAGTGTTTGTTTTTTAACTCTGTTTATTGAAGTGCTTTTGGATACACAATATTTTTTGTTTTTCCGCTGCATACACGAATAAATCAGAAGGTTTTCCGACGCGTGAGCAGGTCACATACAGCTGTCCATGTGTGAATAATGGATTTTCCAAATTCAGTCCACACACTTGAAGCGATTGTCCCTGTGCTTTGTTGATGCTCATTGCAAATGCGAGTCGCGCCAGAAACTGCAACCGAAACTTTAAAACCGGAAATACACTCATTTGTTGAAACGACTCGCGCATCAGATATTGTAAAATGGTTCTACTTTAACTTTGTTGTTGAGGACGAAGGGTACCTTTCGTCTTTGACGGCCTGGCATTATATACAGTGAAGTCTCACTTATACGAAACATTCAGTTATAAGAAGAATTTCTCATTCCCGGCGAAGCCCCCATAGTCCTATATGTAATTCACTTATACGAAATATTCACTTATACGAATAATTTTTGGTTCCCCCTCATATTCGTATAAGTGAGACTTCACTGAAACTGAAATTGTAATTAATTGTAAACAATTTATAAAAGAAAAAGAAAAAGAAAAAAGAAGTAACATCTAAGCATTGTAATCAAAGTAAAAATAATTTGATCTAAAAATTAAAAAAAAAAACAAACAGAATAATACGCTCTGACTATGTTTCTCGTATTAAACTAAATTAAGATTCTACCCGCAAATAGTAGATTGTTCCTAAGCCATTGTCAGATCTTTATAAGATATAACTTGTTATTTTGCAAGACCACTCACTCGTAATATTAATTCAGTTACTAAGTAATCGCATGAATGGTAATAGAAGACCACTTTGCAATTGAATTCATTTGCTAGAAACCATATCAATGCTATCGTGGCTTCATTAAATGATCTTCCGAGTTGGAGGTGACCAACCGTCTGAGGCCTGCGGCTGGGAAATGTTCTGCTCGAGATGTTTTTCTAGCTTTTTCCGTTCAACTTTATACCGTCAGTAATTACGTGTTTAACTTTCGTTTAATTACCTTCCAATAATGAAGGGTTTCGTGGATCATCTTCGTTTTCTCGCAATCGTTTCCACCTGCAATTTGTTGTTTTGTTTCTGGAGGTCAACGACGCAAAATGCAAAATCATCCCATTTTGGATTTGAACTTCGCACGAGATGCCTTTTGTTCTGTAAATGACGGATCCGACGGAAATTACACGGTGCTATGTCTGTTGCAAATAATAATAATGAAGCAGGCGATTTTATATAGAAACCATAAAAGCTAACATTAAAGTAAGAAAAACCAACATCGCCATTAATTTGCTGCAATTTAATTTAGAACATTTCCGAGGACTCTTCGTTCCTGTTACTCTGCTTTTGCTTCTCGCAGAACAATTAGGTATTGTAGGAAAAGAAATGAAAATTAGTGAAGCTTCCTAAGAACAGGAAATACAGTAGATTCGAGCAGCGAGTTTCCTTCCTTTAAGAAATCGATTGTTTTATTACAAAAAAAATTATGTTCTAATGTATGTATTGAAATGTGGAGAAAACATTTAATATTATATTTCTAAAAATTCATTTTAATAAAAGTAGCGAAAATTTCGAAGATATACTCTGAAATACTACAATCTATGATCAAGTGAAATAAGTAGGAAAACAAGTGGAGTATTAAAGACTGTATTTACTATCATAACTAAACTGAGTTACCAGTTTATGTTATTTCAAAGGAAGCAGATATAAATCTTTCTTGGCTGTTGGCTTTGACGTGAAAACAGGTGATCCGATAATCATAAACGACCAGTCTTCAAATAGATCTCAGGAAGATAGTCTTTTTTATTTTTCGCTTTTTCTTCTAAGTTTCTCATATTCTAGTTCCGGCTCCAGCAATGACAAATGACTCAGGAAAAACAAAACAAATACAAGCCAACAAAAATCAACCCAAACTGATATATAGGAATCCACTGTAGTTCGAAAGGAACAGCAGTGAAGATAACCCTGGAAGATGACTTGAGTTCTTCCTTTATTCTTGTTTCTCCGTCATTAAAACTATGCAGAAAAATCTGCAACTACAAAAAGGCATCATTGATACTTACATTGATACTTGTTAGATTTCCTATGAGTCTGAAGAGAGTCTGAGCACAACAAGCAAATTATGATCAACAATAAATAATTTATAATTCCTATCCTCCCAGTATCGTTATTCTTAGACTGGTCACAGGTCATTCAGCAATGTAAACCAAATCTCACTGTTTGAAAAATCCTACAGCAATATTAATATTTAGCTACAAATCTACAGTAAAGATTAAGTAACTACATCTAAATTCACAATATCTAAAGGTTAACAACAAACACTGGAAGCTTTCACTTTTCATTCAGATATGTTGTATCTTGCCGTTCAGGCAAAGCCTAATGGAATAGACGGCGGTCTCCCTCGAGGCAGATGAGTCAGAACCTGGGTTCGAATCTCGGCGTCGGCATGGTTGTTTGAAATAATTTTCTTTCCCATGTTTGTCTGCTTCTTCGTCTTTCTCTTCAGGTTCGAAATCATTCCTTAATTAAGGAGCGCAACGGGAAACCACCTCAGCATGTTTCCCTTGAAATTCTATGGACTCTTCTAGGGGTTCGCCATTTGGGAACACTTGAGATCCATAGAACACGGACCTTCGGACACGAAGATCCCACTATGGTGCGAACCATACAACAACAACAATGTTGCATATTAAGTTTAACTTAGAAGCCAAGTCCCGTATCTTTATAATTAAGTTGGCAAGTGCAATAGTAATACATTTAAGTCGGTAAAGGATTTCAGTTAAACGGGACTTTATCGTGTTCATCGAAGTAAGAATTTGTAAAGGAAAAATCTTCAATTCTGTTGTGCCTTTTCTGTCTTTGAAATTTTCTTAGAACTGTATTCCTAAATATTCAAAGTGAAACTAAATCTCATTATATGATTATTCGTTCCAAGAATAATCTGAATTAATTTTGAAGGATAATATTCATATCGCACAACCTACTTGAGTTAAGTACTAAGTTCTATTCTTAGTATATCATCCTTAGCTATGATAAGGAGGAGAACTGCACCGTTGTCACAGCAACGCCAGCTTCTAGACAAGATGCACATCAGGTCTCAGATATTTTTCTTCATTTTTTTTTTAATCTTTCTGCCTAAGCAATATCTCTTACATAATTTAATTGTAGCCATTGTTGTATGAACGGAAGTCAAACCTTATCTTAAGTTTAATTGTAAATTGGCCGCGCCAGCATGGTCGAGCGGTCTCAGGCGTCGGTCTGCCGTGAGGCCTGTGTGCTGGCGTCCGGGTTCAAATCCCGGTTGTGAGCATGGATGTTTCAATTTCCTTTCCTGTGTTGTAAAGCCTCTTCTTCACTTTCTCTTCGGTCTGACGTCATTCCGTAATGGCGTCCTAGAGAAGGCAACGAGACTCCACTCTAGTATCTGTTCCCCAGAATAAGTTACGGTTTCTCCTAGGGGTCGCCCTTCGGGGGTCACTAGGGTCCGTGAACTTTCAACCAATCTTCGGATTGAATTACTGTGTATGTATGTAATTGTAAATTATTTTCTCTTTGAATTTGTACATTATCGTCACTACATGAAATTCTTTAGTCTATGATGTTGCTTTACCGCCAAAATGACTAGAAAGACTATTTAGTGAATACAGCCGCATTAATGGAATCCCGAAAATTTTCACTTTTTCAGTCATTTTCTTGTAATTTGTAACTATTTAAAACAATTTTTGTAGGTTCACTGAAATCGACTTCACTTTCAAAAACTTACACTTTAAAGGGAAAAAAAAAAAATAAGTAAAAGGTTTTATGAAACTACGACTGGTGAGTGTAATTTCATTGCAGCTGTCTGTTATTAAGTGCTTTGGACGATTTAATTCTCGAATCACGAGGAACTCATTGTAAACAACTTAATCCAATGGCAACGTTTAAGAGTAATCTCCGCACAAATGCCTTAGGATGACAAGCAATTGGAAGCCATTTGAATGTTAGGAAAAAAAAATACTAATTACAATTAAATTTCAAGCTGAGAATCCAACATGGTTTTTATTCTGTGTAATTACAATCGACAGAAACTTTCGCACTGAACTATGTAAGAAATAGAACATTCGAAGGTCTATTTACTGGAATACACTAAACAGCTCGGAATCGAGGCAAACCACTAAAAAAAAAATAATGTAATTTCCGAATGAAATCTTGCTTCTCATGCTTAAATGCTTGGTTTTTTTTTGTTGTTTTTTTGTTTTGTTTTTAATCTTACCGTGTTTTTTTTTTCCCCCTTCTTAATCGACTTTTTTCAATAAATGTAATACATATATATAAAATATGTATTTAAAACATTATAGTTGTTTAACTTTTATTTGTAAGATAAATAATGATTTTAAGTTAAAGGAGTTTAACTTGCTGTAAAATAATTCAAATTAAATAAAACAAGAAATGAAATTCAGCACAAATCTGACCGAATTGCCTTTCTGGTTCGATTATCGGGAAGGAATCGGGAACGGCCGTTTCGTCCTACTTGGGACTCATCAGCCCAATCTCCGCCTTCCCCGATAATCGAACTAGAAAGGCAATTTGGTCAGATTTGTGCTGAATTTCATTTCTTGTTTTATTTAATAAATAATGATTATTTGCAATTGTAATTTCTGACAGTATATATACGACCCAAACTTAAAAATTAAAAACCGTAATTTATGTCTCTCAATTCCGAACTAGATCACATTTTGAGAACCATTTTATTCAAAATCTACAGTAGCTAGAATATGAAATTTTGCTTGCCCACGCAGGAACCAATATAGAAGTATATAATCATATATTCAGCACTTAAAACTGTAAGTTTTATAATTATTTTTTTTTTTTTTTTTTTTATTTATTTATTTCTAAATTTGTTATTAAAAACTTGGGAAAAGCCTTAGGAACGGCCTTAACAAAAGCGCCATTAGTTCTGAAATTGAAACAAAAATTTTCAATTTCTAATGATCCTACAGCGTCGTAGCAATAGTCACTTTAAAATGCCTCGTTATATACGAAATTATTTATTTATATAGTTAATATTCAATAAAGTGCATAAACTGCGCGAGTCTGCTCAAAGCCCGGCTTTTGGTAGTATTTAAATAAAAACAGTACCAAATCGAAATAGAATAAATAAACAAAAATAAATTAAAACAGATATTTCTAGAATGCTGGTTTATCACATTTAATTTACTATTTACTATTTATTTACTATTTGTTTATTCTTTGAATTCTTTATTTTTTGCTTATTACATTCTGTATTGTTGATATTTATTTCTGAATTTTTTTGTTGATGTTTTCTGCATCGTGTTAATTTCCCTGTTTTTTTGTTTTCTTTAAGTTATTATTTGATATCTCAATTTGTATTTATACAGTATATACCATGTTATTCATACTTCATTTGATTTCCTAGCTTTTCATTTATTTGTCTAGGTATTATTTGATATTTTTATTTTGAATTTAACATTTTTCTTAAGTTATTGATATGTTGGTTGCTCAATTTCGTATGAAAACCAATTTAAGTCATTTCTTTTTGTTATTACTCTTGTTGTGGGTCCGGTAGCCAAGTGGTAAAGCGTATGACTGAGGTTGGAAGAGGCGGGATCAATCTCCGACCTCGGCGGATACCCTCAAGCTCAGGCCTCTGTAGAATGGGTATTGGTTTTTTTTTTTCTTTTTTTCTCGGGAGTATGGGCGGGCGAGCGTTGGCTGACCAACCTCATCTCAGTCCCTGGTCAATGAAACTTATCTCCAGCGTCCCATTGTGGGCTCCAGTGGGATATACCTCCTACTCGTATGGATTCTGTTTTATTTTAATATTGTTAGAAGAAGTTTTGGGCATAAGCAAATTAGGATTCCGCCTTGGACCCTTGAACCTAAAATGTTCTTATTATTCTTGAGTTGGATTGTAAGAATTAGTTAAACCAGTTTGATCTCGCGCTTCTGCATAAACTTATTTAAAAGGAATCTTGCAAGGCTACGTTTGCGTAGGATCTCGTGTTAACTAAAAGCGTTCCTGAATGTTCTCGACTTTTATCTTTATTTTTTAGCCTGCTTTCCAGAAAAGTAAGGCTTATCAGATCATTCAGACCATATGTGTCCTCTCCGTCCTTGTAACTGTGGATGGATTTTCTTAAACGTAAAGCATATTTAAGGACATAAGACTTTCGCACTGTTATATTTGAAATCTTTTCCAAATGGGTCTTTTTCGAGGAATTAAATTAAGAAGATGAGAAAAATTCCCATAGATGTTGTTGTTCTTGACTTACGGTATACCGAAGGCATCGCTAGTTGACAGACAAGACTTCAGCCTTCCGTTGAAGAAGAGAAACAGGGTGGGGTTTCAAAGACAAGTATTTTCTCTATTGGTTAACAGATACAATCATGACATCTCTCAATTGCAAATGCAACTGTCTAAGTTTGATATGCGACACCAAAGTCCTATGAGCGGACCACCGGCACACATCCAAGCCCACGCACGGTCTTAACTCCTGCTAGACTCAATGAAGCATGTCCTGTGTGATGGCCTCCACAGCATAGGTGATCAATTCCTTGAAATCAGTGATGGACTGGACATTGGGGGTACATACAGGTTGTTCTTCACTTACCCCCACAGGAAGAAGTCACATGGTGTTAGGTCCGGCCTTCATACCAGACATGCTTCATAAGAGTCTTGCAGGAATTAAGACTACCGCTTGGATGTGTGCCGGATGACAAAAGATGCGCACATAGAAGGACTCTTGAGTGACGCATATTAAACTAGAACTGAAAATACGACATTATAGTATTTATAATCAGCGACCAAACAAACAAAAAATGCTTCGTTTATTGGTTAGTGAGCAAATTCTGCTACTGCGTTTCATATTTGTTCTCATCAGGAGATGGGAGAAAATGGCTTTACCGTGTATATACAAAACAAACAGGTTCACCATTGAGTTTTCATTACAACAAAACAAAACAAAAAACAACAACAACACTACAAAAATATCGTTTGTAAAAATTGCGAATTTCGAATCCTGAATGAAAAACATTAAATTTCAGCTGCTTGAATTAAATCACGTTATCGTTTCGGCACCATTTTCTATGACATAGTTGTTCCGCACGAGAAAATTATTCAGGCCACGTGGGAGATGCAACGTCACAACACGGAATTCTGTGTGTTAAGGTTACACGAAAGTCTTATCATCACTTGGAAATGTATATATTTTTTTCCATTTTTAATTTCTTATTTTGCAGAATTTAAGAGTCAATAATTCACTTAGAAAAAACAAATCCATCAAATTCAAACTCCAAAGATAAATTAAATTGTATAAACTCAAAATGAAGAATATTCAAAATGTTTACATTTATTTTCATTGTTAGTCTTCGGATAAGGATCAGAAGACTAATATTCCCGTTTTGTCGTGGGACAAGTATCATTAAAATCTCATTAGCAAAAATGACAACAATTGTTATGAGCAACAATGACAAGGGTTTAGATTTCAGTATTACTGATATCAATATTTCACTGTTTTGCCGGTATCGTAATGATTGTAATATCTATTAGATTGGAGGTTGGATAGTCCGAGAACTGTCTTGGAGAATAATACAAGAAATAGTCAAAAATGAACGAAGAAAATACTGTAAATATTATTGCTTTTTCATTATTTTTTTTAAGAAGCCGATTACATTGAATTCGAAAGGAGACTACGATCTTAAATTCTCCAATGTCCATTAATAAATAAAAACCACTACAAATAGTTGTAATAGCTCTGTAGAAAATAAATACAATTGGGCAGCCTTTCTCTATTTTTAATTCTCAAGTTTTATTCCCACCCCCCCACCCCCACACACACAAAAAGTAAAAAAATAAATAAAGTCTCGTTAATCATCTTCTATGTTTCCAATTTTGAAAAATCTCTAAAAGCAAACTTTCAAAATTTCTTAGATCTATTCTGTATTAATTCGTGGAAAAGACAGATGAAAACTCACAAAGTCATTATTAAACCATTAAAGATAATAGTATCGTATTTTTCTCTAAATTTTAAATATTTCTCTAGAAATTTAATTTCAGTCAAACAAGAAGTGAAGGATGCCGTTTTAGAAAGGTTCAATGCTATCAATAAATTAAATATTTCTAAATAATGTATCAATAACATGATACGTGATTACACAAGGATTCCTTGGCGTGAGTTTTATCGGATTGGAAATCTTAGCGGTGCAATATCTGACCTACACTCACAGGTGAAACACAGGTGAAGGCCACTGAGTGCAGCCTTGCCCATCCAAAAGGAAGAAAACGAAGATGATAAAGGAAGAATGAAAAATGCAGATAAGAAGGGATTATGGGCTTGAAATACAACAAAGATGGATAATAATAACGATAATAAAAAAAAAAAAAGCCAATGCCATTGTTGAAGATTTTTCTTGCTGGGACAAAATTATTGGTTTTTTTTTTTTCGATTTTTTTGCAACTAGCATTATAACATTCTGTAGTACATAAGAAATTCACTAAGTTTCATGTTTCCATATTAAAACAAAAATAGGATACGAACATAGCTAACCTGAAGTACACAATATTTTTCACGATACTAATAAATATTTTCCAATAACTGCTTGTATAAAACGCATCTAATTGTCAAGGTATTTATTTGATTTCTGTTTATGATTCGCTTTGTTTAGTGAAAATTGATCAATATTTTCTGCACACTAAGAAACAGATGAAGGTATTATGATTCTAATAGCCTTTTTAAAATAAAAAAAATTTAAAGTTACACGTAGAAATTGTTTATTGTCAAAAATGTTATCAATGAGTTACTAAAGTTAACAAATCAACTGTGTAATATTGTTTGAATTAAGAAAGAAATTGAAAAATATTTTGTAAAATAGTACAAAAAAAAATAACTCAAAGATTTCTAATTCAAGCAAAATTATTACAACAGATTCATTAACTATTTATTTAACTGACTAATTGTATTTTGACATTATCAATAAAAAAATCTAAATATTATATTCACTCATTTCATCATTATATTATCATCAATTTAAATAAATATACTTTAAAATTAAGTTGTAATATACATTCTGCCATTGTTAACTCTTATAAATGTTATGTTGACGTTAAACATGTCAATCCAGAGCTTGAGAAAATAATACAGAAATTATTCTCAAGACTTGCCGTTGTAAAGGATGTTAGAAATATTCGAAGAAAGATCATTCGTTTTATATCTGATGCCTTCCTTAAAATGCACTAAAATTCACTATCAATCAGTAGTTTTTATAATTTCTTTTATTCGTACACAAAAATAAAATAAAATAAAATATAAATAAAATGAAATAGGTGGTCAGAGAAAAAACTAAAATAGAGGCCTTTGTGAGAATGAGTTTGAAAAGATGCCAAAGACAAACTGTTATCTTTTGCTACAATTTTGGAACAAACGGGAATAAAAATAAATATACTTTGTGCTTACTTTGTGTCCTTAAGTTTTAAATCAGTCAAACAGAAATCAATGCCACTAATAAAGATTAAAAACACGTTTAACAACACTTGTTAGGTTTGTGCAACCAACCCAGAAAAAGAAAACATGGATAAAAGTTGTAAAAAAGATTGTGGCAATGGCAAAAGTAAATAAACAATGTAGCAGAAGAAAGCGTAGAACAGAAAAAAAAGGAGGAAAAAAGAAAGTATTCAAGGAGCAAAAAAAAATCACTTGAAAAGACTAACAAAAAGAGGGTTTTTTTTTTATTCTCTTCTTTCTTTTTCTCTTTCTCACGATTCGGAAAAATGTCTTATAAACTTATGCTAAATAGACTTTATAAGTTTTACTATTAATGTTGTTTCTATCATTTCAAATATTGTGTAAAACAAGCTCTACAAACTTGAAAATGCTTTTTAAATTGTTTACATATTATTCCTTTATTTTCAATCATTGTTTCTGATAATATCATTTGTTGCGAATTATTTTTAAGCCAATTTAAGTATTGAACTTCGATATCAGGACAGGGCTAAATCAAAATTGAGTCCTGGATGATAAACATTTCGTTCTCACCCATTCCTCTCTTATTTTTGTAATGCATTTTTTTTTCAATATTATTATCTTCGTCTCAAATTCAGGAAACATTTCTCCTAAAAATAAATACAGGGTTTGTTCAATTCATCTATGAGTACATGTATTGTCACGTTGTCTTTGAATAAGACTTCGTCGTTATTTATGGAATGTTTAACAGTCAATATGATTGACTGTATGATTTTTTCGAGGATAAAACTTTCAATAGGTGCTGTGATGTAAAACTAAACGTGAATTTCAAATGGCAAACCAGTCCAAGAAAGATCAGTGTGCTGTTATTCATGAGCTTAAGAATTAAAGGCTTTGTATACATACAAACCACCTATGTGACTGACTGTTCAGAGTACAGCTTTGTATTAAGGATTGTTGAAGAATATTTCGTCAAAGTCGACAGAGTATCTTTTTATCAAGGCCAATCTACTGGGTCAACAGAGAGCAATGTTGAACGCTGGAAGTTCTAATTAAGAAAGCTCATTGGCAGTCTCAACTCAGTGGATTCAGTGCACTTTTCTCACTGCTGATCAAAACAATTAACGTTTGAAATTTGCATATGATACAATACATAGAAAATGATGATGACACATGGTAAGGAAGAACTTGTTTAAAATGTCCTAGTGTTCGCAGGCAAAGTCAGGTTGACATCTTTTGATAATGAAGGACTGCTGTCAATGGAGTTCAAGGAGTCAGATATTAACGTTAATGCGGAGCAAATACAAATACCCTTTCTAAAGCCCTTCAAAATAAATAGCAGACAAACTCCGCAGATACAGAGGGAACTCCTGGAGTTTGCAACTGCATGATTTCCATATCTTCTGCCCTTTGAAGAAAGCGTCGCTTCGCTTCAGATAATGTGAATGATCTTTTTTTTTTGGCAGCAGCCTTCAGAAGTCTTAAGTACGTTCGTACTTTGGTGACACTGTGAATAAATGTTTTAATGTTCGGAGTAATTAAAAAAAAAACCTGTACATATAATCGAAGTAAATAAAGATGGATTCCCATTGAACAAGCTTTAGAATTTTGATTTTTTTTTTTTATGACAGGATTCTTCTTGCTCTTAGAAAATCCTGAAGTCATTTGCCTATACGATTATCTACGAAACTGCACAGATAATAAAACAGCAAATTTTTAACAAGTTTTGGTATTATTTTGGAAAAAGAATAATATTAATTAATTAAAATTCTAATGAGGCCACTTGTAAATAAGTTCTAACCTCGATTTCATTTGCTTTAACTTTAAAAATGTTCCTTTCTAAAAATAAGAAAAAAATGTCTTCCTCTAAGTTGCTTAAGTCCATTTTCAATTTATTGTTAGGTGCTTTAACAATGACATTGATGTAGGCTTTATCTGATAGATCATTGAGATAATTAATTTATTAATCATTGTTATATGAACAAATAGGAATAAAACGTAAATTAAAGTAAAAATAGTCTTAAGAAATTTAAAACAGACCGTACTTTTCAGGTTCTGGTTATTGTTTCTAATAACACAAAGCTAAAGTAACAGTGTGTCCATAATGAATTTTTTATTCAAGTCGTTATCATAAAGCAGGAATAAGATAAGGCATTAAAGGAACTTATGCTTATATCAGCATCAGATTGTGGCCTAAAATCTTTTTTTTTTCTTTTTTTTTCAGTCAAATCCAATTTAAGGTTTTCATTCATCCATCTTAACCTCTTTTCATTTCTAGAAATCTAGTCATTTCTTTTGCTATCTCAGTCTCTTCCTGGAAAATTTGATATCAAGCACATTTTATGGGTTTGCGATCTCACTCACAAATTTCCTCTTCAGATCACATCTTAAATTTCCTAACTTATATTTCTCCACATAAATTTGTATACTCGGCAATCCGAAATTGTTTTCGTAATGGGATGTTCATATAAAACATAAACTATATTATTTCCTTTCAGAATTGCAGTATTTCTGTCAAAGACGTTTCAAACAAAAATGGATTTCATGATAAATTTCTGTAATAACATTGCATTCACATTCAAGATAACCAGTTAAGTGGTAATTTCCTGTAAATCTACAGAATTCTCTTTATCATTTGAGCATAATCTTCGTTGTCTTTCAGCTTATCTTTTCATCTCACTAATCTCTTTTTTGTATTAAATTACAAAATTACGGTGATAATTCCCGAATAATGGATTGCAACTTCGTAGCCTTTTACCAAATTCAAGCATAAAATCTGCAAACGATTTTTTTTTTTTAAATTAAAATTGATTTCTTCCCATTTACCATTCTCAATACTATTTGAAATATTGCTATAGTTTAGGAGAGTCATGCGCCTGTCACTTTTTTTTCTATCTTAATTATCTTTATCTTTGTGCAAACTAATTACAGCTATCATATTCTGATTAATATTTTGATAAAGTCGTGTAACTTATGTCAGTGTCGTGTTTTCTAAAGCCTTATTAGTAGCTGATATTTCAACAAGACGAGCTGTTTTCGATGTCAATAAGCATTGGATTTTCGAAAGAAAAAAATAGCGAATGGGATCGCAGAAGACTTTCTTTCTACGCTGCCTTCCCTATGATGAAGATAACGTACTATTTATCTCTCAGTATTTGAATGTAATTTATAGTAGAAATAATCAAAGGAGAGACTGTAATTTTGATTTTAATAGGTTCTGAATGCGATAAGTTATTCAACCATTTATCTACATAATTTATAATTATAATACTTTAGTTTGTTTTCATTATTTTATTTTTATATAAACGTTCCAAAAGTTATTGAGTTATATAAATATATACAGTACCTTAATTATTCAAGAGTCAAATTCAGTGTACATAATAGAAAGACAGCGTTTTTCTCTACGTTGATGACTTACACAAGATTTATTTCTAACTGTTGTGTGTTAAATAATTAACACCTAGGAATGGTTTCAAAATACAGAATCACCAATGGCTGTTATTTAAACTAGATTTGATTTATTTAATTTTTGGGAACTTATCGTGAGGTTCCCTTGTGAGCACTGTAATGATTTGACCCGGCTTTTAATTGACCTCCTTATTATTATTATTGTTATATGGAAAATAAGCTGCAAACCATTGGTTACTCAGCTAAGACAATATAGCGGGCCAAGGACCAAAGCACATACTGCCAAGTGTAAAAAAAAAAAAAAAAGTTTGGAAGAATAGTTAGGGATGTGTGCTTGTGTCCATAAATTTCCTAACTATGCGTGTTGTGTTGAGTACCACAGCCTTCTGGAATTGTGAATAAGTGTTTTTATGAAGTCCTAGTGTGCTGAGACTGTGATGCAATGTGTGAGGCACCAGACCAGTGGCGGACAAGACGATGGGTACAACACTTACTCGGTCCTGCCTCCACTGCTTCTGGAGCTCGTGTGCTAGATCGTGTACTGATCTTGTCTGCGCGAGTTTTCTGCATGTTTTTGTACATAGGCACTGCAATATCAATGAGATAGGTCTGCTTGTTGACCTTATCAACAAGTGTGATGTCAGGTCTGTTGTGATGTATAGTTTTGTCTGTGTGAATGGGACGATCCCAGTATAGCTTATGTGAGGGTCAAAGAACGTAAATAGAGTCTCTATTTACGTTCTTTGGTGAGGGTGACTCTAGTACGCTTTGTGGTGTGTACTTGTAGTTTGTGTCTAATTATTATTATTATTATTCTTATACATGTGTTTATCTCAGACAAAGTCCGGAAGCCTTGCAGGCGGAGAAATTCATCTCAAGCCATCGGTTGTAGAAACCTGCGGGTGATATGACATGTTTGTAATAATACACATTTCTGGATATTTTTGATAAGATTTTGTTGCACTCTAATTTTTTTCTAAATTATCAATAAAATTCTTTGAAACAATTCTGGTCGCCGATATCACCAATGGTACTGTTTGAATTCGTTGCTGCTTCCAGATTCGCTGTATTTCAATCGCCAGATTTTCATATTTTGTACATTTTTCAATTTCAGTTCTGGAAATGTTTTGGGACAGTGGGACAGAAATGTCAATTATTGAAGTTTGTTTCTCCACTTTATCAACCAAAACAATATCCGGACGATTGAAGTCAAAAGTATTGTCAGTAATAATCGGTTTATCCCAGTAAAGGAGATACCGTTCCTTTTCAAGAACTGGATCCGGCTTGTACTTATAATATGGCGGTGCAGAAGTTAAAATTCCAAATTTGACAGCTAATTGCTGGTGAATAATTTTAGCAAATTGGTTGTGTCGATTCAAATAATATGAATTTGCCAGCATCGAGCAGCCTCCAATTATGTGATCTATAGTTTCCGAAGCTGAATGGCATTTTCGGGAAGAGTCGTCGTCCAATATTTTGGTAATAAACTTCTGATAGTTTTTTGTGCTTATCACCTGATCTTGAATGGCATTAATAAATCCTTCCGTTTCTGGGTGAAGGGTAGCCACTCGTTAGGTATTGTATCGAAAGACTCTTAGTCGCCTGTTTCGTTTAACATTGTAGGGTATTTCCCTACAACCTGTATGTAAACCTTTTCCTTTCCAGGTATGTATTACATCCCCGAGAGAAACTGGAGTATATGGCATTCTTATCTGACACAAATTTAGAGGAGTGTAGTTATTGTCAATGGACGCAATGCAATTGAGATAAACCTTTGTAGTATAAGAAATAGTCTCTAAGTTTTTATACTTGTGTTTGGCATAATCTAGAAATGTTTAATAATCCTCTACCTCCCTCTCTTCGTGGTATGTACAGACGGTCAACTGAGGATTTAGGATGATGCATTCGGAATTTGGTAAGTAATGTCCTAGTCTTTCTGTCCAAGGCTTCAAGATCAGAGTTACTCCATTTCAGGATTCCAAAACTGTAGGTTAACGTAGGCACAGCCCAACTATTAATGGCTCTTATTAAATTTATAGAATTTAGCTTAGTGTTGAGTAATTTGGTGAGTCGTTCAATATAAGTTTTCTTAAAATGCTCCTTCAATTTAGTGTGACAAAATTTTGAATTTTGGTCAAAACCAAGATATTTATAAGTATCTTGTGATGTTAAAACCCTGATTAGAGTGTCAGTGGCCGAATTCCCCGAATTATCCTGCTTCCCTCTTTTAATCGTAACAACTCCACATTTGTCAAACCCAAACTCCATTTTAATGTCCATGCTAAAAAATTTTATCGTTTCAATTAAGCTATTTAATTTGGAAGAGTTTCCACCAAAAAGCTTAATATCGTCCAAATACATGCGATGGGTAATTTGACACTCTTTGTTCTTTACATCCATCTTGTAACCAGCAGTTGTTTTATTTAGAAGAGTAGAGAGAGGAGCACGGGCCAAGCAGAACCAAAGCGGACTGAAAGAGTCCCCTTGGAAAATACCCCTAGCTATTTGCACATGAGGAACAGACATGTTACCTAGTTTAACAGTCGTAGACCAATTGGACATACATAAGCGAAAGAAATTAACTATAGATGGGTCACATTTGTAAATTTCCAAAACCTTAATTAACCAATCGTGCGGAACCGAATCAAAAGCGTTTCTATAATCAATGTAACAAATTGAGAGGTTGCGGTGTTTATCTTGCACTTGCTTTAACAAAATGGCATCAATAGTTAAAAGGTCCTTACAACCAAAGGAGTTTTTTGCACACCCTGCCTGTTCCCAAGGTAGGAGGTCATTTTCGCGGCAGTGTGAATAAATTTTCTGTGCAAAAATAGTAGTGAGAAATTTATAGATGGTTGGTAAACATGTGATAGGTCTGTAATTTTTAAATTTTTACATTCTTTGGATCACCAGATTTATAAAGCAAGGAAGTAATCCCGGTGGTGAAAAATTTCGGCATGCTCTCTGGGTGATGTAAAGCCTCGTTAAAACCTTGCTGAATAAATGAATGAACGGATGAAAATCTCTTCCACCAAAAGTTCTGGATGTTATCAGCACCTGGCGCTTTCCAATTTTTGGTCCTGTTAATGGCCTCTTTGACATCTCGAAGCTCAACATGTATTGGCTCCATTAACGGAATTTCATGAAAAGTGTCCTCCACCATTGAAAGCCAAGCAGCTTGATCATTATAATTTTCTCCTTGGGACCAAATGCCTTCCCAGAAAGATTTAATGTCTTCACTATCAGGTACCTCACGAAGTGGACCTGCCTCGTTCTTATTAACCAAGTCTCTATAGAAAAGCCCTTGGTTTGAAGAAAATTTCTGATTCTGACAACGGCGCTTAATGCATTCATTATACCTGTGAAGCCGGGAACCCGCTACCTTTAATTTTTGTTTCAATGTATCTAAATGGTTGCGTAGAGTAGCTTCGTAGTTTTTATCTTTGTGATTAATTTTTAAAAATTTGATTATTGGCTTTAAAGCCTTGATTAATTTTTTGTTTGTGGGGACTTAAGGTGCGCACTGATTTTGCCAATTTTGCATCGAAAGTCCTTTATATTGTTGTTTATACGAATTTTCCATTTCGGTTCCGGTGTCGTCTTAAGATGAAGATTGGGGTTGTAGAGTCGTCGCAAATAAAGAGGTTAGGAGGCTTTTAATAGGAAAAGGAGCATCTTCTGCGGACCTCTGGAAAAAGAACTAAGGAAGAGACTAGTGAAGTGTTTTGTGTGGAGTGTGGCATTGTATGGGGCAGAAACATGGACATTACGACCCAGTGAAGAGAAACGACTAGAAGCATTTGAAATGTGGATAAGGAGAAGAATGGAGCATGTGAAATGGACAGACAAAATAAGAAATGAAGCTGTGCTAGAAAGAGTGGGTGAAGAAAGAATAATGCTGAAACTGATCAGGAAGACAAAAAGAAACTGGTTGGGTCACTGGCTGAGAAGAAACTCCCTAATGAAGGATGCACTGGAAGGAATGGTGAACGGTAAAAAAGTTCGAGGCAGAAGAAGATTTAAGATGATCGACAACATTATGGTAAATGGATCTTATGTGGAGACGAAGAGGAAGGCAGAAAATAGGAAAGATTGGAGAATGCTGGGTTTGCAGTGAAGGACCTGCCCTTGGCAGAGAACTATGTATGTATGTATGTTTAGCTGACAAACCGCCGCTGACGCACAATACACAGCGAGATGAACATTAGTTATCGAAGAATTATCTTTGAGGTATTCGGCAAGCAGTTCATTCATAATAACTATTGTAGTTTTGGTCATCTTGCTTTCACGTAACTTTGGAATAACTGGACGACTAAGGGGATCAGTACCTTCAAAACTGTGAATATTTTCGTAGAATTGATAACGAACTATATGATTCAGGTCACTATCACCGGATTGACGCAACAACGGAGCAGCATCTCCAAGGATGTCTGTAGTATTTGAAGTATTTGGGATTAAATCAAGCAGTACCTCAGGGGTAACATAGGCACCGGAGTCGCCAAAATGTTCCGCCTGATAAATCATATTTCCAATGTCTCTTTTAATCTGTAAAAGTTCAGTGTCACTTAAACATCTCTTTTTCATAATAAAACTTTTACGGTCGACTAAGTTTTGTTCACTAATTTCAATGTTTTTATTTTCAGATTTAAAGTGTTGATAAAATTTTTGCCTCCACCCTGTTGTAGGCTCATCTTGACACTTTGTGGTAATATAAAAAGAGCGCATTACTGCTATATTCATTTCTCGGGACCATTTGATGCGCTTGCGGCTTTCGTGTCTTCTAGCGGCGCCTCGAGAATGGGAGGGCAAGCTACAAGAAGATGCTGGATGTTCTAGCTCAACAGCGTTGGCCATACTCTGGTCTTGCACGCTGCTAGCAGAACCAGAGGGAGACTGTGACTGATTTTTCGGTTGTGACCCTCTACTTAAGCCATACCGCGTCCCGTGTTAACCCGCGCGACGGACGATGCGATATCAATATTACTTCTAGTAACTACCATGATTTCTCCAAATTAGGGTGCGGAATTTCCAGGCTTAAAGTCCACTGTCATAACAAAAAGAAAATCCAATAATTTTAATAATTCATGATTGTTCCTGATAACAAAAGAAAGTTAATACATTACCATATAGTTGCAAATGTTCAATGTTTGATTGTTTCAAAGTAATGAAAATTTCATTTGTCTTCTCTTTGACACAAATAGGGTTAAATTTTGCAAAAAGTCCAAAATGAAAAGGAAATCCTAAGAAACCAATCTTGAAAGTGAAGGTGCAGCATCTTCAATGTACACGCTAACCTCCGTAAGTCCAATAATCAGTCAAACTTGGTAGAATATTTGTTATAGAAAGATTTTGACCTCTCCATAATGCAGAAAACAGCCTAGAGACTCCATTTTTTTTAATTTTTTTTTAATCCGAGCATACAAATCCTCCAAAGAAATTAATGCACTATAATCTGGTTGAGATGAGGGTTTAATTTCCAGCTGAACTTCATTTATTTGATCTACAACCTTTTCGAACTTTAATTTCAACTCCTCTATGTAGTTTCTGACTCTGCCATGAAGTTTTCGTTCGATTTGCTGGAACGTTCGCTAGGACTAATCTTTTTTGAAAGATCAGAAATGGCATTAAATTTCTGGAACACTGCATCCCTTTTTGAAATCAATATTTTAAGCTTAGATTCCATCCTGACCTACAATTCAAACCCAATTAATGCTAACTATTCACCTAACTAACTATCCACCTAATTATTATTATTATTACGTTCTTTGGTGAGGGTGACTCTAGTACGCTTTGTGGTGTGTACTTGTAGTTTGTGTCTAATTATTATTATTATTATTATTATTATTATTACTGATTTCTTTTAATATAATTTTTTAGAACAATATTGCTGAGTTTTCATGATTGAACTTAATTTAACCAAGCTGGATTTTAATGTAAAATGAATTTATTACGAAAAAGACAATCCATTTAGTTTCCTAAATAAAATTGCGCTCATAAAGTCAGTATATGTTTATTCCCGTTTCCAATTAACTTTCAAAACTTCGCATAGTTCTTACAGACAATCTACCTTTTATATTTGAAAAGCTTCCTAGAAGGAATCCAGTGGAGAGATCTGCTCCTGAAGACAAACATTCCCACAGAGAAGAATTATAAGTGAAACAGTTCACTCTCACTGAAGGCAAACAATGTGTGTTCGAACAATGCATCGTAATCTATTTCAGATTGCGCTTGCTTTGAATGAAATTAATTAAGATTTCTTAGGCTTACTGTCAACATTTGCGGATTTAAACCATTTTTAACAAATGAAAATGTCAAGATAGATTGTACATACTGGAGGGAAATATTCTTTAAAAATATGGACAGCTTCCTGTGTATTTTCACGATTTTTTAAAAATAAAAATAAAGAAAATAATAAATGCAATATTTATTGAAAGTAGGCTTTAAGTTGTTTCAGAAACGTCGTGTTTTCTTTGAATATTGCAAATACGAGAACACTTAAAGTGAAAACAGCAAACTAACAATAAAGAAAGTTTCTTTGTATTATTTCATTAACTTTCAATTGCAGATGTTAAAGTCAGGCTCCGTGGCTACGATTATTGAATAAGGTATAATTTATCGCTCTCTTTACTTCAATTAATTCCAAATTACAACTGTAATTAGTGAATAAATCATGCGAATTATTTGAGCAAATAAAATCCACCATTACAGGTATCACTCCATCACTCCATTAGATGTATCATCAATCTGATAGCAGATGAATACAAAGAAGGTCATATCAAGTTATGCGACGAGAAGGAAAAAAAAAAAGGGGGTGAATCGCCTGTCATTGGATGATTACGGGTTCCTCGTATTCTCCTATTTTGGATTTGTTTCCGTCGAATCCACCCACCGGCCACAGCAGACGAGCGTCTAACCTTGGCCTTCCAATAAGTTCAACAGCCTCACTTTCTTTTTCTTTCTTTTTTTTTTTCTGCCGCCGCCATATCTTCGTTATTACTGTTATTTTGCTCGTTACTCCATTGTGTGCTGTAAAGAGGAAGAGACCAAGAAAATAGCATCAAATTAACAGCGGAATTAATAGGCAAGCAATCCTATTGGCAGGAACATTGCCTTCCGCATTTAGACGGCGTCACTTCGGCTAATTTTCTCGTCCCCTATTTAGTCACGAGACCAGACATGAATAATTGGCTAATACTTACAGGCTAACTTGGAATTTGATTGTTTGATTAATGACATTTCAAATCAGTGGCGGACAGATGTCACGGAATGCATTATACCTGATTTGTTTATATTTTGTGAACTGTTTGAACCCTCGCATCGCTCGCAACCATCCTATTATATTATTAGGATGTAAATAATTGTGTGAAAATATTTCAGTATTTTTATCTTTTAGTGTGTGTGTTTTTTTTTTCCACAATGTTGTGAATTATTTATTTTTTTAATTAATATTTGTTTTCTTGGTATAATGATTTTACAATTACTGTGTTACAGTATTTGATTATTGTATTCAAAAAGTAAATTAGCTATGATGCACTCGTAAAAGGATGAATAAAGAATCTTTTTCTTTATGGAAGGACAGAAAAAAATAAATGTCTTTTTTCAGATGCAGAGGCGGAAAGAAAAATAAAGAAATCTTTCTTTTCTTTTATATAAAAGAAAAAAAAAACATAATAATATTTCATAAAACATTTTTTTTAATAATTTAAATAAGAATATGAGGCGGTAATTGCTAGAAAGGATAGTAAATTGAAATAACAAAAAGCATACATTAGAAAACTCCATCTACGGATAAATTTCATTTTATTACTGGTGATATTTCGCGGAGAATACCATCTTCCCGCTTTTTCAAACCGTTTTAAATAACAAAGATTAACTTCCATTACATTCACTGGTTTGCACGATACAGACATATTATATTACAATAATTAAAGACATTTTTATAAAATCAATTGTTAATGATTTAACACAAACTATATTTACTAACGAAATATCACCAGTAATAAAATGAAATTTATCCGTAGATGGAGTTTTCTAATTTAATTTAATAGGAGTACAAGATAGAATATGAAGAAAAACCCTACATATTAAAAGCCAACAAAATATTTGGTAATATTTGGTTATTACCAAAATATTTGATAATAATATACAAATCATTTAAAATATTAATTAAAAATTCTAATATACCGCATAATTAAAGAAGTACTTTATTTTGGCAATTTTATTAGAACTTATATTTATATTAAATGTAATGTGACTTCAATTAATTATAATATTACAAATCAATTTAGAAATACAATTATAATGTATTTTTCTATTATCTATAGAAAATCAAAGAGAATCTATCTTTTACGGCTGTAACAACTAATTAAAAAATAAGTTTATGTAATTCTAAATTATTTTTGATGTTACATATTATGAAAATTAATTGTTACTTATTTTATCCTATGTTGTAATATATTTTCTTTTCGTAACTGACCATTCTTAATTTAAATACTGATCCGTTAATTATGAATAATAAAAATAGCACTTCTAAAATTCTATATGATCTCTTTGACAAAATAAAAATAATACATGAAGAACTCGTCCGATCGATGTAAAATAATAAGTAGCTCCCAACACAGTAGTGGGAGCTTACTAGCTTATTGGTTCCGCAAGATGAAGCATTTAGTTAAATATATCTCTCCCTCTGTTGATTCAACAAACACCTATAAGTGGAAAAGGTGTCATTAATTATCCTATGATATAACCACCCTAACATTTTGCAGTTCCACTACGAGTGAAGCGGGTGAGGATTGGTATCCAAGAGTGTCGCAGACGTGCGCTAGTGTAAACAAATGCGAAGAAATGGTTGTCCAAGGAAGAATTATTCACATTACGTGTGTATTCCAAGATTTAGTGAGACGGGAGTTTGGGAAATAGCGCTAGAGATCAGATCACAAACGGATGAGAGAATTTCACTAACAGTGAACTATCACAGTCCTTGTAATCTTTTAGCGGACTTATTCGGAGGATAATTTTATTCCACACTATACACTTTCTTTTGGTGATGTACCAGCCTAGAATAGTAAAGAAGTGTACCATTTTCCAAAGTTGGTTCATGTGCGAATAAGATGGTCAATCCGTTCCATGACAAAAGCTAGTCTTTAACTGAAGATGTTGTGAAGCCATTCTGCGCTGGCGCGAAACAAGTCAACGCACAACTTCAATGATGCGCAATTAGTGGCAACTTTTTAATGGGCACTGTGACAATATTCTGTTTGTCAGCCAATGGTATGCAGTACTTCAGGATGAAAGCACAATAGACAGCAGACAGTGGAAAGTGATCTTTTTGAAGAAAACTGATGATGTTAGTCAGAGCTTAGTCAAGCATGTTCTCACAACTATTGGCGTCAGCACCTTCCTAACTGTTACGTCTATCAGGAAATGTAACATGTCAGCGAGCCTCGTAGAGACCACCTATGTCGATCCTCTCAAACTCACTCAGTTATTTGGATGACAAATGCAGGCATTCTCAACATACCAAGAACAAAGTGAATCGCCAGAATAAACATTATAAACCCTGAACACCTTTCGTAATGCAAAAGATGTATTCTGGCAATCGTTGTTCGGTCCGAAACACAAATTTAGTAATTAGCAAACCTTATCATGCTAAATTTTCCTACTATTTTTTACGTCAAAGGATTACTCATTATGGATGCAACTAGTTTTTAAAATTAGTACGTAATCACTACAAACTGATTTAAATCATTCTTAGTATTTTTTAAAGACAACGCACATATCTTTGTCTAATGTGTCTTTTGTCTAAACAAGGGGCACTCAGTGTAGATTATATGTTGAATAAACATTGCCCAGATTGAGTCATAGTAGTTGTCTACATTATACTCAAGAAAGAGACAAACAAGATACAAGCAAATCAGATACATGCATAACAGATGAGTTGCCTGACCAACAATGAAGACCGTTCCACCACCATTAGTTAACATTATTCTCTGCTACAAATACATTAAATGAATTGTGAATTTTACAGTATTGAATTATTCAAATAAAACTGTCTATCGACATCCAACCTGATATTTTTCTTAAACTATGTTTTAGTTATAGTGATGAATATAAATGTGCGAATAAACGTAGTACAACAGTAAATCTTGACTCTGAATCAAATAATAACTTTGCTGAAATCTGGTCTGATTATTTTTTTATGATAAATAATCAGGCTAGAATAAAATAGTTCTAGTTTCTTTGAATCAAATAATAACAGTTATTATTTTTTGGAAGATAAACCAACGTAAACTACGAAATTAAGATATAAATTCGCAACTAATCAAACCCCTGTAACGACATTTTTTAACGTTTGCATATATTTATATCACATATAAATTACAAGAAAAAAGATGTAATTTTTCATGTGATCTATTCTTATATTATGGCAACTTTAAATAAATAAGTTACGGCAATTATACATAAATCTTTTGTTGGTTCTTCTACATTTAAAAAAAAAATATGATTTTTTGGATAAGGTGTGAGAGAACATATTTTGAAAATCAAAAGGACAGTATTAAAAATTAAGAACCACTGCTTTAGTCTATTGTAATTTATTCACTGGCACATTTACTAAATATCAGGTTTATATTGTTCTTTGTCATTTGAACAAAATCCTTCACTTAATCAGGCTAAGACAAATACAAATGATAGCAGGTTTTGTAATGGATACGTCTACATTGTTACCTGACAATTCTACTTACTCTGCCTGCGGCATATAATCTTGGATTACCTTAGGATCTCACACCTCTAAGTTGCACCTGTGAGATTCTTTATTTTCGATCACAAAAAGAAAAAATATACAAAATATTTACGGAGAGAAGAGTTGCTCCTGATCTAAGAATAAAAACTGAAAATGGGTATTTCATTTAATTCACGACAGGAAGTTATAAAAAGCTGCGTTCTTCTAATGAAGACTTATAGAAAATGTGTCAATTTAGAAAACATAGCTAGATTTGGAATGGGAGCCTTAATCAAATCATTCAAATAATAAAGCGAGCAATTCTTGTAAATTTTATCTTGAAAACGAGCCTAAGGATTTTGATGAAATGAGATTTATCTATGTTTTCGGGTGCGAGAAAGCGATTTAGCTAGGTCTCTACTTCGGAAAAATTCATTTAGGGGTAAATGATTGACATGGGACCTGGATACCAGGTTATTGTCTACAGTGTTCTTACTTTATTTTCGTTTTATTTTATTCTTAATAAATTCGTGTTCTGTGCGTTTTTACCTGTAATAACATAATAATTTTATTTTTACCTGTAATAAAAATAAAAATTTTGCTCAATAATAATGTTTAAAACTTTTTCCTTTCAACCTCGCATGTATTCACTGCGGAGCTGTCCATTTCCCCGAAAGCGGGTTAAATAACCAGGTGATTGTCTACAGTGTTATTACTTTATTTTATTTTTCTTCCAGGTACTTACACGCACACGAAAAAGAAATGATGCAAGGTTCTGCAATCAAAGCAATGTATATCAATGCATGTACATTTATATTCATTTACACATTATCACGCCAGAAAATTAATTAGCTAGGTTGTTTTTTTTTTGTTGTTGTTGTTGTTAGTTTTTTTTTTTTTTTTTTTTTTTTTTTTTTTTTAAGATTTTAACATTTAATAATATTTGGGTCTTCGGATAAGGGAATTAAGCCTCCCTTAGTCTCACCATAACAATAAAAAATCTGTAGAGGCGTCCCTAAGAAATTACATTAGTGATAGATAGTGTACTTCAAAATACCGGGTAACCAGGAAACAAGGCAAAAAAAAACTGATTTCATAGTGCAAACGAAACATAGCGATGCCGTACTTGTTTCATTTTCAGCCACTTTCTCGAGACTCGAATTGACCGCAGATGGGAACTTATTTCTAAAAGTCCCACCTCTATAAGTCATAATTGTTCCAATAAGGTATGACTCGTATTTATCCGACTTGTAATTTGGGCTGCAGAGATGGTGACAGACGAACAGAATGAATGTAAGAGCCCCCTCCTCCATTTAAACTTTCGTGTATGGGGTCGCTAAAAAAAAATACCTGACTGACTAATTGAACAATTCGAAACACGAGTACCTGTATGAATCCCATCCAACCAAAAGAAGAAGAAAAAAGGACGTAGAGGGTGCAAATTAATAAAAAAAGATGGATAAAAGTAATTAAATATCCGTCGCCTGGGATATTTCTGGAAACTGAAACTTTTCGGTTAGGATATGTAAAATTCACCGATATTACCGCAACTATTTACTATAACGAAGATAGGAAAGCAACAACTAATCGCTTAGAAAAAAACAAAAACAAAACTTGGATTAGGTTGACATTAAACCAAACAAAAATGTCTGGTTGTTTCTCTGTTCTTTAAACATTTCCACCTTCTTTGACCTATTGGGATAAAAGTTTGCACAATAACTGATAAGAATCGTAAGGATACATCACAAGTACATGTTGTTTTTATTTTTTTCAGTTATTGGGAATTTTTACTTGTTTCTATCGAATCTTGGTGTTTCTGAAGTGCTACTTTTCTGTATTGGTTCATGTCATACAGAGAAGTAGCATTTAATAAGCATTAAGATTGGGGTAAAAGATAGAGGATGAATGATGATGGAGGAAATTCAGTATTTTGAATTTTCCCTGCCAGAAAAAAAAGTGCTATGGTTAGACATTAATAAATTTTAAACACACAGAATTCTAGACATCCTGAGAAAATTTCGAAGAATAATGCTAAATCAATACTAATATAGTGTATAGTTTAAAGTTCTATATCACTGTATGAAATTTATCGTTTTTCTTTTGCTTACTGAAAAATTCTCAGGATTCCATGGATCAACGTAAGAAAAGATCGAAAACATAATCTACAATAATGGTGCACTTTTTCAAATTCTTCGGCCAAATGACGGAAAATTTGGAAAGATGAAAGAAGATTTCAAATAGATCATTAAAAAAAATGGATGAATTTTGTAGAGAATATATTCAAAATTTATATTATTTTGAATGACACATAATTTATAACTAATTTACCTTATTTGCAGATCTCTGAAACAACCCTTACATAAGAAGATTTGTTAGTTTCGTTTTCCAGTTTATGGAGACAGATCCAAGGAGGATTTTATTGTTTTTCTACTCTAGCATTTAAAGACATTGATTTTACTATAAATCTAATCCGTCGCGTGTTTTCTCTCTCTTTATTCTTCTTTTTATTTTATTCTTACTTACATTTTTTTCTTCTATTTACAAAGTTGAAGTTGAAATTTGAATCTTAACATGTCCAGATTTTAGCTGTATGGTAACCTGAATGAATGTAAATAATAAAAATATTTTACTTAGTATTTACAATAAAAGTAAAATTTATTTTTAACAAGATCTTTTATAGAACAAATCGTTCTTATTATTTGAATATAGGTGAATGAAGTTGATCATTTTTATAAAATAAATAAATAATAAAAAGAAATTAAGTTAAAAGAAAATAATTTCTGTACAGCGTGTGTTACTTGCCACCTGGCGGATATTTAAAGAAACTGATGCTGGTAATGGAGTCGCATTTAATAGTTGGCGAAGTGGGTTTTCCTGTAAAGTTTATTTGATGCCTTGTAAATAATAACGATGGTTCAATTTTAATTAGACAACGCTGAAGTAAGATGAATTCGAATGTGGAATTCCATATTCGGCAGAATTATTCGTGGGCGAAGCTCCCTGCCAATATTAAACAGGTGAGAAACGAGAGTTAAAGGTTAAGCCTAACCTAAAGGCTGTAAAAATTAATGTTTGACTATTTACATACGTTATGATCCTGAAAAACAAATAAGAGAACTCTTTGTATGGCATAGAAACATTTTCATTATTATTTATTTATTTCATTATTTCACATATAATCTCTTGTCAGTCAAATAATAAACAAATTTTATCAAACTTTCATCTTATCAGGATGTTTCTCCATATTTATTGTCGTGTTTTATTGGTTACAGTCAATAAAATGTATAGCAGTAAGAATTCTGATATTTTTTAAAGTTCAGCCCAATATAAGTGTTTTAATGATATGAATCTGGTAAGAATTGAAATTGCATACAATATGTTAATACAAATTCAATGAAGCTTAATCGTATTTTCAAATTATTAAAATTTTATGCTTAGTAAACATGTAATTCCTTTTCATAACTTGTTGGCCTTGTGTCGAGATTCTACCAATACACCATTCTTC
>JAFIDM010000001.1:102983538-103004055 GCA_023159025.1 Thereuonema tuberculata
CATTGTATTTCCCTGTTTTAGAGAAAATTGTATTGATGATTGTTAATAAGGAGGAATTAGAGCGACAAATTTCTGTTCTTTATAAAGGATTTGTCGTAATGATATTACTGCAAAATATATTCTGAATTTGTTCCATTCACTTTGCGAAGAAGAATTTTTTTTTTTTTTTTAACTGATTGAGTCCTCATTGACTTGAAGGACCAATGTTGATTATATGGATTGGATTATGCCAGCAAGAGTGGCATTCACTCCAGCTTTGCTTTTCAATAACAGGAACATTTTCTTGGTATTAAAGACTAGTCCCATGAAGACACAATTATTCTTTTTAAAAAGTAATAAAAGGCTTAATTGTGGAAAAATATTTTTTCCAGAAATTTGCATGTTTTTAATTTTACTGTAAATTATGGACGTAGAGAATAGCAAACATCAGTTTTGTTATATCTGGCAAAACATTACACGCTGATCATATTATTATTTACTGGAGCTGAACTGCTGGTAGACAAAAGTTACAGACAAATAATTATTTACTCTTAAGTCCACAAATATCTACTGAGCTACACTTTAAGAATAAATAAAAGTTAGTTAATTTATTACAAAATGAAATACAACTAAAACATGATTAAAGAAAGTATAAATTGATGGTTTCAGCAACAAATTATCAACAAAGCTGAGATTTATGGTAAGTTTCTTTAAAACTCAAGTGATGCAAACATTTGTTCTTTATATAAGAAGATATTAAAATAGATAGTATTAAGATGAGTTTCTTTAGTAAAAAAGTTAAAAAAAAAAAAAAAAAAAAGTCTATAGAAATGTGCTGATTTTGGTCTTTCTCTTTTTAGTTCCTGTCCTTTTTAAATTTTGAAGATGTAGGATTAGATCAGCAATAGCTATAAATTCTTCTTCCTCTGCAGCTTTTCCCATTTTAGATGGGGTCGCTGTGTTTGATGAGCTTCTTCCATCGTTTCCTATGTAGCGCCCACTCTCTTCGTATCCCTTTGGCTTTGAGGTCTTCTTCAACCAAGTCTAGCCGTCCCTTCTTAGGACGTCCTCTCTTTCTCTTCCCCTGTATCTCCATCTTCATTACTCTGTGCCCCACATAATCTTCTTCTCTTCTTACTAAATGTCCAAACCATCTGAGTCGTTTTTCTTGCATTTTATCTTCAGTAGTTGCCACTTTCGTAGTTCCCAGAATATACTCATTTCTTAATCTGTCTTTCTTCATCACCCACACATTCATCTCATTATCCTCATCACCTTCAGGTTTGGATGTTGGATCTTTTTAAAGGCAAGGTTTCTGTTCCATACAGCAGTGCCTTTTAATTTCACTGGGACCTCCCTATCACAAAGTACGCCAGAGGCATCCCTTCAGTTTTTCCACCCCGCTTGGGCTCGGCAATTGACTTCTAGTTCCGTCTTTCCATCCATGTCCACCGTTGACCCCAAGTATCTAAAGTGCTTAACACATTTAATGTCAGCATCATGCAGCCTGATAGTTCCTTGCTGTTGAGCCCGTGTATTGCATGCCATATATTCAGTTTTACTCTTACTAAGCAATAGCTATAAATAAAAGTATTAAAAAAAAAGTAAACATCTAGAAAATGTATGTATTCTAGGTATCCTAATTTGACATCAGCTACATATAAATAATCCAAAATCTTCTGCAAAGAATAAAATATTGTTTGAAAATACAGTTGAATCTCGATAATCCAACATTTGACAGTCCGACATGTTCGGTAATCCGCCGCCGCGTCGGATGACTTCACTGCGCTTGCTGCAGACATCTCCCGTCTGCCCCATGACTCACAACAATTTCAGTTTAATTGTTCAGTTTTAATTAAATATGTACTCAATATGTATTGAAACAATATACGTACTGTAATACATTCAGTACTGTGTATACATAACTTACATTTTCTTGCCTTAGAAGTCAAAATTCAGTTTTAAAAAATCAACCTTTGATAATCCGACACTCCCTCAATCCCGTAACTGTCGGATTATCGCGATTCAACTGTATATCAACAGGGTTTTGGACAATGGATTTATACTTACTAACCATTGTTCTGGTTGATAAGCAGCCAAAGGATATCTGCGTTAAAAGATTTACTCGCACGTCTGTCAATTTGGGTACCCAATAAAACAAGGAAAATTAACAATAGCTACAACAGTAAAAAAAATCACTGTAATCAATGCATCATCAAAACTTTGGCCAGCTCTCTTCTGGCACAAAAGGCATTTAAATAAAGTATTAAAAAAATTAAAATAACTACTATATGATCTTTAAAAAGGAGGAGGGATGGGAAGCTTCAAATGGATAAAAGATGTACTTATTAGAACAAGAACATCATGAGTTGTTATTTAAAATCCTTTGATACAGTTATTAATATACTCATCGGTATTATATATATATTTAAAATTTCACATATCTTCACTGTGTCCATTTTGAACTTCTGAATAGCAAGTTGCACTTCTATTTTACAATTCTCACACAAATTTCGATTTCAATATTGTTTCACATTGTCTCATCCATTTTTTTATTCTCTGATGCAGTTATAATTAACAGTTAATTTCTGTATCTTGTAACATTTTTAAGATGCCCCAAAAATGAAAATCGCCTTCAACTTCTGATTTTTAAATAAGTGGCAGCTCATTGACTATACATTGAAAGACCATACCTCTATGGTTTTTTCATTCTGTTTGTTATTGAACTTGCCCCTGAATCAGTTTCAACTTTATCTATAAAGATATTTAATAGAAGAAGTTCTTAACAGTATCAAAGTCATAATACTTTGTCATTCGTGTTTAAAGAGGAAGACAGTGATGAATTCTAGTGTACTAAGCAATTTTAATGGTAGATTGTAAAATCTAATTGTGGACTATTTAATACCTATGATCTTTTCTTTCTACACAGCCAGTATCAGTCATGTACCATTATCTACTCGACTTTAAAGTTTGTAAAGAATAGACATTTTCCAATTGATAAGGATTGATGGAGCTGCAAATGTAAAGACTGTTTTACTTATAATAGATATATTTATCATTTGTTTTTTATTCATTTCAAACCTATTTGATTTTATGTAACAAGCCATTACTGTAACAGTACTTTTCATGCACTAAGACATTGGTTTTCACATGAGAGTTGTAGGGGCAGCCTTAATAAAATTTCAAGGGTATGCTGCTTGAAGATGACAATGATGGTTGTTGATTTTAAGTGATTTTTAATTTTTTTTATTTCTTATTATGATGGAAGGAAGTGCTGTTTTTTTTCACAATATCACACAAAGACTCGAGGTAAAAAGTTTGAGAAACACTGCAGTAATGGTAGTTATGAATAAAATTAAAAACAAAAAATAATTTTGAAAGATTTAGAAAGCTTGAATCAAAATTTTGCATATGAATAGCCAAAACAAAAAAACACAGTAAATTGCTATGCATTATTGGACTCTTGGAAAATATAAATAAAGTTGTTGATTGATATTGGGACACATTTAAGTAGTTAAGCTATTTTAAAGTGATTCCTAACATAGAGTGAAGAGTCATATAAATTAGCCATTTTTTTTTTTTATGAAGCACGATTAGATCAGGGTCTTCTGATCAAATAAATAAGTCTGTAAACTAAAAACAACAACAAAAATCTAATAAAGACTAAAATTTCTATATGCATAAACTCTTATGAGTTATCCAGCATTTGCGAGACGTTGTTATATAAAACAATAGAATAGTAAAAGAAAAAAATGAATAGTATTAGATATAAGATGAAAATTGAGCTAACTCTCACATACGGTGTTTTTTTATATGAATGTTGAATATCTCATCATTTTCTCAAAATTTGCATTCATTAAGAAAGTATAACTAGAAATAAGGCTCTTTGCACAAACTTGAAATTATAAATTGACTGTCCTTCTATTTCTTTTATCATTGAATCAATTTTATTAAAGAAGTGTGATCTTAAAAGGAAGTCTGATCATTTTTTACAACCAAAAAACTGCACGTAAAATGATATCAACCAATCAGATAGAGAAATATCACGATTATATTTTTGTGAACAAAGATATTGGTGTTTTGTATATCTCAGCTACTTAATATTATAATTACATTATTTTTGCTTCCCCATTTTTCTTAGAAGTTCATAATAAATTAATGTGTGTTAATGTAATTTTTTATTACATAATTTCAGCTTCTTGCCAATTCTCCAAAAGAATATGAGAAGTGTGTTATTTCATTTAGTGTGCGTAATCAGTTGCGCTATAAAGGGAATTTAGGTAAGTAATATAAAATTATAAGATCATTTGGTAAAAGAGGATGTGTTTTAGCTTTTTTGTTTTGAAAAATCCTGTTATTTATTTATTTATCTATTTATTTTATTATTAAAGAATGAAGTTATATTTACAATTTATTTTCCTTTAATCCATGATAAAGTAATTTCTCAAGTCACAAGTTCTTGTCCATTTGTTTGATATAGTAAGTGGACTTCAGTGTTTTGCTCTTTTGCCAAAATAGCATCCTTGACAACTTTCTTATTGCAACTTTAAGGTAGGTTGCCATTGAGGTATCTCGGACATAATGACGCTGACGTCCGAGATGCCACCCCCCCCCCCTCCCCGGAGCTCCTGACCACCTCCCTCAATGGGGGTGGACGTAGTAAACTTTTGTCCCATTGAAAAGCAATTGCTAGGCGCTCCAGGGGTGGGGAGAAAGATCTCGGACATCAACGTCCCGACACCAGAGACATCCCAGTTGCATCCTACCTTTACAGTTACAAACATCTGAATACCTATTGTCCTATAATGATAGAGCTGCATCTGTAGAGCCAGACTATATTATGTTAAACCTTTTTGCATATTAGGCTATTGTTGCATCTTTATACTTTTGCTTCAGGTGCCACCAGTTAAATTAATGCTCATCTTTCTGGAAGATTAAAGAGAAAGTGAAAATAAACTCAATTTCTATAACTATGTTTCTATTACATCTGCAGTTGTTTTGATTTCATTTCCAGTAGGTCTTTGAATCAACATTATTTCCAATTTTAAACTAGTCTTTAAAACTTAACATCTAGTGTCAGTTTCTTTCTTGTATCGAATGGATATGCATGCCAAAAGCAATGTCTGATTGCTGTTTATTACCATTCAATTTCAGCTATTTCAGTAGCAACTTACTCACACAGTATTAATTTGCATAGCCTATTATGCCTAGTTACGAGTACATCATCTGATTTACCAGATTTTAAATTTATTATTCAGTTTTAACTTTAGACTGATAAGAAAGGACAAGGAGACCAGTATCTACAAAGCAGATGTTTGGTCTATGAACTTTAACTGGAATTGAACTTGATGTAAGGCAAAACTGATAATCAGGACTGCCGAATTGTTATAATAAGTTATTTATTTTACTCCTCCAACTCGGAGCATTTTTCTCCTTTACATTTGCATTTCTGTAGAATCAAGTCTTTCCATTAAAATTTTTCTTAATTCTAAAGAAACACTGTTTATATTTTCATTTACAAAGATATTCTCTTCTGTCTTCACCTACACTTCATCAACTCTTTTAATTTTCTTTTTATTGTGAAATTGTGCTGCTGTTTTCAGTAACTCAGAAGAAATATACTTCAGATTAAGTTTCAACACATTGAATTTTAACAACATTTGCAAAAAAATCTTTATTATATCTTATATAAATCATTCATCTATAACAAAAATGTTTTTAACTAAATCATTTATTACTGAAAGATCACATGTACCAATTGCCCATATCCATTGTTGAGCATATTTCTGGGAAGAAATATTATAATATTTTATAGTTTTAATCAAATATGGACTTTTTGTTTTCTTATCATTTTCTATAAAATCGAATTTCTAGATTAGGAGCTTTTCTGCAATAAATAACTCATTTGTGTACTATGTTCTTAGAACAACTTGGCAATATGTAATCATGTTTTCAATGCTAAAACAATTTCTTTTTTTATAATCACTTATTGTTTATACATTGTTTATATATTGTTGTCTCTGATATCCTTATGGAAACTCTTTTGCAGCAAAACTATAAAAATTCTTCCAAAAAGAACCTAAGGTGAAATGATAGGAAGTCTGCTGCCTTTTTGAGTAGGGCTTAGAAAGTGCAAATTCTTAACTTTCCAAATTCATCTACAAATAATTTTGGCTAAACTAATTTCTGCCTATATTTCCTTCTGCATTGAAACGATGTCATCTTGCCAGTTTTACACCGAACACTATTATTTTCTTTGTCTTCTCCTTTCAGAGGAGAAATTGCTATCCTATAATATTTTACGCATCTCTTCTGAGCAAATGGAAATGACTTCAACACTCACAAGCCTTGTAATGATGAACTTAATTCGTAGAGTATAAATGTTTTCAAAATTAAAAATTAAACCAACTTTAAACAATTTTACTCAAAACAATATATTTATTTTACATTTTTCTTTTTTTTTATATTTTCTTATAGAAAACTCTATTTTATTTCATGAAGTTCCATATTGACAATTCATTAATTTCTGTTTTTCAGTTCGGTCTATGAAGAAAGATGAGAAACGATATTATGAAGAATTGGTGCAATATAGTCGAGAGCATTTGATGCTGTTTCCATATCATTTGTCTGATGTAATTGTTAAAGGGATGAGGATCACTCCATTCCAATATTATTGTAATATTATGCAGGACTTAATGGAGCAAGAGCGAAGTTATGATTCTCTTCCAAATTTTACCGCTGCAGATTGTAAGTTTAATTTGAAATTTTTTATCAGTAGCGAAATAAAATCTGAGATAATGAATCCTTTTTACCTAATTCCAAGGAGAAAAGTTTTGTTTATATCATTGCCTTTTGATTAATTCAGCAGTAGTTTTTGTTTATTTGGTTTCTTCTGTCTTTGCAACACTAGAAAAAAAAAAGAAGAAGAAGAAGAAGAATTTCAAATAGAAGAATATCTCATTTTTTCATGAGGACTAATACTTGTCAGTGTTATTATTAATGAATATAAATGTCTAATACCCTGCGTTACATCAGCTTGCTTAGGAATTTGAAATAGGGAGTTATGATGATCCACAACATTCAACCAAAAATTTCCATTACTTCATATGAATCTCGAGTTCAAGATCTAAAATGTGGCAATCTCTACAAATGTAGTGTTCTGAATCTAACGAATCCCCACAACAGATCATGAGTGACCCAGGAGGTCAGGAGAAATCATGGCAAGTGAGCCTAAGTTGGATCTCATAGTCAGCCTGATCCTAGCCCAGCTTTGGAAGCCAATTTTCCAGTGGCTCGATGAATCCTACAGCCCTGAAAGAATCAGAGAAAAATCCCAGGCAAGGTATCAAACCTAGCTCTTGCAGTTGCGTGCGTTCCCAAATTGAGCAGCCTAGTGCAGTAAATGTCTGAAACATGATTAAACAATTAGTCAGTTCTAACCTTACAACATAGGTTCTAATCTTTAATACTATCAATCACAAAAAACAACATTTCAATAAGCAATGGATAATGCTGTGTTAAAGAAGTTTAAATAATTTTATAAGTAGAAAGTCAGCTGCTTACATTTTTATTATTTATAAATGCAGTAAAATTACGATTTTTTTTTTTTTTTTTATTTTTTTTTTTATAATAGGGGGTTTTTTCATAAGTTATGAACTAAATTTTAAGATCAACATTAATATTTTTCTGTCTGTTTACATTTTTTTTTTTAAATTATAAGATTATTCTTTACTTTCACTTGAATTTTACAGAATTATATATGTTCAAGAATTTAAGAATATAATTTGTTCTTATAATTTTCAGGTCTTCGGCTTTTAGGAATTGGTAGAAATCAGTACATTGATCTAATGAATCAGTGTCGTTCTGCAAAGGCAAGTTATTAATGTCTTTTTTTTTTCATATTTAATTATCAATCTTTTAATACACAATTAGTTTTCTCTTCAAATTAGTATAGTAAAAGATGGTGATAGGTTTTTCTAATCCCATTTCCTGTTAATAATATTAGATTAGGGATTTGGCTGTTACAGCGACATACTGTTGATTATCTAGCACAATGATGGTTTATGAATTACTATTTTGAGAAATGTTTTCAGAAAAGAAAAAATATATATATTTACAAATTTACTTACAAATAGATGATTCAAAACACTTGTTTTAATCATAAGACAAGCATTACACATTGTACATTGCTTAGAATGACTGAAAAACAAGTTGTATTTTAAACTTATCAGTGAATCCTTGCAGTTTACATGAATACAAGACTCAAATAAAAATATAAAAATCGGTTATTAAAAATAAAGATTTATTATTATTAGAAAGATAACTCTACTGAAGTTTCCTTTGTAATATTAAAAGTCATGAATCTTGTTTCTATTGCAGCGCTTTTTCAGAAGAAAACCAGTGAGAGATTTGCTTCCTTTGAAACCTGTGGCTGATATTAATATTGAGCCTTGGTGGATTGTACAGATTGGCTACATCACTGAGGATGATATCAAGGTTACAAAAGTATAATTAATAGCTAGAATTTTTAAAAGTAGCAAATTTTTCTTAGTAAACTAACTGAAAGTGAACTAGCTAGAATTTTCATCTGCGAGATTTACTTCACAGTTTAATATTTGTTTTAAATATTTTCTTTTGTAGATGGTGACAGAATCAGAAAAAAGAGTAATTGATAAAATCATTGATGATGGATGCCAAAAAGCAGGAGATTTAGATGCAAAAGATGTATATAGTAAGTTTTAAATTCAGTGTTAATGTGCTGATGAGCTGATGTTGTTAATTCTGTTTACCTCTAAATTACAAAGCTTTAACGCTTTCAGGTTGCACCCTTCGCTCCCCTGCTTTTCCCCCCACAGGTCGGGTTATTTTCGCACATTCTCAAAGTGCATTTATCATAAACCCGAGCATAATTGGAAATTTACTTTGGATCACTGATAAAGAGCTAATCTTTGTCTTTGAAATGGTATATTAGATGTTACTGGTAGTATTATAATAAATAAGAAATTTAGTTACAAAGAAGGGTAAAAGTAAGAGAAAAAATTTTTTTAAACAATATCTCTATTAGGAAAAAATAACAGAATATTACAAAACAGAAAAAAGTATTACTAAACAATGTAAAATTATATTTTATATTGTTATAATTATATTATAAACAATATAAAAATCTAGCCATTTCCAAATGCTTTGAAAATACTATACACAGGCTTCAAAACACATGGCAGCTTAGTTCTCTACTTCTGTGACTTCCGTCGGGATTCCGCGAGATATTACCATTAATAAACCCCATCTATTTGTGTATTTTTGAACTACAATAATATAATACATTCTTGGATTAAACGTATTCAAAAGTGATGCAAAGCAATGGGAAAGTCGTGCTCAGAGAACTGCCAAGTAACATAAATTTAGGGAATCTGTAGCTGCCTGTAGAACCTACGAGCAGCGACTTGAAAGTGTTAGTAATGCTTAGATTAGTCAAGATTTGTTCAATTCATTCTTCTAGTTTGCCTGCTTGTTTTTTCCCTTCTAATGTAAATTCATAATGCAGTAACTAATCCCTGATATCCTCAATGTATCTAATTGCAATTAATTATTTATATTTTGATATAAAAACAGTCCTTCTTGTTTTATATATTACTTTGCTATTATGCCAGTGTTTAACTGGTCAGATTGGTTAAAGTATTTTATTTATTTAACATTTTTTTAACATATTAGCATATTTTTATCTCTTAATGTCTGGATCTCCACAAGTTAAAAAAAAAAACAACTAAATTTTAAATTTAAATAAATGATTAATTTACAGTTTTAATTAATATTGCAATTATTTACATTATTATTTTTTTTTTTTCCTTTTCAGCTTTGTACAGTAAAGGACTTGTATACTTAGATGTACCCATTTATGATGATGATTACATTATAGGTAAGAATTTGATTCCTGTTTCAATAGATACTTTAAATAATTACTATTTTTTAAGGTACTTGTAAAATTTATTTCAGTATATAATAGCAAAATAATTCTTAATAAGCAGAAAATAATAACAATAACAACAAGAAAATTTTTTAACACCATTAAATAAATGTTGTTTTCATTCTATTATTATTATTATTAGTTGCTAATCGTGGTCAGATACATCCTTCAAAGGAAGACAGCCGTCTTAAAATCGTTTAAGTGTTGTTTTGCTTAGCATGGCAGCTTCTACATTAAATAGGATTCGTAAAAGGTTTTCAGGCTTTACAAATCAAAAAGCACGATTGACTTAACATTCTTTTTGAAAATTTCAATTCCTTTGATATTTATTATTTTTTTTTTTTTGTAGTTAAAAAGAAATTCCTGAAGAGATCCTGCAACTTTCGGCTCCTCTACATGCTCTCGAAAACTTTCCTCAAATCAGCAAGTGGCTCAAAAACCTGCCACTTGCTCTCAATACAACAAGCTCTTAAATTTTCAGGCAAATATTAGAAGCAAGTCGACACCAGCACCCTTGGCAGTGAGAAAAAATTATTTAAAAAACTACAGAAGTGTTAATTTCATTCTGAAATCTGGATATAAAGAATATCCAGATTTCAGCGTTAGTGGTTTCAATCCATGGTTTCATTCACCACATTCTCTTCCTCCAGGATCTTTTTATTTTTCGTTTCGTTTTTCTATATCTCTGCTGTGAAATGAGTTGAGAATTAATAGCAAAACTAGGCTGCAAAATCAATTTGTTTGTCGCTTTGCCAATTGGCATTTTTAATCGCAATCTCGACAAGCAAAACATGATTTGCGGCTCGGATATGTAAAGCGATGGCATTTTTGCCTAGCTGCAAATGGCAAATGGCAAGTTTTTAAGAGCATGTAAGCAGCCCTTAGTCTCTTTACAAAAATTGTAAGCACTTTTTTGTTTTTTTTTGAGTGACCAGAGAAATCGGTTATATTCTCTCTTGTAATATGCTCTGGTAATGATGGTTATTTATTCAGTTAATGTGAAAAATGTTGTATATCCTCTAGCTACATTAAACACAACTTTTTCTAGTTTTTCCTAGAAGTCAGTGTTTTAGTGAGAAACAAAACAGTGTCATTTTATGAATAGATTCAGGTAGTAGTAGATGGCATAGCATGGAATTTACATATTATTTTTTTAAGCAACGTTTTAGTTTGATATTGTTTTGTAACATTGATTTTAATGTTAAAGAGTTGAATATGTATTTTTTTATACTAATTATAGTTATATTTTCTTAAAACAGCTTAAAATGAATTTACTTCTATTTCCTTTTATAACTGATTATGATTTTTTACCTGGCAAGCTTAAACAAGTTTTATTTATAAATTAAGTGGTAATATTTTTGTTTTCTTTCTTTTTGTTTTCTTAGTTCCTCCTCTTGAAGGATTTGTCATGAATCGTGTACTTGGTGACTATTTTGAAACACTTTTATACAAGATTTTCGTTTCAATTGATGAACACACTCCAGTTGCTGAGGTCAGCTAATATTTTTACACATTCTGGCAAAAAATTGTGTACCTTTTAAAATAAAACTCGATATAAATAAAGATTTGTAATTTGTTTCAACAAGTGTATGTATAACAAAGTGTTTATCTGTTAATGATGTGGATTTGAAGCCAACAGTAGAATTCATTTGCTTTTTTAGTGTTAAGGCACTTTTGTGTACCTGTTGCAGTTAGATAAATTTTTCATTGTCATTAAATCTTGACAATTTGTTAGCTAAAACAAAGTTCGCCAATTCAATTCCTGGAGGGTTATACTCTAAAATTAGGTTGCATTTTTTTTTTTTTTCTTAAAAATAAAATAAAAAAAGTTTCCTTAAAAATAAAGTGGCAGTAAAATTGAAGACCTCTGAAACAGTCCTAAAAGAAACTTTCTAAGAAAGCACAAGTAAGATGCAGCTGTGAGTTTCGATAGCTGTTGTAGTATATGGGATTATACAATTTTCAATTTAGAACCTAATTTAACAGTATGCACTAAAGAGATTATACTATATTATTTGTACATATTATATTACATGTTATAAGAAGAGTCTTCATTTCCACAATGTACTAAATATTATAATAATTCACTAGGGGTGGACGAGTAGTGGTTTTTTGATTCAAGTCGAGTAGTTGAGCCAATTACTCGAGTATCGAGTCGAGTCGAGTAGCACGGGTTATAAGTAAAAGACTTAGTTTCCAATAGTTTTTTTTATAAAATTTAAAACAAACAATGTTCCTTATCTCTAAGATATTGGTTTACAATTATATAGGCCTACAAATGTATAAACTCAAAATTATAAAATTTTGACTTAATCATTTTCTTTACTTTTAATGTTAAAATATGTAAATAAATTGATAAATTTACCTGAAATGACCATTCTTCAAGATACAAATATAGTAAAAAAAGGGTCAAGTGTAAATAAAATAGTGTCAGGTAAGTAGTAAGCAGGCCTAATATAATTCTAATATTGCATTTAGAATTAATCAAGTAAGTAAAGTGCCCTAATAAACTACGATGGCAACATGTAAATTATAACTTAACAAAAATGGAATTGAACTTTGAAGTTTTCCTTCATAAGAGACCCTAGTGATCCTGGTGGCTGGTTGTTACACTAACTCAGTCTGGCAAGTATAGCGCAATGCATTCAAAAGGAATCAGCTGATACTATGACCACTTTCAGCACTGTTGTGTTGATCGATTTCATATTTCTGGGGAAAACTAACTGGAATGGATTAAAGTTTGGACTTTGACTGTGGCAATGTGAATGCGTGATAGAAACAAAGTGTATCTTATTTAGCATCGATTCACACCCACTTCGGTAATATCGTAATCTTTTAGGAAGGATATCGAACTTGTTGTTGAATATGCTGGAATTCTTGTAATGTTAAGAATCGGGTCATATTTATTTTTGGCAACGTTAAGAGGAACTTTTTTTTAACTGATACTGATACAATAAAGATTACTATGTGTCGTCTGCGATGCTGTCTCGGTTCCATCTGCACCGACTACAGTGTTCGGGAACAAAATAGATGACTGTTGAATTAATTATTCTACTTATTGTATGATTATACAACTTAAATCAGTATTCATGTAAAGGAATGGGGATTAAATAAAACAACACACACTCAAGTATGTTTTTAATATGTCAAACACATTTTTTGCAAAATAATAGCGTTCGGCATTTTCAACACTTTTTAATTACTCGACTCGCGTTTTCGAGTAGTCTCCACTACTCGCTCGAGCTCCAAGTATTAAAAAATACTCGACAGATACTTGAAAGCTCGAGTACTCGCCCACCCCTATAATTCACCCTTAAAACTCCATTTATTCTTTGCAATTGAGTTAGAATTGATTATGATAAACGAATAAGTATAGCTTTCTGAATTGAATGTGTGTGGAAGTGTATATAAATGAATGAATGAATATTTCATTTTGTAACTTTCTGTTTTGAATGAAGACGAGGAAAAAAAAAACAAATTGAATCTTTACATATTTTTTTTTTATTTTCTGTAGCTCGCTAATGTCCTTCAAATTGATCCTTCTTTAGTTAAGGTAAATATATTTATATTAAATCTCACACCTAATCTCAAAACTAAATTTAGTATTCTAAATTTTTTGTTATTTTCTTCATTTGTTAGCCTTTTAAAAGTTTACCATCGTGCTCCAATTACATTAAAGAAAATTGTAAATTATTGTAATTCTTCCGAGAATACTAGTTTACATTTGATAAAGTAATGCTGCTTTTATTTTTGCTTTCATTTAATAATAAATGTTTTATTTATGTATGTAAATCAATTGTCTCTGTTTTAGAATGCTGTTTCTATGTATTGTCGACTTGGCTTTGCCCGACGCAAAAATCAGGACACTGATTCTGAATATCATCCATCTTGGAGGGCAGTTAAAAAGACACAGACAAAGTGAGATTTCTTTAATTTTTTTTTTGTTTATATTAACTGCATTAGAAATTTATTCTTAAAAAAAAAAAGTAGCAGTGTAAAATCCTGCTTGCTTCTACTTTTTAAAGAAGCAAATGGCAGACTCCTTTTAAACCGTGATTGGCCAAATTCCCTTCTTCAAAGTGTAATAATCACACTAACATAATCACTGAGAAAAAAATAATAAATAAAGACATTTGTATGTCAAAAGTTAGCTATTTAGAAAGATTGATTAACTGTGTTTATGTAGGTACACTCCATTTGCTCTAAGAAGCGAACCACTTCTTCAACAAAGTAATTCCAGATTGAAATTGTGAATGATGAGATAATTGAATTGTGATGAAGAAGTCGGCAGCTCAAAGATGTTAAGAAACAATGCCTTAAAATATAATATAGCAGATTAAAAAAAATTAATAACTAAATGGGTAGTGAACTGAAAGTGAACTGATTTTTTTTTTTATTTATTTACAATACTTATGTACAATAGGTTGATAAGGTCAACCTGAGAGTAGGGTTAATAATATAAAGGTAAGTCTCTTAACGGGATGTCTTCCTGATTATATATTTCAAATCTCAATTTCACAATTAGTTATCATACAATGTTCAAATGTCCGGTGTAATTCATCTGCATCCATTTTCGTCTGGCTTGAACACTTGGAAACAGCAATGTGGTTGAATCACCTTTTCACTCGTGAGTTCGGATTGATACACAATGTTCTCTTCAAACGCTTGGTTTACTGAAATAAACAACTTCAAATAATACTATATTAACTTACACTGTATCACCAATATCACTATATCACTGCTACTAAATATCTCAGTATTAATATAATCACTACTGACTTTCACTTTAATAAAGCAAACGTAAACTAAATAATAATTATTCAGTTAATATCTGTTCGCAGCACTAATTCTAATTGTTCCTTTAGTTCTTATAATTCCTTAATTTATTAATGTATCACAACGAATAATAAATTTCCTTGCAACGTTTCAAATTAATAGTATTCCTTAATTTTGTTCCTTTAATTTTATGCTATATTCTTCTTCCTTACGGCGTTTTAATTCTCTTTAAGATTTAACGATTAATGGCTATTCATTTTGAATAGTTCACTTGAAATTTTACTCACAGTTCCTTGTGTGCTTTCATTGAATTGACGCTGCGTTGTTCGTATCCTTTGAGTCGAATTTGGGGCTTAACGCTTCATTCCTACAACTCGTAGAATAGTTTCCTTTGGTATGAATTTATAGCTTCAATGCGGAGGTTTCTCTGAATAATCCAAAATGCCACATTCTTCATCTTGAAAAATCATCGGCTTCTTCTTAATCTTTTCTTAGCTTCTCTTTGCTACTTCTGAAACGCTTCTCTTCGAGTTGAATTCACCGCTGCTTTGCATTTAGACATCTGACTTATCTCTCTTCTGCGCAGGCGTTCTTCATATCTTCTGCACAGGCTCTCTTCGGCGTTGTGTCATCGTGACGTCTTTGCTGCTTCTCATTAACGAGGCTTCATGGGATACCGCTTCCCGTGACACACTGTTTTCAAACGAGGCAGGTGCACTCTTTTATTAGGGATTTCCAGTGCATCACATATATTTAAATTAATTATAATTTCTTCCATTATTCGTATATGAAGTTTAATTTACATTTTGAAGCCTTTTAAAATTACTTACTATTTATTCCACGAATAATGGCTTCAATAACCATTGCTATGTTATTAAAGTAGTGGATTAAGAAATGAATAACTATCAGTACAGTGTAATTTTGAAATTTCTAATATATTTCGAAAAAACAATAAAAGAAAATAATAAAACTAAATATTTAGCCAACACACAAATTAAAAAGTTTAAAAGGTTATATTAACACTTTTAAAAAATTACGTTTTGGGCTCAACTAGTCGTTTACCAAATATTCGATGGATAAAAGGCGACTGTATCACAACTTCTGTTTTCAGTAAAACAAATAAAAGAGTGTATGATCTATATGTAAGTAATAAGATTTTGCTACAGTAAAGTGAAAATGCAACAGCATTGTATGAAGGGTCACTTATTCTATTAAGAATAAATTACTTTTCCCCTCATACATCTTTTGAGTTTTTACTTGCTGGGTAGCCCTGGCTGAAGAGAACCTAATAACCTCAAAGTAGATATCCCAGGATCTCAGCTTGACCCAAAAGGCTTCTCTATTATCATTTTACCATGAATTGGTTCCGCTTCCTTTTATCCTTTAGAAGTCTTTTGTTTTTCTTCTAAATTTCTGTTATTATTTGTTTCTTTGTGGTGAAATGCCTTTTGTGGTAGGCATAAAGCTGCCCAAGGATTTGAATTACCCATTTTATTGTTGTTTTTATTTTCTTGATTTTTAGTTTCTGAGGAGTCACTTGACCTATTAAGAAGTATTGTATTTAAGTATTGTTAATAATATAAAAGAGGCTTTTTTTTATATAAAAAATACTACTGTTTTATAACAGCTCTTGTATCTTAATTCAAATTTTTCTATAAATCTTTCTCTAAAGAACAACAGAGGAAGATTCCAATCTTTTGATTGATTGGAGCATCACAGAAAAAGGAAGTTCCGATGCTGAAGTTGCTAGCAAATCACCTGACTCCTGCAGTCTGGAAGAACAAGGTAATGAAACAAAATTGATAAGGTGTTCTTTTTTTATTTTACTTTGTTACTTTAGAACCAGTTCATATGGACATATGACTAAAAAGTAATATTGCACTAAATAAGGATGGAAATTTTAATTAGATGCTCACCATCTACCATCCAGTTTTTTTGATTTCGTGTTCATTCAAAAGAGTTTTAAACTCTTTTTTTTTTTTTTTTTTTCATGTGCTAGATATATGTGAAACTTTTTAATTTCTTTTTTTGTAAAGTAAATCAGGGGTGCAAGATATACTTGAGGGCAAGTTATATTCGAGTATATACAGTATATCACTTAAAATCCATCTTCTGACATTTTTCTTCACATTCTTATGTCCTTCAATATTTATTATCTTCCTTTCCAGGCAACTACTTTTAACCTCCTTCAATCACTCTTATCAAGTTTATCATTTCACTCAATGATATCTTGCATCTTTTGTTCTTCCATTGTTCAATGACGTCAACTCCAGTACCTTAGTTTGGCCAATCCTTATGTTTACCCACATCCATTAGCACAGTTTTCCGTTGCAGCCATTTGAGCAAAATATTGTAGACTTTCCCAACTTTTTTGTTGAATTCATTCCTTTTAACATTACCTGACTGGGTCATTATCATCCACCATAACAGCTATTGTGGAACCGTTATCATTTGCTCTGAAAGGGAATTCAGTTAGACTGATGCTTCTTACTAGATAACCTTCTCTGATCTCAATAATTTTCTTTGCATGCTTCCAGTTTCTTAATCCACCAACATTATTTCAGTTTATATGCATAGACTAGCAAAATCGCCATTTTTTATACGGGTTACAATGATGTGGATGAGAAAGAAATTGAAATTGTAAGATCACTTTGAAGTGGCAGGGAAAAGCATTGCAGACTGCTTAACTCAGTAATATTGCGAGTTACTCACACTTCATGGTCATCCCCCCCCCCTCCAAAATAAAAAAGTTTAGTTTTATACTTTTTACATTCCATGTCTACACTATGGAACCTACCCACATGCCAAATTTCAAGTTTGTAGATATTGGGAAGTATGCTAAACATTTCGAACAGACACACACACACACACATCCATAAATTTCCCTTTTATATTACAGATGAAATCCCGTAATAGAAAAAAGTTAATTTTTATCATGAAACTATATTTTTTAAAGATTGCATTTACCATTGTATATCTATTTCACTACTGGAACTTCTGTGTTTCTTAAATACTGTAGTGTTCCAGATGACTTACATTTATATGCTTTACAAAAGTGGAGACAGAACTGCTTACGTTACATTGCCTTTTTAAATTTCCAACTTCTGTAAATTCTACAAGGAAGATGCAAATTTCATTATATGACTAATCAGTAGATCATGTAACAACTCAGTTGTATTTGCATTTTATCAGAGTTTACAATTTTATATATGGACATGACTAAATACATGTTATTTATACATTTATTAAAACTCATCATCAAGTTTTATTTTTTATTTATTTTTTTTTTTTTCCTAATTTAAGTTTTACATCTTGCTTACTTACTAATGTAATCGATAATAATTCTAATTGAGAATTTTAATTTTAAACTTACAGAACCAGCTGTTTTGCAGAGTTCTGGCTATGCCAAACGCATAGCCTTTCTGTTTGACTCAACTTTAACAGCTTTCTTAATGATGGGGAATCTTTCACCGGTAAGTACAGACAGACACTTGAGATCAGTAAAAAAAAATTAAAATCACTCTTCTATATCCTTCTTCTACTTGTTCAGAATTGATAAGGAAGTGTTTGTTCATTCGTTCCATTTCTTCTTCTGAAAATGTTATCTGATAAATCTGTAAGCTGTAAAACCGTAACACCTCATTTGAATGTAGATTATCTTCTATGTAGTTGGAGACGAAAAGAAAAAAGGATTGGTTGTGGACCTCCTTGGTAAATTAGGAACTCAGGAGATATAAATTTTCTTTCAATTTAAAAGTTTACAGAATCAGTAATATCATTCAGTAGCTGATTGACAGTTTCTACACATGATGATTATAATATTCTAAAGCCGAACAGGATTTTGATTATAGGATATTATAATCAAAATGTATAGAAATTGTCAACCTATATTACAGATACTGTAACTTTCTTGATACAGATATCTTATTCAGGCTGACATAGTTTCACTAATACACTACATTGGAGTTATTGTTAAGTGATTTGGTGTGTAACAGTCATTTTAACAATAGATGGATTCAGAATCAATATAAATCCTCTGTTTTTAACACGAATGGCTAGTTGTACCAATCAAGTTCAGGGACTAAGCCTTGGTCAAAATGACAATGGAAACCTCGTTTAGCTTATCGGTATTGCACTACTTGAGTTCTAAAGAGATATTCCGATTGAGTGCATCATCAGAGTGAACTGCCGAATTCAATTGTTTAGCTTGCTGAATCCTAGTTCAAGATTGGCATTGGCCGATATATGAGTTGGGAATCCTTTGCTAAAATAAAAGAATATAATTTTTAAATAACAAAGTTTCATTATGAAGCCTGAATAGATGAACATTTCTAATTTAATTTCATTATACTGTAATTTAACTATTCGAATCAGCATAGTTTGAAAAGCTGTCGAACCTCACAATAACAACCAATATAGTGTTTGTAAGTAATCAAATGAACACAGAACAATTATAAAAATTAATACAAACTTATCTTTATTTTTTTTAATATTGCATTTTTGATGAAATAAATAGTTATAGCTATATAACACATTTTGTTCAAAAATAATAGAAAGTTCCAAATTCCATAACAGTTATGTAAAAAAAAAAAATAAGTAACCCTCATTAAAAACAAAAACAAGATAAAGTAAATCTATAAAATTAAAATTTATTGATTTGCTTTATTAATTGTTCACTGATTTTTGAGTGACAACTGATAATATAAACCATGTGTTCTGATCAAATCACCGTGCTTTTTGCACAGGAAGTAATATGTGTTGCACTCTGGAATCAGCTTACAATGTATTATGCGTTTCTGCTTTGCTAACTTCGATCTCAGAACTAGTGATTAATCTCATCACACTTTGTTTGCTGCAATATCGAAAAATCTTGACTGCAAGTTTTGGCTTAATGTGGTTTTCATAAATCACAGTCAGTTTGGTGCAAGAAGGCATAAGAATTTTATAAAATTTATGCTCGAGTGTCTGATTAGTTGGCATTCAGTCTGGTATCTTGCATTTCCAAAATGTTTAAAAACTTCACATTATCTGTTTACAACCTGATAAATTACATGTTGAAGTTTCTGGAAAATAGGGAAGCATATGCTTGAAGCTGAGCAATTGTACACAACACTGTACCTAATCCTTCAGGTATCCCCATTAGAACTTATGACCTTATTCCACCGATCTATGAGTGCAAACATCCCATTGTGATAGAAGTCTGGCAAGCTAGAATTGAAGAAGGTGTCTAGGCAACATTTTATATCATCATCAGTAGCAAAGATTTTCTCAGCAAGAAAATTGGACAAAGACCCAGAAAAGATGGAAGTTGGACAGGGCGAGGTCCACAGAATAAGGGTGGAGTGCGACAATATTTCTTATTCCAGCTCATGCAATTTTTGCTGAGTCTAAAATGCGGCATGCGGACAAGCATTACACTGATGGAATACAACTCCATGTCAGTTAATCAACTCTTGTATACTTTTCTTGCAGTGCAGCATGGAGATTTTCCAACTGTTGGATGTAGGAATCCGTTGTGATGGAGTGTTCTGCAGTAAGAGCTCATAGTTAATCGCACTGCAGCAATCCCACAGCAACTCAGCATCATATTCTGTCCATGCAGTGGTGGCTTTGCAACCTTCTTTGGGGATTGTCCCTGCTTGGTCCATGCTCTGTGTTGCCTAACATTCATGTATGTGACCCATTTTACTTCATCTGTGACTAACCTATGCAAAAAGCCCTCTCGATTTTCTCTTTCATGCAGGACAACAGCAGTGGAGTAGTGTTGCATCTGATTGTGGTCTGACAAAGCATGGGGT
>JAFIDM010000001.1:103010764-103035771 GCA_023159025.1 Thereuonema tuberculata
TATTATCCAGCTGAGGTTCCACAGACGCTCTCCCGTGACGTTTCCCCGTGGATTGTTGTGTGACCATGTTGAAAGGGAGTGTAGTTCCAGGACAGGAATCACGCCATGTTGATATGCAACAGCGGTTTTACGATGAATTATCTCAAGTAAGAGCCAATGCTGCTAAAAAATGTCTTTTTTTAACCGAAACCAGTTACCAAAAATTAATGGACGATGTGAAAAAGGCTAAGACGACCATTAAGAAAGAACCACGGGACTATTGGCTGGTAAAACACTATAATGTCATGATGGTGGAAAATAAGAGTAAGTTGATGTATCCTGTCAAAGAAGGTGTGAGTGCCATACAGTTTTACATCGCGGACTCCGAGTTATTTGACATACTTCATAAGGCTCATTTGGCTATTGGTCATAGAGGACGGGACAGAATGTTGAAAGAACTTTCATCCAAATACAAGAACGTTACCCGTCGTGATATTGAATTGTATATTAACCTTTGTGAGCCTTGCCAGAAAAAACAAAAAGGTGTTGTGATCAAGCCAATGGTTTTTTCTGAATTCAACTCCTGCTGTCAGGTCGATCTCATTGACTTTCAGTCCCATCCTGATGGGGAATACAAGTTTATAATGGTGTATCAAGATCATCTCACCAAGTTCATGGTTCTCAGGGCCCTGAAAACAAAGAGGCAGAAGAAGTAGCATATAAGCTCTTAGACATATTTACGTTGCTTGGGGCCCCAACGATTCTACAGTCCGATAACGGCAGGGAATTTGCAAACAATGTGGTAAGCAGCCTAAAGGAGTACTGGCCCACCTTGAAGATTGTTCATGGTGAGCCGCGCCACTCACAAAGCCAGGGGAGCGTCAAAAGAGCTAATCAGAACATTGAAAATATGCTGTGTGCTTGGATGCAAGATCAAAAAACTGGCTGCTGGAGTGAGGGGTTACGATTCGTCCAACTTATGAAGAACAGCTTTTCATTCTGGGATTAAAAGATCACCATACGAAGCTCTCTTTGGCTGCAAAGCTAAAGTAGGCCTCCCAACATTGTCCCTACCTGACGATGTTTTACAAGACTTGGAAACAGAGGAAGAGCTCGAAAAAATAATAGAGAGTGTACAAACAACACAAGAGCAGAAAGACAGAGATGAAGAAATGCAAGAGACAGCGCTTTCTGTAGAAGACATGCACGAGAATGCAATTCATGATGACGGAAACCAAAGCAGTGGTGAAGCCATGGTTATCAAAGAGCCTTCTATTTCCGTGGTTACCGAAGACCCTTCTTCTTCCACTACCTGCTGCATCTGCTTAAAAGAAACTAGCGGTGCTCATACATGTCGAAAGTGTAGCCGAAACGTTCATGCCATCTGTGGGCATCCCCCTAAAGACGATGCTGACGACAATGAAGTAGAAGGTTATGTGGTTAGCATTTTGTGCACTGTTTGCTTCAATATTTAGAAAGCTATCAAAAATAAAATGGAATCGAAATCGAACTTCGAAATGCAGGCTAAAAAAATGAAAAGGGATTCTGACAAAAAATTTCCTCCTGCGCCTTTGGGAGCCACTGTGCGAGTTCCCATTCCCGATGTTGACAAAGGGCGGGGAGACTTGCGAAATCTGTTGGCAGTTGTTATGAGCATGACAGAAGATGGCTTTTACCGGGTTGGAACTGCACAAGGAATGTTGAAACAACTCTATGCCAGATCAGAATTCACAATATGTCAAAAGGATTTAATGAAAGCGGAAGACGTTCCTGACCATGAAATTGCTCTCCGATCTGCTGCCACTTCTCAGTCCACAGGAAGCGGCCAAGGATTCGTCAGGTAGGTGTATGTGCAAGACGAAATGCCAAACTATGAGGTGTCTTTGTGTGAAAAAGAAAATTAAGTGCAATTCAAAATGTCATTCTACTCTCCTTGCTGCAACAAGTAGCTCATTCCAGTTGGTTTCTACTTGTTTTCACTGGTATCAACATCCTGTCCTTTTTATTTAGCAATTCTTCACTAATTCGTGAAACATGAATGTGCAAGACTTAAGTGCCAAAATATGAAGTGTTTTTGTGTGAAATAAGAAAATTAAGTACAATTCTAAATGCCATTCCAGTGTTACCTACTGTAACAAGTACTTCAATCTCAGTTCTGCTGTAATGATCAATAAACGCTTTTGTTGTGCTCTTCTGTCACTTTGCCTAAATGATACTTGTCATTCTATATAATGCCTAGGAATTGTATAGAATGCCTAGGAAAAGTATGCAAAATCTTTACAAAAACTGATATTTCATACCATCAGGCATTCTGTACATTTCCTAGGCATTCTATAATAGAATGCCGGGATTTCACACATTGCCGGTAACATATATATCTTTCTTAGTATTGTCCACCTTGTGCATTCTCTTGTTTCCCTTCATTTTTCATTTCCAATCATTGCATGTTAAGGAATACTTGTCTTTAAAAAGAACTGTAAATCAAATAAAGACTAAACGCTTTGAAATTTCAGATGTTATACTTTGTGAAGCTACAGTTTATCGCAATAAATGTGATATAAAGTTAATAGAAATTACGGAATAATATTTATTTCCTTATTTCAGAAGCCATTTCATGCCACAAGTTTGCAAAGCACAGAAGGCAGATTAAGTGAACTATATTTTCCTAAATAACTTGAGTTTCCAGGAGAAATGTTTATCAGTAGTTTCTGATGATGCTTAAAATCAAGCAAAAAGGAGATGAGTGTATGACCTTTGAAACAAGAATCTGTCTCTAGGGATCATTTACAAGAGCACTTGCTCCTACTGTTTAAAAGACTGGCTAAATAGGAAATCTATACAATGATGAAGGAAGTAGCAGGTAACTCAATTCATCATTGCAGTGAATCTGTTAATCATAATAACAGTAGAACCTAAAATGATAAAAAGTAGTAATTTGGACTTAATATCTTTTTTTTCTTTTTTTACTTTTTTTTTAAAAAAAAAATAAAGACTTCAGTTTCTTTTCTTTCTTTCTTTCTTTTTTAGTCTTCAGTTAAACAGAAGACAATATTGCTGATAGCATCTATCCATTCCTCTCATTGAGAGGATGGGCTAATACATAGATGTGTTTTAGTATACACGTATACCTTTAAGCTTGATTACAATTCAAATATGTGATCATGTTGGTATGTTGGATTGATGATGCTTAACTAATTTACAGTCTGTTTTGGTGAAGTAAATTGCTCTTTAAGGAATATAATTTTAATAATGGCCTTAATTTTATTGAGATTATACTTCATAACAGTGGATGAATTGGATACTTGGGGATCTCTGAAGTGAAACGTATTGTTTCATTTTGGATGACCTCCGTTTCACTGTAAGAATTTGTAGACCAAATAAGCAAAGTCATTGCCAAATAATCATAGAATAATTTTCAGAAACAGTTGTATTATACAGTGTGATTCAAAATTCCCTTTTTAAACTTTAAAGGTATGTCAGGAATACAAAAATAAATCATATTCATACTGGAACGTAAGTCCACAAACGCCACCTGAATGTTGTATAAGGTACAATACGGTTCACAAATAAAAGACAACATTAGCACTATGTTTGCATAATGTTGCATGTGCAAGGGATGTAACCACTCCTTGTGTAATACTCGCCACACGCTGGATTGAGGGAGAGCAAGGTGATGCGCAATAGCTCGTGTACTTGTAATTGGATTGCGTTCAATTCAGTGTACAACCTCTTCCTCCATGGCAGGTGTGCGTGTTGATCATTGCGACCACAATCCATTCCTGTTTCTGTCGATTGATCCAGTTTCACACAATCTCTGGTGCAAACTTGCAAACGTTTGATGATTGGGCACACGTCTGCTGGGGAACCGTTCGCGAAATAGTCGTACATCAGCTCATCCGTTTACATTCGCTACCCCATAGGCTGGGAACCCCCTCCCTCAACATTAATGAAATGATACATCCTACTCGTACAAAGTCAACATCTCAAATGACAATGACTCACTGCTCAACTAATGTACTGACAGACAGCGCTCTCTAGCACATTCGGGTGATGTTTGTGGACATACGTTCCACTATGAATACAGTTTATTTTTTCCTGACCTACCTTTAAAGTTTGTACAGGGAATACTGCTCCCTGACTATGCTGCAGGATTTCAGGAGTTAGTTCATTCTGAGCCATGTTACAAAACAACCACACTATAACCAATGTCTACAAATTTTCTCCAGGTCATTGATTCTCACTCCAAATGGATTCTGAATATATTCGTAAGTGAAATCCACCCATATTTGCGATATTTACTGCACTCTGTTTCGTGAATCCTTTCGTTAATACTTTTGCAGGAATTTCTTTGTTTGATAAACATCCTTTTTTTTTTTTTGCTGCTTAATTCAGCAAGAGGGTAAATGTTCCTGAAATTTCCAAGAACCTTTTCCCTCTCAAGCAGACACTGGATCAATTATCTGGAGAAGCCTTCTGCAGTGCAAAATTTGCAAATGACCATTAACATTTATCTCAAAAATCTTTTTCAATGACAGTGTCAAGAAGTAAGACTGCGGTATAAGGGGAGCGGTTTGTATATAAAATTTAAGAAATCTCGTGAACGAGTAAATTCGGATTTTCTTTGACAATTTAATCTTAAGTAATTTTATAATTTTGATATTTGAATTTTGTAAAATGATTTTCTTTATATATTCTGATCTAGGTTAGTTCTCTTTGGTTCAAGTTGTATATTTATTCCATAACAAAATGTGGACCTCCAACACTTCTGTTAGTTAAAGGAACAAGGCTGCGCAAGTTACCAAAAGTCTTTCGGGTACTTACAAATACATTTCTATCTTTCCAAACCTCATTTCTCATTGTTTTTCAAAATGTTTTAACAAAATTTTAAAGATTGCAGTGATGATTGAATCTTATTTGTTTGTTTTTTCTTAGCATTATGACCGTTTACTTATTACCACATGGGGCCATGATCCTGGAGTCATTCCTACATCCAATGTTTTATTAACATTGAATGATGCATTAACTCATTCAGCAGTATTAGTACAGGTAAAAAAAGAATCAATGTTGTATTAATGTATTTTACTTATGTACATAAGCAATTTCTTGCAAAATGTAATAGTTTTACAAATTTAAATAAATTATAGTTGTGTCATGTAGACAGGAATACGGTTGAAGAATTGTTTTAAAGAAAGTTGGAGGATATTTGAAAGGAGCTGAGTAGATTATCTTTTGCTTAATGATTTTGTGTTGAAAATTAGCAGGTTTTCTTAAAAATAGAGGGTGCAGACTCAGTAATTTCTAAGTGAACAGTTGAGTAGATGCACTGTCTTCTATTATCATTTTAAAGGAAGAACATACGATAAACTTTGACAATTCTTCATGAATATGACAGATTATCAGTGGATAATGCTTTTGCCAAGAAATGTTCGTTTTTGTTTTATGGTATATAACCTTTTTTTTCTTTCTTAACACCTTGCAGTACTTTAAATTATAACAAACATTAAATTTAGATGGAGTCAATATTGTTGACATTCCTTTTTTTTTTAACAATGTAGCTACTGTACTGTTAGGTTTTGTCTGCTTTTGACTAGCATTCAGTGGAAGGAACATTTGTACTTTGATTTCAGTGAAAAATATGTGAAAATCTCGGATTAATCTGACCAACAAAATGGAAGAAAGAAGACGCTCATAAGATGAAAAAAAAATTGCTGTATACTTACAATGAGTCACAGTGTCTTTCGCAAAAAAGATCGATAATAATGATGATGATTTTTATTACATAAGAAATTTGTCTTTGACTTAAAAAGACATTCGAATTCTATTCTATTTAAAAGTGCAATTCATTTGTCTTGAAGTAATCTTTTAGATATCATCTATTTGTAATAACAGTGGTAATCCAAATTTAAGATTTTAATAGAGCTATACCCTATATACGACAAGCTTGCATTTTTCTTGAAAGAAAAGTTATTGTAATTGTTTTTATTATTATTATTTTTTTATAATAAAATTTAAAGTTTGTTTTTTTGTTAAAACAAAAGACGGGCTTGGTAATTTTGAAACACAGACACTATAATATATGATTGAAATATGAAGTTTTAAGTAGCAGTAATTGAAACCTTTTTTATTTCCCCTTCTTTAGGCTTTTGGTTTATGTGGAGATGGGGAAACAGTCCATGTGCCATTTCCTTTTGATAAGTCCCAAATCTCCGAGAGTCAAACCAGTCAAGGTATCATTTTTTTGTTGGTGCTGTTGTTGTTTTATTCCATTGTTCAGGGCATACCTGAATTGTGAAAAAAAAAAAAAAAAAATGAATGAACCAAATGAATATTAAAAAGAAAAATTATTAACATTAGAAAGTCTTAGTGATTGATAATTCAACAGGAGAAAATGCTACAAAACAAAACATGATTTTGATTAATGCAAAGACATTTTTCATTTTTGAATCAAACTTTTAATAAAATCTATACTAATTTAAAAAGTTAAACAGATTGGTTTTGTAAGCAGGATATGTTTAATATGAATAAAAAAAAGTAACCAATTAAGAGCAGTTATTAGGCTCTTTTGTGGGAACTGAATTCCGTTTATTTTGAAATGGCAAAACAAAGGAAAACCGATTAATTTTCACGAAAACCTATTCATTCTATCCAAAGTTTTGTGGAAGCTTACATGGGCACTAAGTTATTGTTCTGGCCTTTCAGATTGATTTTCTAATAGAAATAAATGCCTATTGCTATTATATTTTTAGATAAAAAAAAAGTAAGCTATAAATTAGTCAAATTTTGCTAGCATTTTCATTAGCATGTTTAATAATGTAACACCATTTTCGCAGTCTTAGCTGCTGATCTTCACCAAGCACAAAATAATTTGCCAGATGAATGTGTCAAATTGGTTAAAATGGTTGATTCAAACTTCAGAGTCCTGCTGCAATTATTGTCCAAAGCTCTAATAACTTCAGCAGTACCATCATGTAGTTTTTGAAATGAGTTGTAAAGTATTTATATAAACACTTTATATATACATACAGAGTGTATAAGTTAGACCCCGGTCAGCCCAGTAACAACAACCTGGGAGCCACTTTCAAGAGCAGTTTAAACGTTTTCACAAGAATAAAAGTATTCTAATACAAGGCAGACATCAGAATGCTTCACCTATATACAATAGTGGGCATGGACTGACGTCGTTATGAACATCTCGTGAGATTGAACGTGCGTTAGTGAATGTGCAATACTTCACAGTGGCAGGCAGGCGGTGCATTCCGGTTGACATTAAAGCAGCTTGTGTCTGTCATTAAGTTTATTTGTAAGTTGAAGGGCAACATCTCTGCAGCAAGACGTTTAGTTGATGAGGAAATATGGGTTTTCTCCAAAATGTGAAACAATGACTGCAGTCAAGAAGAAATTTGAAAACACGGTTCTGTTGTAACAAAACATGCTGCGAAAGGGTCACACGCCACATTCACTATCGAAGAGAAGCAAAATTGACCGAAGCAAAAACAAAATACTGAAGCAAAATCGACTAAGTCATTTGATTATCGTTACTGCATACAAAATTGATCAGTTCAACTAACATACCTTGGTGTAGAATCTTTCATTTTTATCCAGTTTTAATTAAGGTGAATTACAGGGAAAATTTTATTCTGCATTTATTTAATATATTTTTTTTTTAATTTTTATTGATTTAGGTAGTTTATCATTAAAGCTCCAGAATCATTTTTCTGTGGACTGTCTGTCTCATCACTTCGATTTGACTCACATGTGTGGTTACGTTACAATGCTTCGCCTGTCTGGTCCTGGTCTTGTGGCTCCTCCTGGTATTCAAATAAATTCTCCAAGGTACAGGGCTGAAGAAGGGACACTCACCCCAACAGAAACACCTAACAAAGAAGCGAGTCCAAGTCTTCGGGGCAGTCCATCAATGCCTATTAACGGCTTCAAAGATGCTTCGGCAGCCGATGTTCTGGCTGATGAACTGGATCGTCTTGATACCAAGGATGATGCATCTCTTGGTTCAGGAGAGCCTCATGCAACTGCAGCCAATGAAGGTGGAAGTAAAAAGGATATGGTACTAGACTTACACCAGAAGAACGAGTACTGTGAGCAAATGTGGACTTTACTTGACTGCTGTTTTGGTATGCCATTGTTTGATGCCCAACTAAACCAGGACATCTGCCAAAGAATCAGAAACCATGCTCTGTGCAGCAAAGATAGGTAATGTACATAGGTATTCCTTTGACTATTGTTTGATAATTTAAAGGATAATGTATATTCTCTTACGAATTTATACTTCACTCACAAATGATTTTTTTCTTCGTTATGCTCTGCATTTTATTTCACTTTTAAAACAAGAACAGGTAAAATTTCAATAGTTTTCCTTATCTTTATCAAACCTAAGATTAAAAGTAAATAAATTAACCCTTTGTTAAGGGAAGGATAACTGTATGTGATGTATCCTGTTTACAGGTCATTTTAATTTAAATGCTCTTCAAGAATTTCCTGTTACTACATTTCTCGTTACCAGTATTAAAATCTTAGGAGTGATTGATATTCTGAGAATATTCAGTAACATTAAAAGTAGTGATTCCTCTTTAAAAATCTGTAAAACATCCAAATCCTGTAAAATAATCAGACATTGTAATTTCTTGATAATTATTGATATATTTCTTGATAATTATTTAGTGTTAGATAGATTACATTACCTTCAGATATCTGCCATTAGTTAGATGAGTAATTATTTGTACTTAAAAGTTTTCATTTATTATTACTGTTCCTGTTGGTATTTGCTATTTGACACTTAACAATAATCTTGTTTGTAATTTGATAAGGGCAAGTCATTTCAGAGTATTTGCGAAATACAATCTATTGTGGCTAAACTGATCCTCATTTCTTACCCAAATGTATCTATAAAAATCATTGCAGTCTTAGTTGATTTTAAGCTGTTAACTGCATTTGTACATTTTATGTAGAAAAGATGCAACAACCTAAACATCAATGTCAGTAATCCTTTATAAACTGTTTTGCATATTGCACAGGGTTATTCTAAAAGATGGACCCAATTTAATTCATTTGTATTTAATGACGTATAAATTGGACATGAACAATCTACATATTAATAAAAATAGGAAGTTTCAAAGTTTTTTAACACAGTTTATAAATGTTCAATGTGTCCCCCTCTGCTGCATGGCAAACATCTAAGCGATAGCCAAACCTGTCCCACACGCGAATAAGCATGTCTTGTGTTACTGAGTTCACCGCAGCAGTGACATGGTTCCGCAGGTGGGCCAGAGTTGTTAGTAGAGGTAGGACGTGAACAGCCTCCTTAACATAGCCCCACAAGAAAAAGTCACATGGCATGAGATCAGGAGATCTCGGTGGCCAGAAGTGTAGAGCCAAGTCTTGATTTCCCATGTGATCAATCCATCGCTGAGGAAGGGACTGATTTAAAAATCCTCAGACATCACGGTGCCAATGGGGCATAGCTCCATCCTGTTGGAAAATGAAGTCTTGTGAATCTTTGGTAAGTTGAGGAAAAAGCCATTGTTCCAACATGTTCAGGTACGTTATTCCACTTACAGTGCTTTCCTCAAAGAAGAATGGTCCATAAACTTTTGTCCGTGATAAGGCACAGAACACGTTTAGCTTCGGCAAGTCTCTCTCATGTTGCAATGTTGTATGGGGATTTTGCAGACCCCATACACGAACATTGTGTCTATTCACTTTTCCACTAAGATGGAGCGTAGCTTCATCGCTAAAAATTAAGCACAGTAGAAACGCGTCATCCTCCATCATTGCTACCATATTAATACAAAATTCAATACAATTTACTTTGTCATTCTTAAGGAGAACCTGCACAAGTTGTAAGCGGTAGGGCTTGTACAGCAAACGCCATCTCAAAACTCACCATAGACTTGGTTGGGGTATTCCTAGTTCTCTACTAGCTCTATTGGTTGACTTTCTTGGACTACGTACAAAACTGCCTTCTATTCGTCTGACATCATCCTCTGACACACACTGTCGGCCTGGGCTTTTTCCTTTGCAGAGACATCCAGTTTCTTTAAATTGCTTAAACCAACGGCGTAAGCTTTTCCTAGTTGATGGTTCAATGCCGAATCGGAGACGAAACACACGCTGCACTGTAACTGCAGACTCACTTTTGCAAACTCAAGAACGCAGAAAACCTTATGCTGCATAGTAGCCATCTTACTCACAACTGACAGTGACACGAAATGCCTGCCTATTGGCGCGAGTACCCTAGCGGCCGTTTGCGCAACTATCACCGCCCAAGCGGTGGGAAAACAAAACTTTGAAACTTCCTCTTTTTATTAGTATGTAGATTGTTCATGTCCAATTTACACTTCATTAAATACAAATTAGTTAAATTGGGTCTATCTTTTAGAATAACCCTGCATTTCGTTGTAGTAATGACTTCAGACTTTCTGATCAGCTCAGTTTCATCTTAAGTATTGCAATTTCTGATAAACTGAGCCATGTTCCTGCTCTTCTTATTTTTTTAACCATCTATTATTTCTATTTCTGAAAAGATAAAAGTTCAGTTCAGGTGTTGACATTGACTTCTGAATTCCTTCTTTGCATTGACATGTTTTCAGATGGAAATATTCGGTTGATTAATATTCAGAACAATTAATATTCCAATTCAGTTGTGGCTCCTTATATATTCACTCAGATGAAGAAGATAGTTGTATGTAAATGGCATCATCAAAGCATCCAAACTTTACTCTGTGGTCATTGATTGGCTCACCTGGGAGGTACTCAAAGGCACAAGTGTGTGTGGGGGGGTTTTTCCCCCTCCATCTCTAGATTCTTCATTATATCAATTGAAGGGGCAAGTGGGTGAAGGTGTTATTTTCAACAATGTACTTTTGAGAAAAAACTGTCTAAAGTTTTTGTTCTAGCAATTTATTCTGTATTAGAAATACCTTTATCCACCAAATGTCTACGGATCTATGCATCCAACACTCTCCAAATGAAAATATGTGGGTTAAAGCTGCACAAAACTTCTTCATCCATAAAAAAAAACTCAATTTTTTATAAATTGTAATATAACCTTCGTCCACTTACCCCTTCAATTAAAAGAATTCTTGCTTATTTTCTTGGTGCTATGTTTAATATGGAAAACAGTTGCTTAAATATAAAACAAAGACTCTGATAACTTCCAAGTGTAAATTCTAATCTGTCAGTTTTTGTCTCCTAGTATGATCAGGGTCATTAATTTTAAGGGAAAAAAAAGCAAATATTAAATGATTATGATTTTTATTTGCAACAAGAATTTAATGTTTAACACAGATACTATGTGTAATTATTATTTTTTTTTATTTTTCAATTTTACAGTTTGCATTTACTTACCATGTCAAATCGGAAATTAACTCTTGGGCTACTTTCATTCATTGCTGAAATTCAGGTAAAGTATCATCCTTTAGTTCCAAGTTTTGGTTAATTTTGTGTTGCTGCAGCTATTTGCTACAGAATACTAAAAAAATATCAATGTATTTACAATCATTCAACTTCTTTTTTTAATTTTCATACTCTCATGAATTGTGCTAGTTGTTTTAAACTGTTTTGATTATTAGAATAAGATTTTTTTCTTCATTGATTAACATAATTTAAAGAGATATTAAAATATATTTTTTTCCTTCTGAATTCTTTCAGAGTAGCATTTAATTACATAACGTCAATGTACTAAGTTTGATATTTTAACATATTAATAAATGATAACCTTTTGCTTCTAAGTGTGTAATAGAATCTTGTAATTCAAATGAAATAATTTAATTTTTAAGTTCAGTTCAGTAACTTGCCTCCTGAAATCTGATGTAAGGAAAAAAGTATTCTTTGTTAACAGAGTTTCAGTTTGTGCACAGAACTTCGTTTTTTGCTATAGTGTGAAACAACTAAAAGTATTTCACAGACTTATCATCTTTGACTGTGGTAAACTAAGCAGCTAAGTTCACTTTCACAGTTGGAACAAATATCTATTTTGAACTTACTTTTTTTTAATCTAACTCAATTACTTAATAATTAATACTCAATTTGTATAACTTACATCATTTAAGTTGCCCAAGAATACTACACTGTAAGTCACATCTTTGCAAACTTTGGAACACTCTTTCTTTGCTGTCTGCTATGGAATCTTCCTTCCTGTTGCTCCCTAAAACTATTCTCTTTGTTTTAAGCATTGACGCTTCCTATACAGTGGAACCCCGCCATTCGTCCGCCTCGCTATTCGTACAACTCGTTATTCGTACAATTTTTTCAAGTAAAATTGAACTCGCCATTCGTACGCTTGCTCGCGATTCGGACAGCGTAACCTTGTTATTTGCCACCCCACGCGGTCGCTTCAGTTCAGTCTCGTGCTAGCTTCCATACGCTACGCATCATCCACGCAAGCTTCATGAAACTTTGTGATATTTTATTGTTATTTTTTGTTATTTTTATTGAAAATAGTGCAGCCATGGGTCCAAAAAAGATTACTGATTCAACTAAGCCTAAAAGAAAAGCAGTGAGAACCACAATTGAATTGAAAAAAAAGAAATCGTTGCGAAGTTTGAAAGTGGAACTCGTGTCTCTGACCTGGCAACTCAGTATGGCATGGCAAAATCAACCCTATCGTCTATACTGAAAAAGAAAGACATAATAAGAGAGGCCTATATATTTATTGTTTTCATAGTTTTTATGTATTTCACGCTTAAAGTATTATTACAAAGGTTTAAATAAGCAATCATCTCTGGGTTCTGGAACGGATTAATCCAATTTACATTATATCTTATGTGAAAAAATGATTCGCCATTTGTACAAATCGCCATTCGAACTGCCTCCTGGAACGGATTGTGTACGAATAGCGGGGTTCCACTGTATTTGATTCAAATAAAGCAACCAGGAACAGCTTGCCATGTTGCCAAACAGTCATGCATTTGAAATGAAATTGCTTTTTCTGCATTACTACAGAAACAGGAATGGATCTGTTAACATGAAAGAACATTTAAAAATATTTACTTCTTGTTTCTTGCTATTATCTGAATGCTTGCAATTCCTCCAAAAAATATTAATTTTTGTTAATTAACATCATTGCAGGACGTCAAATGTATGCTTGACTCTTCTTTGGATGGATCCAGCAGTAATTTCAAGAAACCGAATGAAGATCTTCCACATCCAGTGAAGAATCTCCTTTTCAGTCATGGAAAACTGGAGCCATGGAACGGAAAATGAAAGAAAGATGTAATTGCATTCAATAAAGGGGCCAACAAGTTATGCCATGTCTATGCACCTGAAGTACAGACATTTGCGAGAGAAGGAGGGGAGAAGGGGAAATAAAACGACACATCTGCAAGTGGTCTGTGAACTTTCTTTTTTGTCAGAAACTAGATTGAAAGAGAGCTTGAGACATTGGTTACAGAAGTAAAGAATATACTAATAGTCTTTGTTTTATCAGTTACACAATTGTTATAAATTATCCTTGCCATCGAATTGTAGGCATCCCATGCAGCCATTTAAAGAAAATGGCAGATGTTAATTAAAAGCAGGAAAAAAAAAATCATTGATTGATGTCATATCATACTTGAGCATCTCTTAAACAAAACTATTTCATTAGATACTACTGTATCAGAATGATGTTTGGCTTACAGTTCGATCTGATTTTTTTTATTGTAGACCTATTCAGTGGTTATGATGAAGATTTTATTCGAGATAGAATTCTTTTTCTTAGGGGGTCTTCTAAAATTAAAAAAGCTGAATCATTTTTACAACTTGAATTGCCATTCCATTATTTTTACGCATCATTCTTAGACATTTATATACTTCTGATTAATTAATTCTAACATTTAGTTGAATTCAAACTGGCCAAACCACAATGACTGGTATTAATTTTCACATTTCCATTTTTTTTAATGGACATTTATTTATTACAACTGTTATTATTTTTTTTTCTTTGTGTGTGTATGTGTGGTGAAACAGAGAATAAAAATTATTTATATCTCCATAGGTTTAAGTAAAGATAAAGTTTTCTTTTAAATTATCAGTTGATATGATTTTCTTTTTAATTTATCAGCGATGTTTAATTTCAAATACAAAATCTTGAAGACTTTATCTAAATATAAAATATAGATATTCTAAATCATTTTTGTGTTATGTAAAATATTAAAAAGAGAACAAAGGAAAATTAATTTATATTTGGTCTTTCTATTAATAGGTAAGCATTTGAAGAAATGCTTGCTTTTTTGATTTTACAGAATTTGTATCTCATTAAAGCGATAAGTTAGAAGATACAATAACGAAGTAGAAAGAAAAACTTTTTTACTTTTTTTTTGTTTTTTTAAGTAAAACAATGTGAAAAATTATACTAGCAAAGTGAAGTGCTTTTTTTTTTTTGGTTGGTTGTTGTTTTGTTCATAATGGATGATTTTCCCGATAGGTGAGAGGGAACAAATAAAGACAGCTTATGCAGTGCTGACATTTTTAAAGAAATATTAATGATTTAAAGGAGACTGAAGCAAAAAGATGTAGTTTATTTAAATCAGTTTTTCATTTGTAGCTTTAGATTGCTTCTGAAAATTTAAATAAGTTATTTTACTTAGCTGCACCAGCGTATCACTCACCTGATAAAACATTCCACCATTTTTTAATTAATTGTAAGTTATTTTTCAGTGCAATTTACTTTGAATTTGAAATGACAAGTAGAAATATTTTTTTTTTTATATATATGTTGATTGTATTAAGTCATTGAGATTATCATGTTTATAAAGTTATAATCTTTTACAATATTTTTGTAGTTATTCTTAAATTGTTGAAAAAAAAAGAATATTTTTTTCTTTAGTTTTCTATATTATTATTACTAATCAATGGCTGCATTTTTAATTATTTTATAGTCTCACATTCCTATAATGCAAATAAGTGCAGTTGTTGTTATAAATGAACCACTCTTGTACATAAAATGTTAATATATTTGAATATAAAAAAAAATACATAATTCTTGCCTATATCTTTTTTTTTTTTTTTTTTTTTTTATATTTATTGTATGATATCTCTTGGAAGTTTATTTGATCATTAAAAAATTCCTTAAGAATTTCATGATCAGTTCATAGTTTAAGAACGTTATTTTCCTTTAATAGTATGAATAAAAAAAATATCTAGAAATTCTTTGGATTATTTTTTTGATGGGGGGAGATCTGCAGGATTTTTATCTAAAGACAAAAGAAAACAAACAGAATTTGGAGAAAATTAAATTGAGATTATCAGTTTTAGAATTCATAACTTCTACTTTAGTAATGAATTGTGGATTGTATTTGAATCATTGGAAACTGAAGTTTATTCCACAGTATGTGAAGTTTTCAAAATGGAAGCAGTCAAGATTGAGCAAAGCTGTTTTTTTGTTTTTGTTTTTGTTTTGTTTTTTAAAAATCCAGCTTTTTTGTATAATAAAAAAAAATGAAGAAAGGTGATTATATTTCCTGAAAAATTATCCATTCTTCCATTTATCATTAAATCACTAAAAGTCTTCTTGCTTCCTATAAAATATAATAAATAGAGAATAAATCATTTGATCAATTCCCTTTCAAATATTTAAATATAAGCTATTTACAATTTAATATTAGACAAAATTAAAAAAACAAAACCAAAACCCTAATGTCTTTTGATTGAGTCTTAATATAAGTTGTTATAAATTACACTAATTGCCAAAAAAAGTTAGCATACCCAGAAGCAACAGTCAAAATGGAATGACATTTGGTGTAAGTAATGAGAATAATGATGCAAATAAATGTTTACAATATCAGAGCAAATGGCCGTTTATTCGGGCAAAACACTACATGTCAGTACTCCCTTTAGTACTGCGTCTTACCGCCCCTAGAGTGGATAAATTTGGCGACACAGCTTGTTATGTTGTCTTAGATATGACTAATGGTATCCTGCAGAAGATCCTCCCATAGCTGTTGCAGCTGCCATTCCAGATCACTCGTATCCGTTGATGGCCAAAACTGCTGTCCAGCTAGTCCCACTCATGTTCAGTGGTCTACAAGTCTTGAGACCTGGCTGTCCAAGAAAGGGTATCAACAGCATGGAGGCAGTCCAGGAAAACCCATGCTGTATGTCCTGGTGATGTGTCCTAAACAATGAAGTTGGATTTGTGCTCTGTCCATACTCAAATTTTTGTGTCCAAACAAAACCTGGATCTGTCCCTAAATACTATTCGTTAGCAGTCCACTGCTATCCATGTCAACTGCTCACTACACTGTAAATGAAGCAAACAATGGTGGTGTGTTAATCACAAACAATGTAATAGGTGCTGAGAATGCAAGTTGCTTCGCAGTTGTGCTGGTAGACTCGGGGGTTTCTAATGATGCCGTTGCATGGCACTGGATGGTGGATACCCTTGAATCAGTTTGCACCTATCGGACGAAGACACGATCCTCTTTTCTGGTAGTCTTCCTAGGTTTTCCATTGCCTTCCCTCTCGTCTCCATTGCCCTCAGCACGGTCAGCACATTTTAGTTGGAACAGTTCAGGTGGCAGCCAGTTCGAAAGAACTGCAAGTCTGTCTCCCTATGACCTCTCTCAAACTCGGTCACTTCAAAATTGCATCTTCAAGGCATACTGGGGATTCAGAGACCTGCACTCCCCAACCATGCTGATTATATACCACATTGCAGTCATACGACGTCTTTTCTCATGACCACAGCTGTAGCGATGCTAATGCCTCTGGTAGCAGTTCTCAGCAGGCAGTCGCTGCCCAACTGCAATCATTGGCACAACTACCAATGACAGTGCCCTATACTGAGTTTCATCATTCATGGGTTATTGGTTGTGCTAATTTTTTGAGCAATGAGTGTATTTATACCTCTTCAGTTACCTATCCAATTACAAGTTACAAATGAACTTGAAAAGAAATAGATAAGAACAAGAAAAATTGAAAAAGAACCAAAGACTGCTCAAAGTTTTGAGCAGTCGTCCTGAGGATCCCAGCTTAAGACTTTTTTCTTGAATAAAATGATAATTTTTGATTTGTTTTAAGGTATTTTAAGGTAATTTGAATAGCATTACTGGGAAATTAACTAGTGTATTAATATTAATAGAACAAAGATGATAGATCTTGTTAAAAGAGGAACTATTACATACATTTGCCATATCAGATTTGTTATAATTACTTAATATTCTGACGTTCAGTAACAAAAGCCTCTAATTCTTATATATTCTTTCATAATGCATATTTCAACTTTAAATCACGTCATGTAGTTTTTAATGTCACCGCCTCATGGTGAATAAGAGCATATATGACAAAAATTATCAGCATTTCAAATAATGCTGTTCCTTAAAAAGTATAATTAGAGTGCTGTCATCATAAGCACATGGTTGTCAAATTATTTAAATAACCAAGCAGATAAAAAAATTAAAAGTTGTTAGTCCAGCCCACATTCTGATGATTTCTTGTGTTTGATGAGTCTTATGTAATTTCATGTTAATGTTTTGAAGAATATCTCGCACTCTATATAGCCAGGAAAATCCTACAAACATGAAGTTTAAATCACACATTGTATCGTAATAGTGTTCAGAATTAGTAAAAGTACTTAAAAAAAAATCAATAAAGACTTAAGTATTTCAGGAAACTAAACTTTTTCAGCTGAACTGTTGGGTTAAGAGTTTTTGTTTTTTTCTTTCCAAGCTAACCTTTGTGGCAACATTCCATAAAATAAAGCTTAGTTTTTGTTTCACAATGAAGAAATCTTGTAGCATTACTTATTATAAATAGCTAAAAAAATGTCTCTCTCTGTTTCGTAATGTTCAAGTAAGTAATGGACATTGTTTTGTTTTTTGCCCAACAGCCAACAAAAATTAGCAAAATTTAACTTTGTTTTCTCAAGTAAGTTTCATTATTTTGTACTTTAATATAGAAATACTAAATCCTAAGAAAACTAATTGGAAAAGACTTCAAAGAGACTGGAATAGTTGATGGTTCTATGAGAGTCAGCCAATTTGAAGGTCATTTTAGAGAACATATGGAAGAGAATTAAAAAATGTCAGAATAGAATTGCAGTTCCATGTTTTTGGAAGACTCCTTTGTAATTTCTTCAAGTTGTAGTTTAGGATGATTTCTGCTCATTCTAATAGAAGTTCAGTTCTCAATCTAGACTGCTTCCACACGAAAGCCTTTTCAGAATTCCCTTATAATTCGGAAAACTTTGTTGAATGAAGTACAATTAATGTTGTAGTTAGCAGAGAAAGTTTATTGAATTGGTGGAACCCTATTTCTAGTAGAGTCTTTAGTCGTAAAATTGATTAGGTACCTTGTTTTCATTTGATTGAAAAGGCTTCAGTTTGCTACTAACAACAAGTTATTCTGTTTGTAACTCAGCATTGAAAGCAAGCAGTATTTGAAATAGTCAAATTTTTATTAACAAAGTCACTGTTAATATTTAAATGTTAGTTATTTTTTTTTTTGTCTTTCTGAACTTTGTTTACAAATATGTTTTAAGTTTTTAACTTCTCTATCAGTGTTTTTGTGATTTAATTTTATTATTAGAGAAATTTTTCTTTTATTTTCAGCTTAAGTAGTTTTTAATATACAGTTTCCTTATTCGGGCTTATTATTGTTGAATTTTAGGTTGTTTCCCTCTTCAGTTAATATTATCTTCTATTGAAACATTTGTTGTTTAATGAAACTAAAAGATACTTGAATATTAAGCTAAGAGCATGACCTTATACAGAAATTACATTTTACCATAAAAACTGGGCTCAAAGTTATCTGAATTAGCTGATTATTTCTTTTCATGGTTTTCAACAATGGTGTAGAGGAGAAAAATGCTTATTCTTTTGGAAGAGCATTTTTTTTTCTTTCTCTTATTCTCTATACGATTATTTTCTACATTTCACTTCAAAGATTTCTTAACATTCATAAAGCATTCCTATGCTAAGCTAAGAAAATAACAAAAGTTTATCTTTTTAATGAATCTTCTTTTATGTTAAAAAATCAATTCACAGTTCTTAAACAGAGTCGTAGATGACATCTGAACGCTTAATGTAAATGAATGTGACAATTCATTTATATATAAATATGTATATGTGACGTGAAGGCAAAATTGGTTTGTGTCTTCATAGAAACAGTAATTTGAAAGTTGTATTGGCATTTTTCAAATTTCAGATTACTGTCCGGCTATATATATATATAATTAAAAATTAGGAAAACGCCGATCCACCAATGAAATACTAAGAATAGTAAGTAATGAACATATTATTTGAATATTTGTGTGTGTGTGTGTAACAAATATAAAAATAATTATATATACTTTAAATTGAGAGTTAACAATGACTCGTATCATTTCCTTTGTTTGTTATGTTAACCATCTTAAAAACCATTTAAAGTGAACTACTTTGATACTTCTTTAGTCATAAATGGGTGAGCACTATTTGACAACTAAAACTTGCCTTAAAACTTGTCCCTAGAGGTTAAAGCATTGTTTAACCTGAAGCAAGATCTAGTCACAAAGACAAGAACTTAATTATATATATTTCACAAATAGGAAAACTTTGTGAACAGATTCTAATATATTAGCAATTTTTATTTAAACAGAATAACTGTAAATGTGTTATTTAGAAAGAATGGCTTGTTATCTGCATTGGATGCTGGATGTGTATTTTAGGTAATTATGCAGATTCAAATCTGAAGGAGGATTTAAAATTTTTCATTTTAAAACTTTGATGGTTAATGACTGAAATACCTTGTGTGTAGTGTGACGATATGTGTAGTAATACAAGCAATCATTATTATTACCAACATGCACAGTAATATTGACATTTTGAAGATGAAGCAGTTTTCTCATAATATTTTAACTGAAGTTTCTTTTATTTGTTTTTGAAGCTTTCTTTTTTTTTTTTACTTCAGAAAGAATTGTAAGATGAAACACATAAATTCCCAAATATTTGGAATAAGATTTACATTGTTTCATTGCAAGCAGAGTCAGTATTGGTTTTTTTTCTTCAGTTTGTTTAAATCATGTTGGTTTTTAGCTGAAAAGTCGATAGCAAATGAATTGTAATCTACTACAAGAATTACCATATTACAATAATAATAAAGCACCTTTTTTATGTATATTTGAATTGGAAGGTTTCAACTTTAGTAGTTATTTTTGCTGAAGAAACAGCACTTAAAACTTCATGTAAATCTTATGATTTTTTTTTCTTAGGCTAATGAACATTAGCAGAAATATCATTTTATTTAATCATTGTAATTACAAAAAACATTTAAAGGAAGAACAAGTGAAAGTTGCTACATTGTAATGCAGTAACATATCAGCTCTGTTGTAAATGTTGGTCGTGTACTTCCACCATGTGTATATATAGATGAAAAAAAAAAAAAAAAAAATTGTCATCAGACACGAAGCTGATTAATATTTTTATAAAGAACAGTGTTGTTCCATTTTACTGAACAAATAAACAGTTTATAAAATGTATATATCTTTATTATAAAATATATACATTCTATTAATGGATTTTGTATCTCTGAAAAGTAGAATTTTCTGGCCGTTATAAATTGTAAATAAATATGCAGTATTAACAAGATTTGGTAGTGGTAATTTTTCTGTAAGACACTTGAGCATGTAAAGGCATATCACTCATTAATAGAGCTAAAAAAAAACTAACAAATATCAACAAAGGTAATACATGAATTTAAATTAGTAATAAAGATGGAGCGACCTCATGCACAAAACATTAGAAATCTGATTTAATAAGATTTATTACTTAAGTTGCATGTTAAATTCTATTTTCATAAAATTAGTATTACTATAGAATTCTCTCTATAATAACATGAAAAATCAAAGCATCAAAGAATGAAAGACTGACATCACATTTAGCTTTGTTGTTGTATCAGCAATAGAAGGTGGGTTTTTTTTTTTTACAGCAATGTTCCGCATGAATCTCATACAAATGTAGATATTGCTATGAAACATTCTCACATATTTAAAATAATTACCACCCAAAGACTAGTACATTCAAATATTCCTATCAAAATATCTTTAAATGTGGCTCATCATTTCAGTCCTCAAAGTTTTACCAAAAGTTCAGCAAGATTCGCCAAATCATGGTTTAAAAAATAAGTAGATGTGGTTTCCAAATGGTTATTCTTTATATTAGTAGAAAAAAAAATGGCATCTCCAAACTTAAAAGAAAACACACAACAAAATAAAAGAATTCATGTGCCGGCACCTGCCAGTCTCAATAAATTTCCTAAAGGCATTTAAGTTAAAAAAAAAGCACTCCTAAATTACATAAATAAGAATGTGTGAGACTAAGTTTTTAGTAGGTGACATTTCTCCAAGCTATTTTCATTAATTTAAATAAATGTCAAAAATTAATTTCCTGACTCTCTTAGAAGAAGAAGGAAAAAAAACCTCTTGAAATATTAAAAAAGCTCAGACATCTTTCAATTACTCAAATAAAGACAACATTTGTAAACATTTTTTTTTTTTTTTTTACAATAGTTCATCTTTAGTAGACTATTTTATAAATTTCATTATCAATAACAACATTTTTTTAAATTCCTGAAAGAAGAATTAGTTATTGGATGATAAAAAAAAAACAAGACAGTTCAAATGGGAGATAGACAAACTGTTAAACCAATTAATCTTTTTTTTATATAAACTGTATATTGTCATACAAGGAATTTTTTAGCAGCCTTAGAAATTGTCTGGATTTGAAAGCAGCCTGGTTGACTTTGCAAATCAAGATTGCCAGTGCTTTCTATAATATCTGTAATTTCTAACTAACATTAGCTTATTGTCATTCTTGAAGTTTCAAGTCCTGATTTTGTTTTAAATGATACACTGAGAAGAATTGAACCAAACAATCCAATGCCAAGATGTTTCTGTTTATTACTGTGGTAACTCAGATCTACAGGAATATCACAGAATTAATCAGGAGATTGATAACATCTAGGACACAATAAAACCATTAAGATGGTCATTACATTAAACTATTAGGAAGAAGGTATACAAAAGTATCACCTTCAAGTTTTAAGCTCCTGCCACTGCATCTGAAAAAAGGAAGAAATTCAGCATTTTGGATGGGAGGTCAATTGCTTCCTTCCTTCCATTTCTATGCACAGGATCCTCACAGCTGATGAATGTTTGACTGATGAAAAATGGAAACCCAACTAAGTCCACATAGCAGCATCAAGACGGAATGTGATGCTCTGATTATGCAGTGTACATTTTGAAGGTATTCTTATCTCCATGAACCTTTGGTTGATGAACATTCAACTAAAGCTCTTGGGTGTAAGGATGCCACTGTATCAAGCTCTCTATTGATAAACTTAGTGAGGATTTTATCATCTATATACTGGGTGGCCATAATTAAACAGGTAGTGTTTGGAGCGCTGTAAGCCAAAAAAAGGCCAAATTTGGTGTAAATACTATTCAGAAAATAATGGGATTACGATTTTGCAGAAAAAAAATTTAGTTCTAAATGTCACCACCGGGGGGGGGGGGACTGGCATGGTACACTTACAGCCGCCCAGTGACAGACATCAGTCATCAGATGTGCGGATATAAGCCTCAACATGAGTGGTATTGGTCAGTTCGACTTGTTTGCTGGTGCTGTGAACGTTTCTATACACAATGCTGTGATTACGTGATTGTGCATTGCTCGTAAAGTTTTATTACCGAAATAACAGTAATGCATCCATTGCACTACAGTTATTCTGAATAACGAAGGGCTTACAGAAAGGTCCCATTACTATTACCAATTTGCAAAACATGATCTCACATTTTGAAAATACCGGATCTTTCCAAGTGCAACCAGGACTCGGACACAAACTGCTATCAAATGCAGAAGTTGAAACTGTTGCAAAGTCCATACTGAAAGAGGATGCTGCACATGAATCTAGCAGAGCCCGGGCAGTATCCAGGCAACTGGATATGCTGCATTCAACTGTATGGAAATGCATGCACAAAGCAGAGCTGAAGTTTTATAATTACAGGATTAGACAAGTTCAACAACTGGTTTACAGGGATGCGGAAACGCACCTGCGTTTCTCTCACCTGTTCCTAGCTCTAATGGAAGTGGACGATGCATGGCCTGGATCATTCTATGGAGTGATGAGGCACATTTTTATCTCAGCGGCACTGTCAATACACACAACTGTTGGATTTGGGCTACTGAGAACCCTTATGCTATTGAGCAGATGCCATTGCATCTGAAGGTCACAGTGTGGTGTGGCTTTACTGCCTCCTTCATAATTGGTCGTTAATTTTACAAAGAACTGCAACCAACAGGACCAGTGACATATTCTGTCACTGCAGTGCGATATCAGCAGATGCTTCTGGATCATTATTCCAGAACTTCAGCAGCGTGGTTGTCTTGACACGACTCTGTTCCTGCAGGATGGAGCACCCGCTCACATAGGATTGACAGTGCAGCAAGTCCTAAGTCAGCATTTCACCGATAACCACATACCCGACAACATGACACTCACGTTCACCTGATCTCATGCCATGTGACTTTTGATTGTGGGGTTACTTGAAAGCATTGGTTTACCAAGGACAAGTGTATAGTTTGGCAACATTGAAGGACCGAATACTGCTTCACATGAGACAAATCTCTGGAGATTTGCTGCGGTCCACAATAGAATCTACGATCTATAGAATGCAAATTTTGGACAACGTGCAATGACAACATATTGATCTGTATGTGTAAATGAGTAACAATAAAACCTATTGTCAACTGTACGCTTTTGTTTTCTTTCCTAAGTCTGATTAGCTCACCATACAGTGCCAGTTCCCACCTAGTGGCACCATTCAGAACTAAAAAAAATTTCCCGGAGAAATCATAATCCCTTGGTCTGAATAGTATATACACCAAATTTGGCCATTTTTGGTATAACAGTTTTTTTGCCTATCGTGCTCCAAATACCTCCTATTTAATTATGGCCTTTGACCGATCTGGACCAAACTCTGCAGAAATAACAGGCTACAATGGACCACTTGAGGATAGGCGGGGCTTCATAGTTCCAAAATATCCCACCACGCTACTGCTTCGCATGTGGGATAAACAAAGCCATGTGCTTCATTTTAACCCTGAGGCTGAACTAAAAGATTTGATTTGGATGCAACGATTGTAAACCTCCCAAAATGTTCAGATTGGATATAGAGTTGATTATCGCCTATTGAAGAAGGCGACAGCAATATATTTTCAAAGAAGGATATAATTTAATGGATCACTTGAGGATAGGCGGAGCTTCGTAGTTACAAAATATCCCACCACGCTACTGCTTTGCATGTGGGATAAACAAAGCCACGTGCTTTGGTTTAACCGGTTTATATACAGAAGAAATATTATATTAAAGAAGGATATTCCAAGCGTTTTTACAAAATTATTACAGTACTGGATCTGCACAGTATTGAACCATCGTCTTGAAATATCAAATATCGACGATTTTTTAAGTAATTCAAACAAAGTTATATGTTTGTTTATCCCATTAGCTCTCGCCGCATGTGGGATACACGTCATACGTGACGTTGATAGGGGCGTAAACCTCAAGTGGTCCATTGAAACCTGGATCCAACTCTCCCTCCCCCTAATTTAATCTCCTCGACACTTTCGTATAATTTTTGTATAATAAGTAGAGGTGTGGTTACTAGGTTGAAATACGCTTGATGGCAATAATTTTTTTATTATTATTTATTTTTTTTCCCCTGTTTTTGTATTTCTTTTTTTCTGTTTTTACTTTCCTTCTTTTCTTTTTTTTATTATTTTGAAATAAATAATATTCTTAAATTGAAAGCCACCACACATACAATAAAATTTAGGAAATAAAAAGCCAGATAATAGGCAAGCAGGCGATGACATAAAAGGTAGAGACAACATCGCCAACAACCTGGGATCACATCAATCCGATCTTGAGGGGGAAGCAACTAAGAATATTCACAATATAAATTATATATAAAAAAAAAAAAAACCTATAAAAAAATAATCAAATCATTCAAACATAAAATTATTTTGTGCTAAACTGTTTTGTTTTATGATTGCTAAATGACA
>JAFIDM010000001.1:103040364-103062626 GCA_023159025.1 Thereuonema tuberculata
GGGGGTGTGGGGGGGGGGGGGGGGGGGGGGGGGGGGGGTGGGGGGGGCTGCTTGAGTTTCTATCTTGCTTTTTTTTTTTTTCCCTCTAAAATTTGTATGTATGTCATTATCGTTTTATTTTTCGCGTATCTCTGGGGAACCACAAAGGGGGAACCGCTGATATCATATTCTTTGAGAACGGTCACTTTGAAATTCCCGCGCTGTGTGAATCGGATGTATACCTTTTTTTTTTTTTATTTTTGTTAACCTGTAAGACATGGACGTCAGTTATGTCACGCCATTTTCAAACAATAATGTGTATTTTTTTAAATTGACTGGATAACATCGATAAGGACAAATATCGGATGCAGTAAAGCAAAATAAATTTAAATATTGATAATTTGTAGATCTATAAATTATCAAGAAAATCAGCTTCTGCATTATGTGCTTTAAAACTTGATGCGATGATATTTTATGTAACTTCAGATGATGTTAATTTGTTTAAGAAAAAAATGAACACGGATAAATAACCTTCGTGAACAGCGACGATCTTTTTATTTTCCCATCGAACTGAGTGTTCAGTGTCGACATCTTGCGAGACTAGAGGGAAACTGATACGTCATGAATCGGAAATCATAAATTGTTGATTTCCCTTGAAGGTTCGTTTGCTTTATTATCTAACGCATCCTTCATAATTACGACTATTTATTGTTGAATATAATGTACAAAACTTTTAATGGCATTCTATAATAGCACCGACTAAAACAATTATAAAGAAGCAAAACAAGAAAGCGGCGTTAACAATGATCGGCGAACGCTGCATCATTTGAAAAGTGCATCCCAAAGGACTTCAATTATGACATTTAGATTTAGTTTTGGTTAAAATCATTAATATAGTATTGAAGAAAATATAGTGCCAGTATATAAAACTGAAAGATTTAATTACTGAAATAGTAAGCTTTCAAAAGAAATAAGATTTGTTGCAGAAATAATTACAACTAAACTCTTTTATTGAAAACAATTCATTATGGAAATGTCTTCAGAAGGAAACACCAGCACAGCTGATAAACCCAAAAAACGAAAGAAACCACCTTCTGCCTACGAGAAGAAATATCCCTGTGAATTCTGTAACAGACTGTTTCCTTTTGAAAGTCAGCTGAAGATTCATTTGCGAGTACACACGGGTGAACGTCCCTTTGTATGTGCAGTATGCGGTGATGATTTTACCAGCTCTACTCATCTCAAATATCATGTGCGTCTTCACACAGGGGAATCACCTTACGTGTGTCATGTGTGCAACAGGGGTTTCATGGAGGCCAACAGCCTGGCAAATCATGTCCGGAGCCATACAGGTGAGAAACCATTCCGTTGCGAGCAGTGCAACAAGTACTTCTCACAAATGACAAATCTTAAGAAGCATGCACGGATTCACAGTGGCGAACAGCCTTATGCTTGCCAGTTTTGTGAGAAGCGTTTCTCGAGGTCAGCTAATCTGAGTCGTCATGTTCGTATCCACACTGGTGAAAAGCCATTCTTGTGCATGTTTTGTGAAAAAAAGTTTTCCAGCTCGTCATGTTTAACAGACCATATCCGTGTTCATACAGGAGAGAAGCCATATGAATGCCAGATCTGCAATAAGAGTTATTCACAGTCATCTAATCTAAATACACATTTGAGAAACATGCATTGCATAAATGAACCAGAATCAGCAGTGAAACAGTGTTCAAACAATGAATCTAGTACAGAATCAACATAGATGATTTTGTTTTCAAGGTTTCAGGCTTACATAATAAGAAAAAGGGAAAAGTTTATTACAGTACAATTTTATTTTAATTTTTTCAGGTTCAAACATGTAATTTATCTAGACATGACCAACTGCCTCCATAAAAGTGAAAATATGTTTAAATCTGATATTTAATTTTTCATATAGCACAGCCAGAACTGAGTAATCTCTTTTATACCTTGATTTATTTCAGTTTAACCGTTTCATGGAATGAATCTATACTTTGTATAGATGATCTCTTTAATCGCTAACTTATTTTCAAAGACAGCCATACATCAAATGAAATTTGATTTGTTTTTTCATCCCCCTCCCCCTTTGCAAGTTCATTAAAAACCATAGTGTTGTAGATTTCAACTTAAATGGGACTGCAAACATTTACATGCCATATGTTTTTGCAAATGCAGGAAGTCTAGTTTGCTCGGCCCTTATTGCATTATGTTGTGATTCCTTATTTCCTAAAAACAAGCTCTTTTTTTTTTAAGACTTGTTATTGTGACAAAATGCAAGACCTTGATGTATTTTCTTCAAATGTTTCTGTTTTATTATTATTATTTTATGTTGCACGAGGTTCCTAAAGATGAGGGACCTGGGGCAAGGCCCTCCGTTTTCCTGGCCCTAAGGAAAGCCCTGTGGGATGATACAAGCATTTGTGGTTTTCTTTCACTCCAGACCATACATTTCTAATTTGTGTACGATTCCTCCCCATTTAAAAAAAGAAAAGTACAGTGGAGCATCGTTTATATGTTTTTCAAGGGACTGAGAAAAAAAAACGTATAAATGAAAAAACGTATAAACGAAATTCACAAAAGTTACGAACAATTTCGTAATAACCAACAATAAAAAGTCAAATAAATACTTCTGCAACGCCTCTTACTATATTAAAACATATATTTAATAAAAAGTCAGAGGAAAATTAAAATATTACACGAAAATGAAAAACGAGTATTGTAATACAAAACTTTTTATTCCGGATTTAAGGTACAACTAGTACTACTATTCATATTCATTCAGCATTTACAAAATATTTGGTTATTTTAGATTGTAGGGCTTTTTTGGAATGCACAGAAAAAAGTTCATTGTGCACAGTTAAAAGTGCCATCTTAACTTTATCATTTAAATCACTGCTAATGAGGTATTCTTGCAAGGTGTTAAAACCTGCCAAGTCTTGTTGAAAACTTGGCTGAGGTTTTTCAGTGCAATTTTCTAAGACTGCATGCCTTTTCTAAGACTGGACAATCGGCAAATGGGAATCTGAGGTTGAAATGGGCATTTTCTCTCTTCTTGAGTTCTTGAAAAAAAACGTATAAATGAAATTTGCGATTTCAGGAAAACGTATAAGTGAAATTATTTAACGTTAATATGCATTGGAATTTGCCGGGACCATTCAAAAAAACGTATAAATGATAAAAACGTATAAACGAGAAACGTATAAACGGTGCTCCACTGTATAAGTTTATAATGATCCAATAATAACTTCTGTAGTGTAGTCCACAGAAAATGCAGCAAATGTTTTTAAATTCCGTTCTCTGCCTGCTTCATTAACTGTTCAGTACAAAATATTTCCAAAGTCTAAAATCCTTACTTTATAAAATTAGTAAAAGTGTTACCTTAAAACTTCTACAGAATATTACGTTCAAAAATTAAAAATGCTTGCTACATATTTCAGGCTTGTGACAATTCATATTTTAGTAATTATTTCTTGCTACAACTGCAAAGACCATTTAGTAATAAACAAACATAGAAATATTAGTTAAAGGTTCATCAACTTTGATTTGCAAATACGCAAATCATTTATAAATAGATAACAACAACACCACTAGATTTAATACTTTTTATATATCAGTTCATGTAAGGATTTTTAATTGGCAAAATGAACTTTTATAACTTTAATTACATTGTTAAAAGAGATAGGGAATAGATGTGAAAGAGAATACACCTTAATATGCTGTTTTTATTAGAAATATAAAAAAAAAAATCTTGATTGATTTAAAAGTAATTTGTTATTCCTGTTTTTCCCAAATGAAAATTGGAAATCATTTATTACATAAATTGTGATTATTTATTTAATAATAATCAAAAAAAGTCAAATTAAAACTTCTGTAGGCCTGTATAACATTGGTGTACTGAGGGGGTTGATAGGGATTGTAACCCGTTGCATCTAAAAGTGAAAGAAATGTAGCATTTTGGACCTATTGTTTTTTCGGTTGGAAAGCCCCTCCACACATACACATAAGGAAAAGGACACAACTTTATTTTTTAGTTGAAAAAAAGGCCATCATAACCACTTCCATTCCAAATTCCTGGCAGTATGACTATGATGTACAATATCCTACACTTCATTTCATATATTCTGTTAATGTTAAAGAATTAAAAGATGTTAACAAATATGTAATTGTCACGATTCTTTGTCATAACTTAAGAGTCATGTAAATATTTTTTGGAATTTTTTTTAGTTTGCTATTGACTAAGGATAGCATTACTTTAACATGTTAATATTTTTCTAAATACAGGGTTATTCTAAATAATGAACCCAATTTAATTAATTTGTATTTAATGACGTATAAATTGGACATGAACAATCTACATACTAATAAAAAGAGGAAGTTTCAAAGTTTTTTAACACAGGTTATAAATGTTCAATGTGTCCCCCCTCTGCTGCACGGCAAACATCTAAGAGGTAGCCAAACTCGTCCCACATGCGAATAAACAATGTCTTGTGTTACTGAGTTCACCGCAGCAGTGACATGGTTCCGCAAGTCGGCCAGAGTTGTTGGTAGAGGTGGAACGTAAACAGCCTCCTTAACATAGCCCCACAAGAAAAAGTCATATGGCATGAGATCAGGAGATCTCGGTGGCCAGAAGTGGGTCCATCTTTTAGAATAACCCTGTATTTCCGTTGTATTAGTATTAAGTATTTCATATTCATATCATCACTATCATCTCAACTATTTACAATAAAAAGAAAAGTATTTTATTTTTAATCATTATTATTCAATGTTTGCATAATTTGTTTTCAGTACTGAATCATATTATATAATAAATTACATAATTAGTTTTGCTAGTCAAAAGATGGATTGATAGCCGTGTTCAAAGACTTGATCTTCAGTTCCTATACTCTATATGTAAGAGTTGCATTCTTTCTCGCCTCTGGTTTTCCTTGGTCTTTTTTAAATGTATCAAAGCTGTTGTTTCTTATATTATCTTTGGTCATTTTATTCCTTTATAAACTTCATTCCATGGTATTCTCTCAAGCCTTCTCCCATATCATACTTCAAAAGTGTCAGTTGCCTTTGATCTCTCAATGAAGATAAAGGTCTTCTGTAAATGATTTCTAAATCCAACCTATTTTACAAAAGTTCTGTTTGTGTCTTTTTGCTTCAACTATATTTCTTCCATCCACTATTATTTAGTATCACACTAGATATTTCAACGAACTGATCTGTTTTAATGCTGGACTTACCTGTTGTTCAGTTTACTTCCTTCTGTAAACTCCACTTTCATTGTTTTTTCCTGTTTGTCCTTGTGCTATATTTTCTTTGCTCTACAAAGATGATAGGAAATCTTTTCTGCCGCTAACCACAATGGCAGGTATCATCCAAACATCAAAGCACTGTTTTTAAATCATTCTCCTTTCATTTTCTGAAAGAAGTCATTGATAGATATTTTGATAAAACTGTTTCCATATACAGTCGAACCTTGCTTTTACACTTTCTGGAAAAAATGATGTAAATTGAGGACAAGTGTAAATTATGGGAAATGGTTTCCGCATACCAAGAACATTAAGGTTACAATGGTCAATACATAGAATGATTTGTAATCAATGCTTGGAACTTTTATAACACACAGAATTATATTAAATTATTAAATATTTAATTTAGAAAATTATCATACACATTATTTTAATCACTTTATCTCAAAATATAAGGCCTACACACACATTTCAAACGAAACAAGACACTAGCTCTTTTTACAAAAGAAGTCTTATCTGTTTACATCTTTTATGTCTAAATTTTCTATTTGCTTCTCTAGTTCATACAATTTATCAAAAATCGAATCATCTCCTTCTGTAGTAGAAAGATACCAGCTTAGACTAAATTTGGCCAGAAAAAGTACACTTTAGTTTCGAGTATTTTGTCCTGATGCTATTGAATCTGCATAAATTGACCGTATTTATGGTGAAATTTACGTTGGTAGTTGCCATTTTATATTCAGTTTTTCTCATGGATGCCACCTTTTTTTTTTACTCAGTTTGGCAGAAACCACGTAAAGTGGAAGTTTAATATTACGACAGAGTAAATACAGAGGAAAAAATATAATAATAGGAAAATTTAAGGAACTGAGGAAAAAAATAATGTAAATGACAGGAAAACATTATTTGTGGGAATGTAAAAGCGGGGTTCAAGTGTATATCTTTTTATCTTCTCACTAGTCTTTGTTTATGTTATTGCCTTTGTTTTTTTTGGTTTTTTTTTATGACATATTTTGCATTCTGAATTCTAATATGTTACCAAATGTTTTTTGTAATTAGTTGTCTACAAATGACAGCACACAACAGTGGAGTTATTTTTTTAAATTGATTTTTCAATATGAAGTCTCAGGTTAATCCTACTTCTCACCTTTTTGGTTTCTTTTGATTCCAAACTGATTTCTCTAATTTGCTTCTGATTCTTTATCATATAATTCTATTTCCTTGCATCTCAACTACAACTAAAAGTTTAAGATGCAATATTTTTCATATTTCTCTGTCTTCTTTTATATTTGTATCATCTGTCTGTCTGGAATTTTATATACATTTATCCTGTGTTGTAATACTATTACTATTGTGTTTATTCATTGTTTTCGAATTTTTTTTTTTAGTTTGAATTGCTGAAAGACATTTCATTAAACTTCAAAGCTTTAAATAATTTTGTATTATCAATTCTGCCATTCACCAATGCTTCAATCACTTTTGAAAAGCATTCTGAATTTTGTTGTATTTTTCTTTTGTTTTATCTTAAAAGCAAGAGCTATTGTGTGGTGTATCGGTTGCTAAACATACGTTATTGCCTATTTGCTAAACATACGTGCTGCCCCAAGGATTAAAAAAAATAACTTGTACATAGACATTATACACTGACTGCTCAATTGAAAGTGGACACCTGCATTACTGGAACAATCCATGCAAGTTCGGGCTGTTCCAGCAGAACAATGGCGGCAGGTCTTCCAGCAGGCAATGGGAACAACTGTCAGTACCATGACGATTTGTCGGGAGCTCCGTGCCTTAGGATACAATGGTCGTGCTTCTGCCCACAAGCCTAACATCACCCCTGTAAATGCCCAGCATTGTGTGGCCTGGTGTAAAGAGCGACGGTCTTGGTCGATGGATCTCTGGAAGAGCATTATGTGGAGCGACGAATCATGCTTCACACTACCGATTGGATGGGCATACCTGGGTGTGGCGTTTACCAGGGGAGCGGCTGCTACCCGAGTGTCATCCCAACAGTGAAGTTTGGCGGTGATGGTGTGGTCGTGTTTCTCCCGGTTTGGACGTTGTCCATTGGTTGTGATCAAGGGGAACATGGCATCCCCACAGTACCTGGACGTTCTAGACAATTCCATGCTACCTACGTTGTGGTCGCAGTTTGGTGAAGGGCCAATTTGTGAATGCGCCATGCCGTAAGGCCCGTGTTCATGCTGTTCATAACATATGTTTAAAATTGCTGAGTTGTCTGTCTCTAGAATTAACCAGTCATTTCTTTTTTTGTATCCATAATTTCCAGTAATACAATTCTTTTCCTATTCGATTGCTACATCTATCTTCTAATATTATTAAGTTTCTTTTTATGCATTATCACTTTCAGTACTGCTACTAAAAGTTTTTTTGTCAGCTTCTTAAATTGTGTTCTGTCCCTGAACTGTAGTGAAGTCTATTAGATACACTTTCACTATCATTATTATTATTCTGTTGAAATACTGCAATGTACTTTCTCACTTCTTTACTTTATTTGGCTCTGATCTCCTAAAAGTTCACTTTCTGAGGTCACTTAATTTCAACCAAGATTTCAAATTTAGTTTCCTGATTTTCATTTTTTCACTTTGATCTTATGTCTAATAATCTCCAGCCAGAGATGCAAGTAGGGATCATTTTACCTCCAATTTTAAATTGTAATCGACATAACAATCTTCTATCATAAAACTTATTTTCATCTTTGAAAAACAAAGTGGCTGGTCACTCATGTTCATATCATATCATATAATGGCCATTTATGTTACAATAACATAACGGGTATTTGGCTTTGAATTCAATTGAATATTCTTCCTTTCTTGCAGATTTAGTAAAGCAATTCAGGGGCCATTCTTCTAATAAAGCAGCAACTACATTGCTGCTATATCACTTTCTGGGGAACTATTTTGCCAGGAACTACTTTTATACTCCCAAGACAATAATCACAGCAATGTGAGTTTTCATTTCTATAAAACTAAGAATTCTTCAAAGTGAAGAAAATCTTATTCAACCTCCATAAAGGAATATTTGAATAATCCCTGTTGCAACATGATTTTTAGAGCGATTCATCTGTTTGGAGGTTTTCCTACTGAAGATAAAATTAACCATATTAGTAATTTCATTTTATTTTTCCTCTCGTAAGTGTTATTGTTATTAAAAGTAACTGATTTCATTTTCTTTTCTACCCTCTTATTTACATACTGAGTAAGTAAGAATAACTTGCTCCTAAAAATATTGTTATTTAGAGGTTTTCCTCAAGTAGTCCCAGATTAAATCAGTTACTACTGGAATTCTTAAAACAAAAGCTTTAATTTATCAAATACAGTACGTGCCAAAACAAACGATAGATACTGAAATATTTGTGTACAAAAAAGGTTTATGTGACATACAGAATACAAACAGTAGAGGAAGCTTGCGATTACATGGAAGTCAATTTCCACATTTTCTGAGGCGCGGCACATGTGCAACTGTCCTTTGCATTCAATCAGTACTCATAATGCTCATGTAGATTCTCAAACAAGTCCCTGGAGAGGTTGCTTCATTGCAACACTATTTTGTTACACGCTCAGTAAGGAGGGGTTTCTCCAAAATGATGTCTGGCTTTCAAATCCCAGAATGGAGGCTGTCTGTCAATTGATAAATTTATTCAAGTAAATATGGTTTTCTTTAGAAAACCAGACATTTGACAAGAAAGCTTCATCATCATACGCCATCGCTAACATCGTGGCAAAGTAAGTAATTCTCATGGCCTTGTCGGCATTGCTCAGACGTTGTCCGATCTTTATCTTATAGGCAAACCCACCAATCTCCATTGAAACGTCCAACTGCATATGACTAAAAATAATGCTCCACAATAACTGTTTTTTCCTCTGTTGTTAGCATCATTTGAACATCTATCAAGCTTCAACCAACGTAAGCATATTGTTACATTTCCAGATGACATTCAATGAGTTCATCACATGGTGTGCATTAGCAACAAAGGCTTGTGATATTCAGTATCATTTGTTTTGGTGCATACCGTTGTAACAACTGGAATATTTTCAACTTGTTAATCCTGCTTCTATTCTTTCCTAACTCAAGGATTCATTTAAATACTTGAATAACAATTCTACTGTAATTATTCAACATGAATGAAGCTTATAAAAAGGTCCTTGTTTTTCCTTAATATGTTTCTTTGCTTTCTCTCTGTTCCAATAGAATATCTTTCTTTTCATTCTTCCACACAGCTCTCCAGTTGCATTTCTCACTAAGAGTGTCATTTTAGCTTGTAAGAATATGACAGGAGAATAGCTTGTATTTACAAAACTAGTCAGTTTCTCAAATAGTCATAGGCTACTCCTGGATCAAGTCCAATTGGATCCAATGAAGTTGCGACATTAGTTAATACTAATCCTATTTGGAGAAACTGAACATAAGCATCTATTTTCTTAATGAATATCAGTACCAGTTTTAAAGGTTAAAATGAATTAGAGAGAAAAAAAAAATGTCTGTAAAGAGAGCAAAACAAGCATTTCAATCAAACAGTGCTAGCAATTAAGAAATATTAATTTGCCTTTTCAAAGAATGCAAGAGATGGTCTACAAATAATTAGGATAGTAAAATTATCGATTAAGTTTGTTAAATACTTCCCAATCAAAACTTAACATTGTTATGCTACTCTTAAGATCGTTTTAGATGTGCCATTTCAGTAGACAATCTGTATGCCATAGGAGAGCCATGGTGTGATTGCCAAGAGATTGTCTCTGTAGCTCGAACTTATAGAACTTACTTTATTTTCAAAGGAGATGGCATTCCATTTTATAGAGCCATCTGACATCAGCGATCCTGATAGTGAACTTGAGGTCCAAATCGATTTGTATCAGTTTATTCAAAATTTCTGACAACAAAATTAATTTTCATGAACAAAAAGTCATCTTCTCGCTATGTTTTCATGAATGCTTCCATAAAAACCTACATTATTAACCAAAATCATAACAGAATTTTGGCCTGAAAATGTGAAGCCGATTGAAATCTCAAAAATATATCGCCGTTGGTCAAGATTTAGTGAGCAATATTGAAACTGAAAACAAAGAAATGAAAAAAGGAAATATTTTAATTAATTTTTTAATTAATTAAAGATATTCTCTTGCCTATTCGATGCACTGAATAAATGATTTTTACATAAATAAAACATAAGTATGATGGCAATTCAGAAGTGTAAGTTTTCGTCTGATGGAAGTAGATACGGAACGTGAATGACAGAGTTTTAAAGCTTTTTATTTGCTGCCAGTCTACCCTTACATTGCCATTAGCATTGCCTACTCTGGCTTTTAGGCAGATATATCTCCTAATTATGAAATAGAAAATCCATGATTTTATGGATTCTATAGGTGGAAGGACTATCTGGAATAGGTGACATTCCCTTGAATATCAACAAATTCATCATGTCTTTGCAATAAATAAAATAACCTACAATTTATTGTCCATTATCATTAACTTATCACTAAAATTGAACAATACACAATTTTTTTCACCTCTTTTTTTTCTAAGAAGCTGGACAGAAGCCAAGAGGGCTTGCATGTGGCTCACGACATTACATAAAGTCAGATACCATTCATTTACAGCAACAATCAATAGTATTTGCAAAGTAAGGAAAAAATGTGGCTTCTATACAGTCGTCTGAACTACTTACCTTTTAGTTTTCTATCTTAGGCTTGCTTTTATTTTGAATAATTATTCATTACTTTTGTAAGTCAGAACAACTTCACTTATATCTTTTGATTTTTAATTATTCAAATCCTTCTTTCCAAAGAGTTAACTCTGTTTTTATTTACTCCTTAAAAATTTTTATTTGACAACTAAAATTACTTAAACATAACACAGAAACAACATTAACAATCTTGTTTATTCATTAAAATTAGATAAAAGGTACTACATCAATAAATATTAATGTTTTCTTTAAGAATTGGCACTTCAGTTCCAAAGTAAATAAACAGACTTTAAAAATAACTATTTGGTTTATGCTGTTTACAATCAACATTTAAAACTACTGAAACTAAATTAGTATCTTTTAAATATATGGCACCAAAAAAAAAATATATAATTGCATAAATAAAACTTTGGTAAATGGATAGGAACTACTGAAAATACTAGTGTTGGCACTAAAAATAAAATTACAGTATACTCTCGATATCTCGAAGTCGAAGGGACGCTAAAAAAAACATTCGAGATAACAAGGTCATAACCAAAACATAAAAATTCCCGTAAAAACACAAGATTTACGGAATAATATCCTAAAAATTAGAGTCTTGATAGATGAGATTAAGTATAAATATGTAATGATAGTTAACAATAAGTCCAAATACAACAATGATAATTTTAATTTTTAAAAGTAGTCGAAAATAATAACATTAAATTGAAAATTCCGGTGATTTTTTCTAGAAGAATTCATTTTTTACTTCAAAAAATATTCGACAAAACAAGGTTTTGAGTGAAAACTCTTCGACATAAGAATTAAAATTAACATTAGATGAATATGTAATATCAAGGGGAAAAATAATTTTTCAACATATCAAGGTTTTCAAGATATCGAGAGTATACTGTATTTGCAAAAAAATAAATAAATAAATAAATAATTAGGAAAAGAAATTTCTTTTATAGAAAATTTAATAGAACAGAAGCTATTATAATTAAATTTGTGAAACACCACTACAACTGTTAGATTTGAACTTTGCTCAAATCATTTAGAACTCAAAATTTACGAATAGGAAATAGAATGAATAATTAATAAATAGATTGTTTTACATATAAAATTATATAAAAAAAATAGTGAAAGTTAATTTACTGCTTAAGTCATAATTTGCTGCTGCTACATTCATTGATAGACCACCAAACTGAAATCCAATGATAGCATAAAAAAAACTCTCTTTATAATTGCAGATGAAAGGATTAAGAGTATTCGGATGTATCAAGATCACTATTTTTAATCTATATTTGGAACTAAATGTTCCATTCTATTGTTTGAATTTATCACTTCTAAACAACTAAGAATTCATTTTTATCAACTTTCATTTAAGCTATAAAAAAAGTTAATATCTCACTTTTTCATTGAACAGATGATGAAAACTTAAGTCTTCAATCTCAGGCTTTCAAATCGAGCACTATATTTCCTGTGCAGTCAAGTTTGGAAAACAGTTTTGGGATCAACGTATGCCAAATTTCAGATGAATGTCATTCAACATCTACAACCTTTCTATTTGTTTCAGCTATACAAGCATGTATCCATTCGTTGAATGAGTTCAGATATCATTGATATTTCAAAAAAGACTTATCTATTCATTTGTTAAAACTGAAGAGTGTACTTCAGATACGTAATAAGCAACAACTTATAAAAGTGTATATAAAATCCCATGCCTACTGATAATATATGCAATCTTGAAGTATTATTTATAGCAATTTATATGCAGCAATGAAACTCATGAAGAAAAACATTGTAATTAATGAAACCTGAATAAACTAATAGACAATGAAAGCAATTTGAAAAACTGATTGAAGCCAACGTAATGAAACTTTTGTTTTTATTTATTTATTTATTTATTTTTTAATGTCCAGATATTTGGCCATTCTGGCATTTGCCAAATCAGTGAGCAATAAATTACTTATCTGATGAAATGTTAAACGCGTCATCTAATGAAACCTTGTTTCATTAGAGAAACAAGGTACAAAGAAGAAAAAGAAAAAAAAAATCTAAGCCAGTTTGAGAAGTCAAAACACAAGGCTAAGAATCTTATTGAGTTATCCGATCAGCAGCCTAAAATACATGACCATGATGGCAGTAGATATTAGAATAAAGATCAAGGCATAATGAGAAAGAATTTGTTTAATATCATATCCAGCAATGAACTTGAATGAGACTAATGCTAGATCACCTGATACAGAAATTAGGAGGATCAATTGAATGAGTTCATTTGAAAAAGATTGGAGCAGCATTTTACAAATGCAATCTTCAGCTGTGTTTAATCTTTTGTACAAGATTTTACAAAAACAAAAAAGAATTATTCTTAAGAACGACTTTGAACTGGTGAAGGATAAAAGATTAAAAAACAAATACTGGATTTAACTCCTCCACCCATTATCCTTAATCACAATGACAATCCTTATTATACAGTAATCCCTCCATTTATGCAAGTACTTGATTCCACAAAAACAGCATAAATGGAGCCATGGAAAGCTGTTTAAAAATAAGGATCTATTACAGATTTTCTGCAATTTCAACCGAGTTAGTGAATTGTGTAAATGGAGGGATTACTGTAGTTAGCTTAAGTAACAATAATTTTAAACTTTTAAAAAAAATTATTGATGCTTCAGTTAGAACTGAATATAAAATAACTAATAATATTTTTAATGAAGTGAAGTTGAATTCTGCTGTTTAGTGTGAGTAAAAACCATTTCAAAAATGCAGACTCACTCACTCTATAAAGAAAGTCAGGAAAGTAGAGTTTTATCTTTTGCTATTATGAAACCATTACACCTGACCATTTCTCAAATATATCAAAATATTAACAAAAAAATAGTGCATTTCACACCAGTGTTATCAATTAGCAAATAATGATAATATTGAAAGAGAAATGGTGTTCAACAACTTGGAAATGGATCATTCTGATAATATACAAATAACATTTTATATTTTAACTCTATTTCAACATTTCACTAGATTTAAATGTAGATGACTAGCTTGTATAGTTTCAGTATATCAAAATAATACTAAATTTCCAATATTAAATTCAAAATTTATTATTTAAATGTAATTCAATAAATCTTGTTTAAATTATTCACTGATTTCAAATCAATCAACAGGGAAGAAAAAGGATAAAATAACACTTTTGGTTTTTTTTTTGCTGTTGTTACTCAGCAAAGACTAGACTTTTCTTTGGAAGGCCGAATATTACATAAGAAAAACTTCATCACAATGTTCATGGAATACATTCACATCCTAAATAAACATTACTTAATGGCTCTTTAATTTTCATTTCTTTATATTACTAATAATATGTAGTATCTTTTTACAATTATTCATCTTAACCTCTGTTCAGAGATTTTACTGTTGACTACTACAGACTGATAATCACCAAAAAACATGACTCGGCTGTTCTGGGATGTCACATAGTAAATCCTTGATCATTACTTGATAAATGAATGTACTTTTTATTTTTGAATAAAGCTTAAAAAATTCATTTGTTGCCAGTTTAAAAGTAGGCACATGAATTTTTGTCCTGTTGTGTATTTTATTTTTATTATTTAATTCCATATTTATTCTTGCGATAACAGTATTTATCTCAAATAAATAACAATAGCAAATACTTTTTTTTTTTCCCAGAATGACAAATAGTCATTGCCTTACTTACATGCAAGTACCATGCAACAGTCTGAATTGCAGAATGCATGGAGATACCATGTAAATTTCATTATACTGAACGATTGAAATCTCAAGTACCAGCTTGTGGAAATGAATGCATTCGGCCATTTCAATAGTTCTTGCTCAAGTAGCTTTTTTGTTGCTTTATTAGTTTGGAGTTTTAATAAAAAAAATTATTTAAAATACTACATTTACTTTATTTTTTTGTCTCTGAAAATTTCATTCCCAAATCACTGGAAAGTTTGCAGCATTTGAAAGGCTACAAAAGAGCTTTTTGAAAGCTTCTTGTTCCCTACTTCTAGACTAGAATAAAATGAAGAAGCAGCCAGGAACTAACATGAAAAACTAAAAATGTATTTGAGTGACTAGTTATTATATTTCATAAATATTAGCTATGTAGCCAGCGAGGATGAGGCATCTGAATTTCAAGTGTCCTTGTACAGTATGTAAGTAATCTTCATTCTTAACAATCTTCCAATTAACACTGTCCTACATCATGGTATAAGATATCAAATGACTAAGTGTCACTGAAATGGAATCCAATGGAGAAATACCACAGTCCTCGCTGACAATGGCATTCAGTTTATACAACAAACTGTCAATCATTCTATCGACATATCTGGTGCAGTGGTAATCAGTATTAGTGAAAAAAGTATATATCTAAAGGAAAGAAAAACATTGGCTTCAAATCTTGCTGTTTCTCAGTCCAAAGACTGTAGTCTCTCATCCCATTTATGAAATCATTCATTTACCCAAAATTTCCATATTTTTGAGCTTCAAAATGGTTATCTTTTAATTAAATTGTTTTGCTAACAATTTAAATCAAAAGAACCAAAGGGTCTTGTACACTGCACACACAGTCATTTTGGATAGAATTGCAGAATTTGTAAGTTGTATATGACTTTATATTTATAGCATCTTCTCCCAACAATAGGTAAAATACTGGCATTAATCTTTATAAAACTATCTTTTAGCAATAGCATTAATGGAAAACATGCATAAAAGACCTGCAAAGAAACGTGGTAACTTTTGCAGGATTCTTTTGGAATAACTGTATTGTTTAAATGAAACCAAATATACTTAGTCACTTGGGTGTTGAACAGAGGGTGGTGTGGAATCCTCATTGGACTTAGATTCAATTTTCAATTAAGTTATGATGAACCATAATTATCTGAAACAGTCGAATAAGGAAAACATGTATTTTCTTTGGAAACAATAACAGATTCTGTGAGCTGTAAAATTACACACTCTTTACAGTATAGTTCTTCTCATTCTTGGTGAGTTCAAGAATAAAATAGAACTAAACTCTCGTAACAGACTTCCTTATTTGTATAATTATAAAAACTTAACTAGGTTTAGCAACTCTTAATTAAACAGTATAATAATCAACAGTGTTAGGATCAAAACAAAAACATAGTATTCTAGAAATAAAATGGAAGAAAGTGGTTAGAAATGATATAATAATTGTAAAAGAAAATAAATATTGTTATAAAAAAACTAAAGATATAAAAACTAAAATTTGCAATTATTTGTCAAGGTAATTTCCAGTAGTTTCTTCACGCATAAGTGCAAATTTTATTTTTTATATTTTGGTGTTAGATCTTTATACACTAAGTATTTACTACACTACTTGTATATTAAAAACAAAATATTCCTTTGTTTTCAAAAATATATATTTTTGGTCTTTGATTAATACTTCTTATATCTTTCTTTAAGGAACTGATTTCCTTCATGATACATCAGTGACTGAACTGAATCCATTCGGATTGAGGGATTGCCAACGCCACGTATCTTCACCTATTTAGGAAGAAAGAAAGTACAAGGAATTAAAGAAAAAGGAAAAGAATTTAAAATATAAAATTATTGATGTTATTTACTTTGAAAATACTGCAAAGATCAATCAGGAAAATGAAAATGGACGCTTAAATTAATATCAAGAGTTATCTTGCATCACAAATTATAAGTTACAGTAAAACCAAGAATCAAAATATTTAATTTTAGAAGTAAACACAAATTTCTCCTGTATTAAATTTTTATACATCAGCACAATAAAATGCAGCACATAAAACAAATTACAGTTTGTTCCATTCATTTAAAATGATGAAACATTTTTTTTTACTTCAGTCACTGGGCATCTTCACAATTAACAAGGGTTAATTGAAGAATCTATACCTTGAACTGCCTGGCATGAAATTTGATCTCTCAACGAGGTTACAGCACACTAACCCTTCCATTCTTATGAATCCATAGACCTTCTTTTCATTCACTTTGATCCACCATCCACTAGGCAGTATTTATACACTTCTTTCTGTAATCTCTGTGTGCGCCTCTAAATTCTATGTTTCTCAAATTTGTAGAATTGTGAATCTGTAGTTATACCATCAAGTAATTTGTAATCAAATGAATTTAAAGCTAAACTTTATTAAATCAACTTAAGCAGCCATTGTTTGTATTTACAAGATGCCTTCGACTGCATTTCCTGTTGTCCACCCCATTCATCATGAATGCTGAAACCCTCCTTCAAGCCTACTGTTTGATCTTCTCCTTCCCTATTCATCCTATCAATGTAAGCATCTCTTCATCTATTTGAGGATCATATCCATATAAGGTTAATGCCTATGGTGATTATCTTAGCAACCAAAGGTCAACCATTTACTTCCCACTGTTTCTTACCTCCACATGTTTCAACAACATCATTAACCTTTCCACCAACTGAAAACTCCTTTCCCTAGTAATATTAGAAGGCTCCCATTTTTTCTCTCCTTGTTTTAAAACCTCTCAGGAAAGTTATTTTATTTGTAACTATCAGAAACATTAGTGATAAATGTCGATAGTTGGTTGAGTTTAAAACTTGTGATTTGAAAAAATTGTCAGCTTTTTTTTTTGTTATTTAATGGTAATATATTACATAATTTAAGTTTAGCAATTTCATATTTTGCGTTTTTAGAATTTATTGATTCTTATTGCTCTTAAATACTAAGAAAATTCAATTGATAAAGGATTAATAAACAAATGTTCAAATTATGTTAAATGAATGAAGACACCTCAGTATTGATATTTATCACATCTAATGCTGAAGCCATTTTAAAAGAGTTAGTAGTCTCTGTCCTTGAAATATTCAGTTTAATTATTACAGTTATGAAAATGTACACTTTACGAAAACTAATGAATTATCATGGTTAACTACAGATAGAAAATTAAATATGTGAAAAGATGTTCTAGTCATGCTTTCTCACTTAGATAGAAAACCAGATAAGACAAATAATGTTCATTTAAACTTACACATATTAGAAATAGATCTTTCAGCTTTCCAACCTAATTCTTTCTCTGCAAGCTTCACGTCAGCATACATAGCAGCAACATCTCCAGCACGTCGTTCTACAATTTTATATGGTATCTGTAAAACATTATAATAAGTTGTAGACATGTTTTTAATACAAAGTTTTTCTAATTAACACATCAAGTTCTGCATCAGATAAAGAATATAATTAAATTATCTCATTAAGAACTACAGGACCTTGGATTATGATTTATTTATATAAGAAACTAATTGCAAGAAATCCTACTTCAATTTCATTACCTTTTTATTACAGGCTTTTTCAAAAGCATCAATCATCTCTAGTACAGAATAACCAACTCCAGTTCCAAGATTGTAAATCTGTTTGCAAATAATAAAAATATTACTAGAAATGAAATCGACTAATTGTTATAATAAGATTTAACGTGCAGTTTAAGAATTAACTTAGATGCCAACCATAAAAGCACATATACAATTAAAATGGTAAAATAGTACAACGTACGTTTCGTTTTTATGGTCGGCATCTAAGTTAGACTAATTGTTATTTAGTAGCATATAAACAGATAAGAGTTAACCTACCCAACATCCTTTTTCTGCTTTGTTTATTTTCTTTAGGGCAGCAACATGCCCAATGGCCAAATCAACTACATGAATGTAATCACGAACACCTATTTAGCAGAAATATTGTAAGTTGTATAGTATAGCTTTCAAAATTATTAAAAATCAAAATTCAGCTGTTCATTTAGAGTGAAATTTCTAGAAGACCCTTCCTTCTTTCTTTATAAAACTTAGGAACACTGAAGGGCACAAATAGCTGGCTGTAATAGCAAATCCAGATCCAAGATTAACTGTTTTTAGATCTGTTTAGTAAGCCTTGAGTAAAACACTTTTGAATAACTGCTAATTCTTGCTGCTTATAATTCTGAGAAAGAATTAAAACACCTTTAAAATGTCTTTTGGTTTTCTTTTTAATTAAGGCACTCACAGTACTTCCAAGCATTCATAAAGATCATCTTCACTGAAAATGCATTTGATACATACAGTTATCCACTATTATTTCTATTACTTGGGGTTAATGTGGGTGGCAGGAAAGCCAAGCACTGCAACCTGAAAGATCTATTTTGCCAACCCATGGAAAGGAGGACAGACGGAGAGAAAGTATGGTGGGAGACTCGCAGGGGAAACAGAAGAACCCCGAGAAAACCTGCCCAATGCGGATCATCCACCATCACAAAACCCACATGAGAACCGAACCTCGGAACTCAGAGGTGAGAGGCCGCGCAGCTGTTATCCACTAAGGCAAACAAAAGAAGCTGGACTATTGATCAGTCAGCATTGATTTATACTAAATATATGAAAAGGTATTGATAGCTTGGTAAGGTCTTTGATTGAAAAATTGGTAATATTGGAATGCTGAAATCACAATGAATTTCTATATTATCTTCTTCTATATTATAATGTCTTCTATATCATCTTCATCAAGAAAAGCTCTCTGATTTAGAGAAATGAGGTAGCAGCTTTAACCTTGTATAAAATGGCAATTACAGAAACTAGCAATTCTACATTCTTTTGGTAAAAAAAAATGTAATACTAATACTTATAGCTATAAATTGTAAACACAAATGTTTTGAAAAGCATACGAAGCAAAGGAAAATTAAGATGTACTATGTATATTAATGCTCACCTGTTCCATCTTTAGTGTCATAATCTTTGCCAAACACCTGTAATTCAGATCTTCTTCCAACAGCTACCTGGGATATGTATGGCATTAAGTTATTAGGAATTCCATGTGGATCTTCCCCAATTAAACCTGATTTGTGAGCACCAACAGGATTAAAATATCGAAGTAGACAAACACTCCAGCCCTGTAAATTCATATAATTAAAAACATTCAAATTTTAAATTGAAATAAACTATCATGATAAGTAAACTTATTTATTTACAGATAGGTTCTGACTTACAGTGAAATTCAATTCTGATGGTGCGTTCTGTGCACAAGCAGGCATTTTTTTAGTATACTGTCATAAAACATGCTACTTGTCTTTATTTATAATCATAAGGTATATATACAAAAAACTATCTGAACTTTTTTAACTATCTGAATTTTACAAGAAATGAATATTAAACAGATAAAAGTATTCTATAAGTATGGTGATGATAACTGTTCAGCAATACTTTAAAGCTTTCTGAAATGCTTATGGAAGATTCCCGTTTATCATGTTGTTTTATAATTTCTACTTTTTCCTACATAGTTATTACATTACTTTGAATCTACATTTAGTCAAAACTAATTAGTTTGTGAAATTCAGTAGTTTTGTATGTTTTTTATTGTGAAAAAAAAAAGCAAAATAGTATAAATAACAGGCAAGAGCAAGCATATAGCATCAATAAATTGATTCTTGGATTGTAATTATTAAAAATCTAAGACCAGTTTTCAGACATGAATGAAAATCTTATTTTAAAGTATGAAAACTTACAAAAATAAAGTAGATTAATAATTCTTTTTAATGCTATAGTAGTAGGAAGTTTTTCAAGAATATGTTAAGCTTGAATACCTCTCCTGAAGCACATAAATCTTTCATTATCTCTTCAATGAAATACTTGGTCCTTCCATAAGGATTTGTACAACTTTGACCAACTGGATGTTGTTCATCAATGGGTAAATACTGAGGTTGTCCATATACAGTGGCAGAACTGGAGAAGATGATCTTCTTTACCCCTGCCTCTTTCATTACCTAAATGGGAAGAAATATACAGAGAATATAACAAGTGATGACATTAACAATAAGTGTTACTGTTAAGCACTTACTGTACCTAGTAGTTACACTTGAAAACTACATGAAAAAAAAAAAAAAAATCTTTCATAAACTAATGTTTCAAATTAGAAAACAAGCAAGGCTTACATTTGTAAAGATGTGAAAATTTTAACATTCTTTCTGAAACAAAACGAAAGATGAATCTAATAGTTGAGATCTCTGAACAAAGAATGTTTTGATACCACAATCATTAGATTCTTAATTTATCAGAAAAGACTAAAGATATCTTATTATCCAACTCAAGACTTGATGACAAGAACAGATTGTAAAATTTCCTGAATATTTAATTAACAAGTGATATTCTTAAATCTGTGGCAAACATATAAAATATTGCTAAAAATTATTTCAATGTAGCATTAGAAATTCCTAATGAAAATGCTCAGATCAGAAGTCAACCAAAATAAAAATCATTAGAGTCAAAAAGAACAGTTTGTGCTAGACGTTTGTTGGCTTGTTTTAACCCCTTCAACTATATTTTATTTTGTAACCCTTCCCCTCTTTACTGCTCCATGATATCATCATTTGATATCACTGTGAAGAGAAGCAGAAAAATTCCTCCTTACAACTTTCAAGAATAGGATTAAGTTATCAATTTTATTGGAAAATTAAACAATATCAAATACATTTCTATACTTATAATAAAACTGTATCAAATAGCTATCAATTTATATAAGATTTTTTTTTTTTAATTGCCATTTGATGAAGTACATTAAAAAATTAGAAATTTTAAGGATTAGAAAATAGATTATTACCAAACTTAATAAAAACACAAGAGAAAACAAAAACAAACTTTCAAGGTGAAAGTTGCAGATAATTGCACAAAATTATTTTGGACAATACTGCCTTTTGAACACAGAGAGCTTGTTCAATGAAATTTCAACTCAGTTATTTTCTTGTTAACTACAGATCTTTCAAAAAAGAAAATAAAGAGGTATCCTCAGCATATAACTTTTCTCTTACTGTGTCGTAAATTGATACATAACTTGTTAGTAGAATTCTGGAACATGCTACTAAAAGAAATCTTTCACAACTACATGGATTTTTTTTTTTTTTTGTGAAGCAAAGAGATGTTTCACTGCCAGCTTCCACTGCATGAATCAAAATCAAAATGGCTAAAGTCGTGCTCTGAAGCATGCTGAGATACTGTACTCCATTCACTTAAAACCTATCCAGATGCTACCATGAAATTATTGTTGCTTGTAACACTCTGTTGATGCTACAGTAATATGTTACATCACAGCTGATATATTGTGAACTTCATCATATTATATAAAGATCTAATTAGATCAAATTGAATAAAATAATAAATAATAATAAAAAAAAAATACAATGGGAAAACAAAATATTTTCTAAAATATGTGCATTACATCTCAAGAGAAAATATCTGATTTAACATTTATTTGAAAGTAAAAATGCTCAAAAAGAAAAAAACGAATTAAAATCAATAAATGTAAATAAAAGATATTAATTCAAATATAAGATGGAAATATACAGGGTGTTGCAAAATT
>JAFIDM010000001.1:103062726-103106349 GCA_023159025.1 Thereuonema tuberculata
ATTCATTGAAATCAATAAATTTGGGTTAGTTCAGGTCGTATAATAGACATCATACAGAATCTTCATTTATCAAAAATTTCATTTAGAACAGTGGTTCTCAACTGGAAGGACTTGATAGCTTTAAAACACTTAAAGACTTTTGCTAAATTTTCTTAATATTTTTATTGGTTAAGTTTTCCTGCAGTTTATTGATCTCTTTAAGAAGTAATGAATTAAATGGAACACAGAAATAGATTGAAAAGACTGCGACAGATGACTAAAGGTAAATTAAGTTATACATTTGATAGGAATGTCTCCTATTCCCAGAAAACCTCCATAATGTGAATATTTTAACTTTTTTGTTTACAACTTTACTGTAAACTCAACATTTATATAATACTAGCAAAATCCCTGTAATTACCGCTGTTAAAAACAAAGATTTGTCCTGATATGGAGAAGGAATAAATTGATCTTGTGAGATCACTTTAAATCTTTATCAATTGGTAAAAAAAGCACATGATCTTATAACTTACTGTTATATTTTTATTTTATAACCCGAATATTCCTATATATCAAATTTTTCGAGATCGAAGACTTTCCACTTGTTTTTGCTCTTCCCACGCCTTGGGAAAAAATTTTGACAAACCCTCACAAAACGTTTAATCGAATTCCAGAAAAAAAAAAAAAAATTTCATTTTAATTTTCAATCTTTTATATGCGATTATCCTAAAGGGCAAACGAACTACTCCGTTTTACCTTATGTTTATGAAGCGTATTCGTATAGTTCAGTTCCGTCATTAGAGAGTTTTTGCCATGACGTGATTTACATACGGGAAACCCAAATGTCACGTGAACGAATACGGTAACCACAATAGCGGGCTCTGTCATGAAGAGAGTTTTTGCCATAAATTGTCAGTGGACACGGTAAGCTAATAAACAAATGGAAGACATACTTCAGATCGCTGCAATATTTCTAATATTTTTCTAATGATATAATATCTCATTTTCTATTTTTCTGTGTGAGTTAAGTAATTTTAAACTTGCGAGGAGAACAACAAATGATCAGTGTGGAAAACCACTCCTTCATTTCTCTCCTCGATAAAGAGAAGAATCACGTGATCGGAGAAGCCGCTCTGATTGGATAGCAAAAGTGAAACTTAACAAAACATCGGAAAAACGAGGAATTACTACAGATCGGTGAGAAGGACAGACAGAAGACGAGCAGACATGTGAGGAAAGACAGCTCCAGACTCCCGTTGGGGAAAGGACAACACGGAATACAAGCAGAGTACAAGGGCCATTCCGTGCAGAGAGCAAAAAAATATTTTTTAGCAAAGAAAAATGTTAATGAATTTTATTTGTAGGAAAAACTGTGCTCTTTCTCATGAAGCAAAAATTTTTGTTATTAAACTAAAATTTCATTAAAAAAAATACCTTTTAATATATAAGTACATAAAAAATTGCAGAATGATGAAATTAAAATACACTGATGATTTCTGAATTTAAAAAATATTTTGCATACTTTATTTACTTTAAATGATAGAAATCAATTTATGAAATACTCAAGACTGGGAATAGAGTTAGAAGTGTATATTTTCTAAAAAAATTATTAGTTTAGAAAACTTTTGAAGCCGCATGATAAAACTATTGTCACACACGTAACATTTGAACCTAAAAAGTTTTTATAACTTCTAATTTAGTCAAAATTTTAACACAAAACTTATGTTTCTCTTTTAACTAAATATTAAGATGACTTTTGTAAAGTTATATAAAAATCTATTAAAAAATGAAAAAATTATATAACTTTCAAAATATGTCACACACGTAACATTTTGCTACGTGTGTGACAGATTTTGAAATAAATCTTGAAATTTTCAAATAAATTTTGAAAAAATTTTGTAAAAAAAACAAACAAACAAGATTAGGAATAAATTTAAAATACTTAATATTAAAGAAAAAATTATTTATAAAATATTGGGCGAGTGCAAAAGTTCTACCCGTTTTTGGTTATGAAAATTTGCAATGGAATTGCCCTCACAAATGACATTTTAATGATGTAAATCGTCTGCCAATCAAACATGTGGATGCTTCACATATAAATGTATCGTGTCTCACAAAGTCAATCATCTCAAAAAAAATATCAGATGGTGTAACATGGAAAACGAGAAGGAGCATATAAGACATTGTTTGTTATACGAGTTCGCTACCTGTGTTTCCTTGCTTTCCCGGTACAAAAATGACTCATTCCTGAACGAATTGTGACAGGAGACGAGAAGTGGGTTACGTACCGTAACGTAAAGCGTCATAGAACTGTGTGTCGCCCTTCTGTTCCGCCTGCATCGACTTCGAAAGCTGAACTTCATCCCAAGAAGATGTTATTGAGTGTGTGGTGGGATGTGCAGGGAATAATTCACTGGGAGGTCCTGCCACTCTACCAAACCATCCATGCTGCCTTCTACTGTCTACAGTTAGACAGGCTGCATTCAAATTTGGTAGCAAAGCGCCCAGGTCTCATCAATCGTCGCGGTGTAATCCTTCTTCACGATAACGCCAGGCCACATGCTGCTGTCATCACTCCCCAAAAGTTACTGGGCTTTGGTTGGGAGGTTTTATCCCACCCTCTCTATTCTCCTGACTTGGCACCAACTGACTATCACCTATTTCGTGCGTTGAACAATTCCTTCAGTCAGAAAATCTATGATGATCTTGATGCTGTGAAAACTGCCATCCAAGACTTTTTTGACTCGAAACCGCCGGAATTTTACCGCCATGGGATTCATCTCCTACCAGAAAGATGGCAAGAGGTCCTAAATGGGGATTATGCACAATAATAGGTACTGTTCATTTTGCGTTTATTTGCTCTTCTTTATGGGTAATAAAAACGGGTAGAACTTTTGCACTCACCCAATAATTATGAATAACATTTATAATGTCAATAGGGAAAAAAAAAAATAATCAAAATAATGAAAAAAATAATTAGATACAATTGGTTAAAAATCTTTTTAATCTTTAAATTGAATAATAATTTTGGTGTAAGATTAGAAAACTTATAAAATATAGATTATTCAGTCAAATTAATTGGGAAAAATATAATTCTAAAACACTAAAAGTATATTAAAAATGTTAAAACTTTATTAATAGCTGACGTAATTAATGAGAATATTACTCTAAATTTTTAACTTTTAACTTTTTTTAGGCTTCTTTTGTATTAGATAATTAACAAAGGGATGTTTAGACTGCATGATGTTTCAATTTTATAAGTAACTCTGTTCAGATAAGAATTGATTTAAATAACTTAAAGTTGATTTGAAATGTTAAATAAACATTAATAAAAATAGTTATTGATTGACTTATTGTATAAATGTTTAAATATCATGTAATATTTTAATACATTTTTATCCTCATGCATTTTTAAAAGCAAACTTTTACTTTGAATTCACATGGTCACACACGTAACGATCAGGGTGTCACACACGTAACGCTGATTTTTAATTTTCCTTTATTCAATTATTTATTAAATTTAAATTTTAACTGTGATTTTAGATGGTATGGTAAATAAACTATTACCATATTTTTTAATTTAAATGTGTGGCAATAAAACTCACAGAAATATATCATTTGATGTCATTACTCAGAATTCGCTTTTTTTCTAAGTCACACACGTAACGTTTTTTAAAAAGCTATTTAAAAAATAACTATTATATCAAACTGATAGGTTTCTGCATAAAAGAATATGATAAAGTGTATATTATTTTAAAGAACTTTTGTTTGGATTTTTAAATAAGAAATATATTGAAAAATCCTTGATTAATTAGAAAAAAATGTTTTCCAAATGTCACACACGTAACACGGAATGGCCCTATTCCATAAATGACATTGTTTATTTAAATTAATATGATTTTCTCCCATGTTTTTCTGTTTTTGTTTAGGAAGTATCCTATGGTGTTTTTTGGTTTACATGCAATTCCTATGCCGAAGCTTCCAAGGGCAGGTTTTAATTTTTTAATCATGGTTTCATCATATACCATGGATACATATTTTGTAATTTATGTAAATTTGGTTTTTTTTTCATATTATTGCTGCCTAATGTGGGATATCTTTCACTATTTCTTGTTTGTTGTGCTATTCTTAGAAGCTTTTGAATGTATTTGTTTAACTTCATTTTTGGAAAACCATTATTTAAATAAATGTATTTTATTTGCATAATTTCTTGAAGTTTATTGTTGGAGCATACATGGACTGCTCTATCAATGGCCACATGGATAGAATTTCGCTTATAAGCATCCGGCAACGCTCTGAAATGATTTATGGTAATGAGTGCATCTGTCGGTTTTCGAAATACCATTGTTTCATGTTTAATTATAAAAATATCCAAAAAAGGTATATCACCTTTCTTCTCATCTTCTGTAGTGGATTTTATGTTGCTGTTAATGCTATTGCGAAGCAAAATGAAATATAGAGGGTGCCACAGTGAATGTGGTTAGGTTGATCACTCACCCAGCTGATCATCCACGCTCCTGTATGTCCGAAGGAAAAGTCACCAAGAAAAAGGGAGGTAGAAGGAATTCTTGTGTTCCCCAATGCTTTCAATAGGGTTTATGGATGTAATAACAGGGTGTCTACCGAATCTCAAACAAAAAATTTAAGGACAATTCCCATACATTTAAGGACATTTTCACAAAAATTTAGGGACATTAAAACTTGTATCGTATCGTAAAATATTTAAAATACCCCAATCCTATTTTAACAACCAAAAAAAAAAAAACAAAAAAGAAACTGTAAACGTATCTATTCAACCAAAAAAACAAACAAACCTGTAAACGTATCTATTCAACCAAAAAAAAAAGTACATTTCATGTCAAACCAAATTTCCCGTACAATTCCCGATTTTCCCGGTTGGTAGACACCTTGAATAAGAATATCAGCTTTCAATCTTTTCCGAACGATAAAGCATTAAAAAAAAAGCGTGGTGGGTCAAGATTCGCTTGGGAAAAAGCAGTCGAAATGTAGTCTGTTATGCAGACAGCATTTCCGAAATGAAGACATCAAGTTCCGAAATCAAGTTCATTAAAAAAACAATCTTTTTAGAACTGCTCGTAAGTCTTTCTACATTAGTTTTATTTATTTCAAACAAACTGTTAGCATTAAAGGTTTTCATCCCAATATGCAAGCTTTATTATGTTTGCATTGCAAGTATTACTAACTTTAACAATAGTCTAAATCTGTTTCTATCAGATGCATGCTTTACCATAAATCAATTCAGCACAGTGCTGGATGCTTATAAGCGAAATTCTATCCGTATGGACATTGATAGAGCAGTCCATGTATGCTCCAACAATAAACTTCTCCACCAAGAAATTATGCAAATAAAACACATTTATTTAAATAATGGTTTCCCAAGAAATGAAGTTAAATAAATACATTCAAAAGTTTCTGGTGGGCCCAGTAGCCGAGTGGGTAAGGCGCTTGGCTGCGGGTTGGAGGTCGCGGGTTCGATTCCCGGTCTCGGCGGAGTTGGGAATTTTTCCACGCTCCATTCTCCTCCAAACGGGTCCTAGGGCCTACCCAGCCCTCTGTAGAACGGGTACCGGGTTTCTTTCCCGGGAGTTAAAGGCGGGCGGGCGTCGGGCTGACCTCCCGACCTCAATCTAGTCCCGTTGGTCAAGTAACGCCGGAACCTTACCCCCCGCGAGCCCTTGGGCCTGCATAGGCCTGTTGTGGCATCCTTTAACTTTAACTATTCAAAAGTTTCTAAGAATAGCACAACAAACAAGAAATAGTGAAAGATATCCCTCATTAGGCAGCAATAATATGAAAAAAACCCAAATCTACATAAATTACAAAATATGTATCCATGGTATACGATGAAACCATGATTAAAAAATTAAAACCTGCTCTTGGAAGCTTCGGCATAGGAATTGCATGTAAACCAAAAAACACCATACGATACTTCCTAAACAAAAACAGAAAAACATGGGAGAAATCATATTAATTTAAATAAACAATGTCATTTACGGAATAATGTACCAAAACAACAACAATAAAGCATAGGAGAAACTAAGATGCCTAAAAGTGCGAATGAATGAACACGTTGCGGCCCTAAAAAAAAAAAAAAAAAGAGAATATAAATTATTCCACAGAGATTCACTGCAAAAGCACTGGCCATGAAGCTAATAGTTCTAATCCAATTGTGTATGGTGAAAGAAATGACACTTTATTTCCACAAGTTCTTCAAATCTGGAATGATAAGAACATTACACATTATAATGAGGACTTATCGATTAAAAATGTTTTGGAATATGGGCTTTAGTTCCAAGTGACAGGGAAAAGAAAAAAATATATATTTTCTTTTATTAACATACGATGCTCAAAAACAAGACCACAAGCAAGTAGACGATAGCTTCGGATTAAAAAGACCACCAGAAGTAGTTCTCGACAATGTTTTTGGAGAATGAAGTCAAGGACGTATTCTAATGGGAGGATAACGCCGATGAAAATCTATTACTACTTGACAAGGGATCCTTAAAGAATGAGGACTTGAAACTGTTGTGAGTTTTTAATGTATTTTTATATATTTTTAAACTGTAAATAGTGCAAGTATGGTTGGTCATATCCATATGAATCAACTGCACGTTAACACTTTTTAATTAATAATTAAAACCAAATACTTTTAAAAATAAGTAGAAAAACAAAACACTTACTGCAGGACCCAAAGCAACACAATATTCATCAATGTTTTCCAACATCTTCAATAATTGATCTTCATATCTTTGAAGACGACACCAGATCTCATTTGGATTTACAATATGACTTACAAAAACTTCTTCCACATTTTCTAAACAAAGATATTAGTTACAAAAATTAATCAATAAAATTCTACTGACAGAAAAGCATTCTGGAACAAAATAACAAATTTACCTTCAGGTGTAGATAAATTCAATTCACAGGGCTTTCAGACAATTGTGCCTGGGCTTTCAAATTCTTGAAATTTTAGTATTTATCTATTTTGTTTAAATAAAGTTAAATTTTGTTATCTTTCTTTTTACAACTGTACATGTTGACAAGTAACCTTTGCTTCAGATTGAATGTATTTCAAAGCAATTCCGCATTGAAAACAAAACAAACAAAAAAAAAAAAAAATTGCAAGCTTTTTTTCATTTTTCTTTTTTTTTTTGCAAAATTAAATGTAAAAATATTTTATGACCTTATTATTATTAAATTGACAACAACAAGATAAAAGCCTTTTTTAAGCTACAAACAATACATTTAATTGTCAAATTAGTATTTTCTAGAAACCACTAACATTTCTGAGGCTTAAAAAAAAAAAAAAAAAAAAAAAAAAAACTCTGATAAAAAAGGAATTTAAGAGAATTGCCTGTCCTGTATTAATAAAAAAAGTTTTGTTATTGGATCCCTGTCAAATAATTTGTAAAAAATAAAAACAAAAAATATCTTCCCTTTAGGCCTAATTAGAATCCCTTTGGATTCTCTAATGCTACACTGAAAGAAAAAAAAAAAAAAAACTCTAAATATGACAAAAATACCTCTAATGTATTCTCTTATTTACACCTTGTCAAAATATAATCTAAAACCTCAAAACATAATAATATGTAATTATATGCTTAATAAAAACCTAAATAGTATTTGTATCCACTTAAAAATGGAAATGAAATGTCTCACGAAATACATATATTATCAAGACAGATGAAAAATTATTTTGTAAGAATGTAAATAAATAATAATTTAAAAAAAAATAGGGTTAAAATTCATATCCAACATTTAAGTTTATATATAAAAGAAATGTTTACTTTTTCTTTTTGTATGAATACAAAAAATTATTCTACTTATGAACTGTATACTAGAGGAAAAAAAAAAAAAAATCCATTCTGAGGTTAAAAAAAAATGGTGAATGGGTTGATGAAATGAAAAAAAAAATTCTTTTCTCTAATCAGTTGATAACTTACCAATCGTAGGAAGCTTGTAGTGCCTCCTTTCATTTGAATTACTTGTGAGAGTGGACAGTTTCTTTTTGATTTCATCGTTTAACTTGTTATTTGAGAGGACGACATTATAAACATTGCTGCCAGACTTTTGCTGCACTTTAACTTCGATAATATTTTCTTCTAGGATATCCTGAAGTTTATTTGCTAATTGTGGTACAGAATACTTGTCCAATGAACACATGATTCCTTGTTGAGGTATTTCAGCAAATTGTGGTGCAAGTGTAAAAACTTCGTGCTTGGTTTTGATCTCACTGTTTCCATAATCAACAAAGAACACATTAACAGTATTACCTTTCTCACTCACAACGTGGCCACGATAAAACTTTTCATCTTGGCTGTACATGGTGCAACAATAATGCCCAAGGTGCGAAGCTCCATCAGCATACAGAGAGTTGCTGCCTTCAGGTAAACTGCTGTAATATGCTCCTAATTCCTCCTGGAATTGGCCGAACTCTTCTACAGAGAATCGAACTAACTGGCCAAAAAACTTACCACTGGAATTGACATTTGTCACAAATAGTCTTTCTTCTTGTGAGGTGTTTACATGCGGCTCTGCGATCTTACTAAAATCAGACAAAGAAGCGCTGGTGCTTGTGCTGTGCTGATCTTTAAGCAAATCATTTATATGCTGATGTGGACTAGTGGTCATGTTGTGCAAATCAACAACGGCACAATTACTATTAAAGTGGCTAATCTGTATGACTAAGACTTTATTCTGTGTTAGTTGTCTGAAAAGCTCTGTGCAAGCTATATTCTCCTGATTCTCAAATCCCTTTGTACAGCATTCAATTGCCTGAGTAGGTAATGCTCTAACATATTGTGCATGCAATTTCTTGATTTGTGTTGGAGGAACAATTTCTACTCTTCCTACATCTACATAAAACACCTGTATATCTCGATGAGATAACACTGCCTCAATTTCAGCACGATACCAGCACCTGTCTTCTCTGCGATACACACAACAAGGCATACCTACTATGCACTCATGTGAATCAAGACAGCATTCATCCTTCATTTCTATTTGTAACATTTTATTAATTCTTTGAATGTGCTCTAAATTTGCGTATAAACAACAATAGAACTTGGAAACTGAAACAATATGGGTTATTACAATTTCATAAGCTTTCCTTAAAACAACGAGTTCTTTGTCGTAAACTATCTGCTTGCTATCTGAAAATCTGTTATTTTTCAATTGCACTGAAATAGCTTTTCTGTCAAGAGTTATTTCAACGACGTATGTATCATTAGGATTTCTTTTAACTACAGTACACTCTAGTAATTGGTCGTCTGTGAGAGATTTGAATTTAGCGATTGTGCTGGCATCGACTCTTGAATCGCTGCTGAATCCGTTTAGAGAACACTCGATGGCTTGGGCCGGAAGACTGAGAAATTGCGATGGAATTGGCTGTAACTCACCCAAGAGTTTTCCTTCAGAGTTTCCATAATCGACGAATTGAATCTTCGCAGTTTCATTTGTAATGGATGCAACTTTACCTCGGTAGGGAAGGGAGTCTTCACTGAAAGTGGTAATGCAGGGGATACCGACGTCGATTGTTGTGAAACGTTCCTTGGAGCTCATGGCGTAGGCTTCGATTTCTTGCATCAATTCGTTCAGTTGGGCTTCGCTATCGCTCTTCTGGATCCAGAACTTGCTCGGGGAAGTGATGTAGGAGACATACACCGAATACTGCTTTCCTACTTTCAGATCTAAGGCGGCATAAGTTGATGGACTGTTGACGGTGGGTGCTTGAGCAAAATGCTTACTAATCAACATTTCAGAGAAAATTTCGGCTTCGGTTTGATACAGATGTACTAAAGGTAAGTCGTCCATTTGACCAATTACTTGACAGTTCCACTGTTCGCCGCGAAGGACTTTATCGCAGAAGTCGAGAGCTTCGGGGGACCAGGAGTTTCCCGGGGCGACAGCTCCGGCTATTACGAATTCGTGGGCGAGTGGCGGTTCTGCAAATGTTGAAAGGTCTACGAGTCGAATGTCAGAAAGAGAAACACAATCCGTATTGCCGTAATCACTGAACCTGACTCCGACGCGACCACTTAACACAGACGAAAGGTCGGTAATGATGGCGCGATACCAGGCCCCGTCCTCTTGAAACTTGGCGCAGCAAAACTCACCCACTCGGACTTCGCCTGGATGCGGTAGTCCTTGACCATCCTCCAAAACAGGTTCCAAGTTCGAGAGAACTGCGGCTACATTATCCGCTGAAACATCGTCTACTTGGGCCCAAATTTTCAGCCATTTTGATTCAGGTTTAATCCAGGTAATATATAATTGAAGTACGGTTCCTTTCGGAAATGTCATTTTTATAGTAATGATTAGTTACAACAAAATCATTGGAATAAAAAATCACAAAAATGTAATGAAAGCGAATTTTCGATAACAAATGACAGCTAAAAGCAATGCACCATTTTAATCTATCCCAACATTCTGTTTGAAACCACGCACGTTGTAGATCAAATCCCACAATGCTCTGTTCCAGGATGAAATGGAAAAGGTGATACAGGAAATCGAAAAGAAAAAAAAAAAAAAAAATTCCTAATAAAACAAATCACCAGGAGAATTTCGAATCTATCAATCTTATATTTTTATTTTTTGTTTATTTAAAAATGTAATATTATAATAGAGTTATAATTCGAAGGAGAAAAAAAAAAAAAAAGTAAAATCCTGAAAATATCCGGTATTCACGCATTTTACTTTTTTGATGTTTTTTTGTTAATATAGTAGTGTTTATTACTTTTTATATAAAGACTAATTAATTTAGCAAATGTATAATTTACTCTGTTTCGCTGATTTATAGTAAGATATCATTCCTTAAATGCGCTGATACTAAGTCAAGGTTAAAAAAAAAAAAAAAAAAAAAAAACGAATAAAAACATTGGCTTTTCAGTATTAAATAAACTTAAAAAGGTGACATTATCGCCAAATAATTATGTCTCTCTATGTCTGCTTTTTGTTAGCAATTTTGAATTGTAGTTTCTTTGACAACAAGATGAAATATAGTAAAGGCCTCTGATGAATTGTAGCAGGCCCCATAAATAAGAGGCCCGCGTTTGGTCACCAAATTTGAACGTAAAAGGAATACGTCACTGAAAATAGAACAACATTCATAATTTATATAATTGATTTTTTTTTTTCATTTTTACAGAGTTCATAAAAAAAAAGCTTTATAACTGGGCCCCAAATATAATTAGGTGATCTTGTCGTAAGTTTCGTGATAACGGCGAAAGAGACTTTTTTATTTCTATTCAATATTTTGTTGAAGGATGTAGCTGCATTTTTTTTTTGACTTTATATATATAAAATATTATGCTTGCTTTCCGTAAGATAAACAAATTATCGTGTTGAGAGTTAAAAAAAAAAGGATTAAAAATTTTATAAAATATATTTGACTTTTCGACAGATCTATCTATTAATTTTTAAATTATATTCGCATTTCATATACTTAAATGTCATGCAATAGGCTTATTATCTAGAAACCAGCAGAGCTAAGTCGAATCTACCGTAATTTTAGGTCAAAGCAAGTAACCAGCTATGACTGATCGGATTATAGATTCCAAAGGAGTTCATCTTTGCTCATGAACCAAATCCATTGAGTGATTCCTAAAAGGGTGGGTTGCATTGGAAAACTGCCAAAAAAAAAATCTATTTTAATAGGAATTTATGTAGATATGTTAAGGTTTTGCAGTTATTTCGTAGCAGTAAAGAATAAAGATCTAATTAAAAACCGTGATTCCCAATTTTTATTATTTAAGAAACCATTCTTTTAATAATCATAAAAAAGTCTTGCAGTACAAGTTTTATTATTATTATTCCCGTTCTTAAAATAAATAAATAAATAAATAAATAAATAAATAAATAAAATTGAAAAAACGCAGTTGTTAATTGAACTTCCAAAATAGAATAACAACTTTTCTAAAAGTTGCAATGCAGGGGTTGTAAATAGGATTTTATTTCGGGGGAGGGGTACGGACAAGGTTCTTCAATTGACTATCCAATCAAAAAAGAAAGAAAACAGACAAATCGATAAATTTTAATACTTGGGACAGGAGTTTCTCTTTATGTGCGCCTAAGCAAAGAGAGGAGCTGTATCTATCCTTTTTATTGATTTATTTATTCAAAGTTTCAAACATAATATAAAAATGATATAAGACACATCCTCTTCCTATCAACGTTGTATTTCGTAGTTTATTACTTTTAACTGCTTCATCAGGCATAATATACATGAAAAAAACTCTTCGTAAAATATAATAAAGAATTTGATAATAATATCAGAAAATCTTGGGAATATATTATGCCTGATGAAGCAGTTAAACGTAATAAACTACAAAATTTAGCGTTGATAGGAAGAGGATGTGTCTTAGGCCTATATCATTTTTAGTAATTATTCAAAGTTGTTGAAAAAGTCTCTGCCTTCCAACAATTTGAAGAGACAACATTTCTCTTTCTTTGATTCATTTCAGGATGAGAGATCAGGGACGTATATGGAATTTTATTTCGGGGGAGGGTTCTCAACATTGGGAACAGATTAGCAACGACAAAAAAATGTCTTTTTCAGAATTTCTGATGGTGGCTGTCCAAGTTCCTTCAACGTATTAATCAAAAAAAAAAAAAAAAAAAAACTAAAGAAAACAAGGCTAAGCTATACATTTTGAGATTTCGATAACAGATACATTTTTTTAGAAACTTTTTTGATTAAATGTTTATGATTTTTGTATTCTTTATTATAGTGAGATTAAGATAAATTCTTAACAAAGAGTATTTAATATTATCAAAACATATAATGTTGGAAATTATATATTGCTAAATAGATATTTACTATTAAAATTGAAAGAAATATTATAATAAACACACACACATACCTCTTCTCAGGTTGCCAGAATAGATTTAAGAAAACTATATACAAACGACCCATACTTCTTCCTTAAATCTTCTCTTTTATAATACCGGTATATATTATTGAACATCATCCACACTATCAGAAATAAATGTCATAATACCACATTTATTACTAGAAAAAGCGAATTTTCAAGGAGATATGCAATGTCTCCTCTTTTTCAAGCCTTTTACATGATAATAATAAGCGAGATTCTTTTTATTACAATGCCCTTAAAATATCATTAACAATTAAAAACGTTAATACAATATTAAGAAGGAATCGTATTCTACCATATAATAACCACAAAGTCTTAACAATCAACGAAAAACCTAATTATTATTATATATAACGACTGTTAACTATTGAATTTTTCAATTATTACCTTTTTATTAGAGGTTAAAATTTTTTTGTTAACCTTGTCTCTAGCCAATTTTAGTAAACTTTCACTTACTTGAACTCCTTTATTTCTATTAAGACTTTTTTCTTTTGAATTGCGAATACATAAGCTTTCTATTGTCTTTCTAATTTTAGTATTCGTTTCATTATATAAAATTTTTACTTCACTATTAATACAATGTTGTTTTTCTTTACAAAGTTCTGCAATTTCTGATTCCATTTCTATCTTGGAGAGACGAAAAGAACGATCCAAGAACGTTTGGGGGAACACGAATACTATATTAGAAAAAAAATTAGTAATGGAATCGGAAATTGCAGAACATTGTGAAGAAAAACAACATTGTATTAATAGTGAAGTAAAAATTTTATATAATCAAACGAATACTAAAATTAGAAAGACAATAGAAAGCTTATAATAGAAAGAAAAAAGTCTCAATAGAAATGAAGGAGTTAAAGTAAGTGAAAGATTACTAAAATTGGCTAGAGACATGGTTAACAAAAAAATTTTAACCTCTAATAAAAACATAATTGAAAAATTCAATAGTTAATAGTCATTATATATAATAATAATTAGGTTTTTCGTTGATTTTTAAGACTTTGTGATTATTATATTGTAGAATATGATTCCTTCTTAATATTGTATTAACGTTTTTAATTGTTAGTATGATATTTCAAGGGCATTGTAATAAAAAGAATCTCGCTTATTATTGTTGTCATGTAAAAGGCTTGAGAAAGAGGAGACGTTGCATATCTCCTTGAAAATTCGTTTTTTCTAGTAATAAATGTGGTATTAGGACATTTATTTCTGATAGTGTGGATGATGTTTAATAATAGATTTAAGAAAACTTTTAACTGATATCAGTAAACGTCTATTCCATATTTCCTCCTAATCTCTTCTCTCTTAATAGTCATATTAATTCATAAATAATACCTCATCACTCTTAAAACATAAATAAATATTTAAAATATGCTTTATATGCGAATGTTCGGAAAGATAATTTGACTTTCCTTTATCAAGCTACATGGTGAAATAATAATTTAAAAATAACAAAACAGGATAAAGAGCATTAATTTAACAAAATATGTAACATGATATGATTCTTATTATTGCATTAGAATTCATATATTGTTAAATTAATGCTTGTTATCCTGTTTTGTTATTTTTAAATTATTATTTCATCATGTAGCTTGATAAAGGAAAGTCGAATTATCTTTCCCAAATATTTGTGTATAAAGCATATTTTAAATATTTATTTATGTTTTAAGAGTGATGAGGTATTTGTTATCAGTAAGTGATCAAAGCACAAAAGTATTGTAGAGAAAAATCGTTTTTCATCCAGAATCCTCTTTTCTCCAAAATCTTCAGTGTTTTGCTGGTTACAGACCTATTTTCATTACGAGCATTAAACTAAATCCATTTCAGTGAAAGAAAGAACTTTGAAGCTTTTAAAGGTTTAACTTAAAAATTTAGCTGACCGTTTATATTAAGTGTGGTGGCCCAGTGGTAATGCACTGGACTGCAGGCTGGGAGAGCTGAATTCAATTCCTAGCCGAAGTTAGTGATTTTTCCCTAAGTGTTCCTGCTCCAGATGGGTCCTAGGGTTCACTCAGCCCACCCTTAAAATGGGGACTGGGTTTCTTTCCTCACGGTTAAACACAGGTGGGCATCAAGTGGACCAGTTAACCTCACCTTACTCCCATTGGTCACAGAACATCGGGAAACCTACCTCCTGCAACCTCTAGGACCACATAAGATAAATACAAAAGTATCCTAGTACAGGCCTAAGTTCTATTCTTATTTACTTTTTGTAGAAAGGGGAAGGATCTTTTAATGACTAAAAAATATTTTATTTTCTGCTGAATTAACAAATGCTTTAAATCTGAAATTTTTTTTTTTATTACAGTATGATACCTCGGGTTATCTCAAAGAGATTAGCTTGATTATTTAGCAGCTCTTAATTATGGCTTGACAATAAATTCTTACTTTCTGCTTATCTTTTCTATCAAGACACGGCTCTCACATTATAGGATCCTTGTCCATGAAAACCAATATTGTTAACACTAAATTGCTACATTTAAGTTAAGGGATTAATTTAACAAAGAATGGGCTGCAACATTTATTCATTTTAAGTGCTAAATTGATTCCATTTAAACTTTTATTTTATTTTATAAAAAAACTCAAACATCTTCACTTTATGTGTCTTGTTGGATTAAAGAAGATAACGGTTTTTGATGTACGTCTTTTGAATTTTATTTACTTTGTTTTTTTCTTGAAATAACATAAGACTAGTAGGACAATAAGTCAATTTATCTGAAGTCATTTTTAGTACATTTTAAAGTACTGGAATTAAGATGATAATGAAAAGCTGTGAAACAGATTCAAATTCTTCATTTAAGAAATTCATAATATGATATAATAAAGATTTATACAAGTTTTGTTTTGATTTTGATAAAGACGTGGATTTAAAATCAATCTTACTTTTGTTTTTAATCCTGACTCCATATCTACACAGGTTTACTTCATGGACACAGAAAGCAATAATTACATTATATGACTTAAAAAAAGGGCGGGGGAGGGGGGGGGTCTATCGAAAATATTTACTTTCAGACAACCTTAAAAAATATGTATTTCCTAAATTTATAATTTAGTTCATTCAAAGTTTATATGAAATTATATTTGACTTCTCTTAATAAACCATGATGGACTTAATAAATATAAGAAGGTATTCTGCTTGTCAAGATGTAATATTTCATTCAACTAATACTTTAAAATATATGTAGTGTTTTTTTTTTCCCTTTACAGGTGAAAATATCCCTTTCTTAACTTGAGAAGAAAATTTTGTTAGACCAGTCTAGGAATAAAAATCTTGTAAATAGGAGAGTTTTAAGTGCATAAAATTTAACATGAAATACGGGAATCAATGAAATGCACAATTATTTGCCTTCAAGCCTTGAGCTATCATCGATGGGTAAACTGGGACAACTGTTTTGTCCTTGGTGGGACTCATCAGCGAGATTTACTCTGAAAGTCAGGAAAAAAAACAAAAACAGGATAATAAGTTATTTGGAAAAGTCAGATCATATCATTTATTCAATTGACTGTCTGGAATTCCCGTTGTGGTATTTCTTTTCCACCGTTTGCATGCAATCCAGTGGATTCATTTTTTTCCCCTTTCTTTATTCGGAAAACAGTCATTTCATTTCCACTGCCTTACTAATAAACAGGTAATAATCCCGCAACTTAGACTGCAAATTTATGTTTTCAAGTACATTTTAATAATAATAATAATAATTCACACAAAAATGTGAAATTTTGTCTCTAAAGCACAAATGGCCAAACACAGTACTGTCTTATAAAACTATTATATTTATTTTGATCTTCACAAAAAGCAGTTTACTAGGGGAAAAAAATACAATGAAATTTATAATTATTTTTTGTGTCTGGATGACAACACTTTTTCTTTTCTTTTCTTTACATGTTTCTTAACTTTTGTTTTTCGTTTTTCCCTCTGTGCTTCTTTAACTGCTTTTTTCCTTTCCTAAAACAAACAAAACAATTGACATTGAAATCATCCATATATTACAAAGCAAGTAAAAAATAAAGAATACGAAAAAAATAATCTTATTTTAAATAGAAATAGTGATACATACAATTCATAGCAAGATTATTGACAAATCATCGTTATTACCTACACATCTTTGCAAAAAATGACAAATCGCCACATTGATTTTTATAAAAACGAGAGAAATTTAACTAGGTAAAAATATTAAAATTGCTGAAGTAATTGCTTTAAGTTTCGAAGCTATGTAGACATGCAACATAGAACCTGAATAAACATCTGTTGTTGCAAATGACTGAATCTCTACTTTGCAGTATTGCTTTAATGTTACTCTGAATCAACGTATTTAAACCTTTTATTATTTTTTCAATCTACCCAGAATCTTTAGTAATGTAATTCCCATAAATTAATCTACTAAGGTTTGTGAACTTATATAATTAACTCGTAACATCTTAACTCTTCTATACTTAAATTAAATGAAAACATCGCTCCTTAAATCTTCAAAACATCTTTATAACTTCTCTATATTTCTATCCTCTCAACGAGAATTTTCTTCAGGAGAAAAATAAAATTCTTTCTTACATTTCAAAAACAGAAATGAAGCATAATAATCAAAACAAAAGAATACAATAACGTTACAACATAATATCTTATCATTATTAATTAACAATTAAATAAATGCAATCACAATAAAAGAATATAATAATGTTACTACATAACTTCTTATCATTATTAATTATCTGCAATCACATTTTTTGAAATTTAAACAATCTTATTAATATTGTAAAATTATAAAAGAACGTTACTACATAATTTCTTATTGTAAAATTATAAAAGAAGATAGTTTAAATTTCAAAAAATGTGATTGCAGATAATTAATAATGATAAGAAGTTATGTAGTAACATTATTATATTCTTTTATTGTGATTGCATTTATTTAATTGTTAATTAATAATGATAAGATATTATGTTGTAACGTTATTGTATTCTTTTCTTTTGATTATTATGCTTCATTTCTGTTTTTGAAATGTAAGAAAGAATTTTATTTTTCTCCTGAAGAAAATTCTCATTGAGAGGATAGAAATATAGAGAAGATATAAAGATGTTTTGAAGATTTAAGGAGCGATATTTTTATTTTATATAATTAATTACCAAGATGATTGTTTCCCCTTAAAAACCTGAGAAAACATAAAAACCAAAAACAAATCTGAAAATAGTAAGTTTTTGTCACCTTTTTGCTTTCAGGCGATTCACACCTCGGCCTGGCACTGCTTTTAAATGCCTTTTGTTCTTCTGCTTCACTACTATCAGAATCATCATCATCATCAGAATCTTCTTCCGATCCATTTCCATCATCTTCAAGCAAACTTGGGATTTGTCTGGGGCCTGACATGTCCGGTTTCATCCCAGTTATGGTAGAATATATAATCTAATGATTGCAAATAACATTCATTTTCATGAGCACTGTTCATTAACATATATATTAAGGGATGGAAAAGTTATTTTTAAAAAGTAAACTAAGTTACAATTACTATTATTTCTCCCCAAAAAGAAACTCAGCTTTTTTTAACTTTTTAAAGGCTCAAAAAAAAAAAAAAAAAAAACCTCCCAATAAAAATAAAACGTTCTTTTTTTCAAGCAACTTCACTTGTGGAACATGCAAGACTCTAGAAAAAGTCATTGCTGAAGATCTTCCAAAATATTAGTAGCCTATTTTTTATTAAAAAAAAATAATAATAATGCATATTTGTTACTATGACCAAGACAGAAAAGGCCAGACACACAAATACTAATGCATTTAAATTAATGATGATCAAAATTACAGACGCTTCGATTTGCTACATTATACAAATCTTTCTCAATGTGACCGTTAACATTTGCAAGAAAAACACAAACAAACAACGGTCACATTGAGAAAGATTTGTATAATGTAGCAAATCGAAACGTCTGTAATTTTGATCATCATTAATTTAAATGCATTAGTATTTGTGTGTCTGGCCTTTTCTGTCTTGGTTAATCCATTTCAACACAAGTAAATTATTCAATGATATTTGTTACTATATTACTGATAAAGTAACTTAACTATTCTATGGAAGTAACAATGTTAATTCACATCTGTAAATATATGTATGTACATATTAATCTCTCTTAAATTTCTTTAAATTAAACATAAAAAAAAAAAAATCTAAATTTTTATACTAAATTTCTTTTTGGCTTAATCAATGAACTTAGGAGAAAAATGAGATTTTGTAATGCATTTCCATGCTTGACTTCTCATTTCTATGGTAGTCGCCCTTAGCATTATTTCAATCGCAATTGTATAGCAACTTGCTCTATTCTTGCCATCAGTTGAGCACGGCTTTGAATTTATTCGTTGTATGCAAGTGCCTTCATCCGGCCCCACAAGTAGAAGTCCATTGGGTGTCAAGTCTGGGGACTGTGCAGACCACTGAATAGGTCCACTATGCCCGATCCACCTATTGTCAGACTGTCACATGATAAGTGCACTGAGCATCCATAGTTTTGGAAAATTATTCACCAGTGAAGCTCCAGTGGCAAATCTTCTGGGAGCAGAGGAAGCTTGTTCTCAGAAGCTAAGGTAAGCGTCTTTATTCGGGTTTTCTGGTAAATAGTGACGGCCAATTAAAATTTCCAGCAATAAGACCAATTCAAACATTGACATTAAAACTTATGTTGAAAGGAAGTTTGCCTTTTCTTATGTGAGTTGTCACCTTTGTCCGCCCAATAATGAAAGAGAGCAGAAACTGATTCAATTGTGATAAAGTAACTTCCCTAAGCAGGAACAGAGTTTCGTATGACTAAGATAACCCCTTCAAATAAAATAAATAAAATAAAATTTATTTATAACTGATCATGAGTCATTTTTACCTTAAGGATCAGCAAACATGCTAGGGATGTAAATGCAGCAATAGTACATTACATGAAATTGTAAATTATATATATATAATTATAAAACTATACCTCTTCATTATTCTGGATTTTCAAAAGCTCTCCTTCAAAGTCCACCACATCTTTCAGATTTTGTGGAATAAAGGATTTTTTAAACACCTGTAGAATAGAGAATGGCATTATAACAATAGCAAAAAATATTCAAAACGCAAATGTTCATATTTAATAAACTAATTTCTGTTCGTCTTTTTGTATGTGCAAATCATGCTAAATTTGTGATGCATACCAATTACTTATGATCCAATTTAAAACAGAAGCACGATTATATTTTGGTGTCCATCACCCCTCCAATGATAAAATTGCCGAGCATTTTCTTAAGCTTTGTACGATTCTTATCTATATGCCAACTTTAAAACATATTTCAACTTCTCATCTTTTTAAAAATTATATACGCACGTCATGCTCATTTATAGGCAACCTTAAATAGCAATACAATGGATTTGGAGACCTCGCTCTGACTAGGGCTTTGTAAATAAAATGAATTTCTGGAAATATGCTTCAAAAATATTAAAGCTTTATTATTTTAAATATTTGAAAATCGAGGCATACTTTAAGTTTAGTTGGATGTTAGGAAAATACAATCTAAATTAAAGCAATGTCTCTTTTGATTTGATGTAATCCAAATTAAAATTAAATGCAATTTAGATACTTTACTGCCCTTAAAAAATTAAAATTTAAAAGCTTTATAACAATTGATGTTTGAAAGCTAATAGTTACGATGCTGCATCAATCGCTATGAAAGTACTATTGAGCATACACCCATTTATAATTTCATAAATAATATATTTTTAGTGCAATATATAATAGAAAATTTTCACAAGTAATTTTAAATATCTCTTTTTCAAAAACATCGCCTTCTACCTTAAGATTTGGTGTAATGATTATATTGAGTGTGTGACATCTCTTGCACATTCTTAACTACATATTTTGATTCCTTATTAATTTCTTTATGTAATTTCTGGCATTCCAAATTGTTAATACTTCCTTATATTTGTTGTTTTCAATTTTATGTTTTAATATTTAAGAAATGTTTAATATTACTTCCTTAGATATGCAAGTAGCTACAGTACAAAATATTCAGAAGCCCGACTTTGAGGCATTTTCTTTAGATAATAAATTTCCATCCATAATGGTTTCAAGATCATGCTCCTATAAAACGGTCATATTCCCATTTTTCCAAAGCCTACATGCTTAAAGTGTGAAGCTGATTCTATCTTTTTGAAGTCTAATGAAAAGCATGGGTGAAAAATTGTCTGTAAATGCTAACAATCGAGATACAATTTATTAAAAATTAATCTCTCTGCTTTGTAGCTGCCCTGTGGTATTGATTAATGATTTGGCTGTGAATTGCAAGAGCCTTAACTCAAATCCTGGGTTAGGCATGGATGTTCATTTTTAGCACACTCTGTTCAAAGGCTGAGGAATCATTTGGACAAGTGTTTTCTAGTCTTGAAAAAACACTTGAACAAGCATAAAACACACTTCTAAATAAACATAGAAGAAGCCAGAAGTTGGGTCAATGAAACCAGTATAATGCTAGAACAGGTGATATATTAAAAAAAAAAGGAAATAAATGCTTATAATCATGATCTAATAATTCCTTAAACTTGAATGCAAGGCATGATAGTAATGTGAGAAAATGAAAACTGTCAAAGAATGGATGGTTTTTGCATGACTAGGTTGGACAATTTAGCCAAAGAAGCAACTTTTTGAAAAGAATGTGTGATTAAGAGATAAATATGTATCAAGATATCCTTTCTTATAGTTTATTAAAGCAAATTTTTTTATAATTTTTTAAATATATATAATCCAAACAAATTATTGATATTCCATGCTCATATTAAACTATGCAAACATAATAAAATTATTTTAGTTAATGAATTGAATGTGAATGATTATACAAACCAACCTCCTCTTCCACAATGTCTTCATTTAGATTGAGTTCATCACTTTCAGTTCTATTGAGAGCTATTTCCTGTGCCTTTTCTAAATAAGCATCCATATTTTCAGAAGTAATATTGGGATCAGTGATGAAATCAAATAATTCTCGGACAGTCATAGTACATACATCTTTCTTTTTGAAGAAATCTTTAAAGGGAAAAAAAATAATCAAATATTACACAATTTTTTTTTAACATTAATTATATCACAGATATACATTTCATTAACAGTGGTTTATCCAAGATTTCCAAAGGACTTTCTTTTCATTCAAAAGTAAACTAGGATTCCATGCATGTTATAGCTTCATGGGAGCTCAATAAGCTCTTTAGATAGCCTGAACCATATATCTTAAAAGATCGAGGGTTTAATCTCATAGAGAAAAAAAAAATAATCTACAATCAATTCACAAAAAAGTAAATAAAAAAGAACAAAAACACTACTTGCTATATTAACACAAAACAACAACAACATTTTTCTAAAAAATCCACTCATAAATATATTATTAATTTTGAATAATAAGGATTAATTGTAGTACAGTATAAGAACTTTAATCACAGCCTACCAGTGATATTTGCACAATCTTTTCTTAGAAACTCCAAAGCATGAGGATGATCATGCTCAACGGCTTGGGAAACATCAATTATACATAAATGTCCATTATCATAGCTACAAAAGAAAATAAACATTAATTATAATATGTTAGGAAATATGGTATGTAGATATCCAGTCGACATACTCCTTCTAATATCTTCTAAAAATACAATATTTCCTTTTCCTTAAACAGGAAACTTCATCGGGTTCCTCTTAGAATTCATTAAAAAAACTATTCAGTAAGAGTTTTTTATTACATCATTTTTGTAAACAATTAAATTTTAGTAATAGCATATTTCACATTACATCATTTTTACAATCAATTAAATTTAGTAATAGCATATTTCACATTACATCATTATTACAAACAATTAAAATTTAGCAAAAGACAAAAATCCATTAATATTAGTAATAATTAATGATATTTTATCTTCCTATTATTAATAATTTTACAATAAAAGTTCATATCCAATTTTGCTACTTCCAATTTTGTTTTTATTAAAACAGTGTAATAATTTTTTTTTCCTGTCCTCAGAACCTGATGAAGTTTCCTGTTTAAGGAAAGGAAATATAGCATTTTTAGAAGATATTAAAAGGAGTATGTCGACTGGATGTCTATATAACATATTACTTAGAAATACTGTAGAAGTATGTTAGGGAAATAGTTTTTCAATAAAATAAAGTTCTCTTTATGAATAAAATATTCATCTAGTACATTATTTGTTTGTCAGCTAGCAAAATTTCAAATAATTAAAAAAAAAAAAAAGGCAAACTTACAGAATATTGAATTCACTAAGATCAGCATGAACCAGTTTACAGTTTTTGAACATTTTTCTCATTATAATTACACATTCCAAGTACAACTCTCTGGCTTTGGATTCTGAGATATTAACATCTTTCAGTTTTGGTGCAGGACTGAAAATAATGAAGAATACACATTTGTAAAATTAATATAAACACCTAATATTAAAAAAAAATTAATTAATCTGAAAATTTTCTTCTTTTTTTTTATAACTGAATTTTTGCATCTAGCCATATTCTAGAAGTAATTCATTAAACCTACATTGCCTTAAGATCATACCTCATTAAAGCTATCGATTCTTTAACCTTCATATTAAGTGTAAAAAATTTATATAACAGTATATGAAAAACATATCTTGAAAGAAAACAGCAGTGATCGAAGTAGGTTACATCATCAATATATCAAATCTGTCCATTGCATTTCTGAAAGATGCCCGATATTCATTCCAAAGGAATATCTGAGTCAATATAATAATGTTGCCTACAAAGCCTTAACCAAACAACACGATCTTCTAGAGAAGGAGATGTAACTTATTACAAACCTGAACAGGCTCCTATGGGATGTAACTATTACAAATTGTACAGAATTCACAATAAAAGAATAATGTACGACCTGACTTATGGTGTACATAAACGGCTCATTGGTGCAGCATCTTTATGCTAGAGGCTAGTCTCATTGTTTATACAGTTACTTAAGCACATCATTACTCTAGATGAATGTTAACCTTTAATATTCTTTTTTGAAATTTCTCCTATCTAAACTTTTTGTAATGAGTTTGTTTTTATGTTCTGTTTGTTTGAATTAAAAGAAAGAGCACAATGGTTTCTGTAATTTATTATTACATTAAAGGGATATTATTATTATTGTTACTGTATAACAACAATGTTCAATAGGGATCCGAGTTACATACAAATCCGACTTAGGGATTCTGAGGAACGTATCTTGTTCATAATCCGAGGACCACCTGTACTTTTAGTTTTTATGAAATTGTACAGAAGAGGCAGATAGTCAATAAATGTTTTTATATAAAAAAGTTTAAAAGGCTTAGCTATTGATGCTTCTCGATAATAATACGGACCTCTACTGCTTAGCCAGATGAAAGAGACTGGTCACATGATATACTGGTCGCTCCTATCTCTTTCTCTGCATGAAAATAGGGGAGCACTCATTATAACTACGTACTCAAACGATTACAAAAATACTAGAAAATAATTAAACGTGACTGATATGATGATCGTACGATAGAAAGAACTAATTTAAACAAATGCAAAAGGGAGAAGCGTATTCAAGCGTAAATTCCAAGTAAATTCCGTCCCTCCAGAACTTCCTTTCTCCTTGGGGTTGTTCCATTGTTTTGGCAGTGTGCCAAACCCAGTCTTTATCGCTTGGGCAAGCAGTATCAGAGCTAAGAATACCTGTCACTTGCCTTTGAACTAAAAAGTAGTATACTGACTGCAAGTGACTCAGCTGTACACACCCTGCATGTGCTTTGCAGTTTCAGTTTAAACTCAGGAGTCTAGTATTTTCTTTCGATTTTTTTTTTTTTTTTTGACTGTGATGGAGGTCACATGATTGCCAAGAGGTCCTGAATGAGATGTCGATAAGTTTAACCTTTCTACTAAGAACAGCTAACCCCGTCTGGATAGAGGTTACTTTGCGTGATGCAGAGAGAACTCCATATTCATTTAAAGAACAATCAACTTGATTCTAAATGAAGGTGGTATTTATATTCTCCAAGTAAAATGAAGGAGAAATAATAATAACATAAACCACTGAATAACCCTATGCTATTTTCAGTGAGAAACTGAGGCAAGATTTCATCCTATTACTATTTTATTAAAATCAAAAACATTTTATTTCCTTTCTTTATAGGGTAGAATAAAGTAAACTCCCGTAAAGTAAACAGGACCTCTCCTGTTTCCATTTTTTTTTTACTGTACAATAAATTACAGAATTAAAACTAAAATTTAAATCTAGAATAATAGACAATAAAAGAGTAACAAAGTAAGTGAAGACAATTATAGACAAACAATTTAAAGAACGACCTTGCTTGCGGAGCTTAGGCCGGCAGGTTACACTAAATTACGGGAAGAGCCTTCTCATAATAATAAAATTTTAAAATAAATAAATAATTTAAAATAAAATAATTGTTTATAATGTAGGTACTGTAACTGTATGTACTGCCATTTTAATGTAAATAAAACATGTTAAAGCATTTTTTATGTTGATTTTCGTCCTTTTTCAGATTATCCACAGGATTCGTTTATCCGCGGTTGCCGCGCCACCCAATTCCGCAGATAATCGGGAGTTTACTGTATTTGGAAGTTTTAAAATCATCTTTATTTTTCCCTTTAGTCTTTTAGAAAACTTCCATCTTTTCATTTCCTTAGATTAAATCAATGGCTACTTTGTACAATATTTTAATGAAAATTCTCAATAATGTTTTGATAAAAAATAAAGAATAAAAATCTGTAAAATTCAAAAGATATTGCAAAAATTTAACTAAAGAAATATAAGGTTAGGAAAGTAATTAATTTAATTTTGAACTAATTTAAAAAAATTAAAAAAAAAGTCAATTCTTAATTGATCCAAGCTGTTTAAAGGTCAATGTTCAGTCTCCCTCTCTGCCTTTTCTAACAATTTTAATTAAAAACAACAGCAGCATCAATAATATCAAACTAACTTCAGAAATATATTTGCTTATTACGTCTTATTTACTAATTATTCTTCAATGTCTTCTTATTTTGGAGTTAAAACATATCTATTTAATAGGTTTATGTTTATTTTTAATGATTTTTTTTTAAATTTCTAAGAATAAACAAATTTACTTCCAATTAGACTTTTAGAATGTAGTACTGCTTTTTAGTATTCAATAAGACCAGTCTTCCAAAAAATGTAAATACTTTTTTTTTCTATATTAGCCTTAGAAAGCTACTTTTTTCTTCTTTCTCTTATAGTCCCTTTTATTTTCTAATTATGTGGTAGCGTATCTACAAAGATATTTACTTTTAAAACATAATTTATGTCTGAAACCCTTCACAACAGAGTAACCCGTCGCTTCCTCTCAATGATTTCATATAATCCAGCTAAAAGCCTATCGCCGACAGGGCAAAATGGTTACATTACTGTAACTAAATGTTCAGTTATATGTTATCCTATAAATTTTATACCATCCCCTGAAGATGGAACAGGCTAGTTTTCCAAAACTGTTGGATAATATATATCTGCTTTTATTTTATCAACAAGGACGTATAAGGATAAGGATATATAGAGGGTCGGCAAACTGCCTTTTGGTCACTCAGACCACATATTTGGGTCCATTGTGTCCCCTCATAAAACATTGATGACGTCAATGATTATTCTTCAACATAAGGTTGAGTTTCTATGATCATAAAGAGTAAAATGACCTTAATATTAAAGAGGAGATGTTTCAGTGGTAAGACGAAATCTACCAAAGATCTCCCGTCTGTTTCTAGCTAAAAGCTGGACAGAAGTATAGAATGTGTTCAGGAGTTTCCTGATCTATTCCACATTCCCTCTGGAGGTTTCGGTGTATACCGTCCCTCCTCAGAAGTTTCGTGGAAGCTAGCTTCCTCGTTAGTGCCCTAGATAGGGATGTATTTGGAGGTCTCTTCTTCAGAGCCCTCCATTGTTACGAGGGAAGCAAACAGTCACCCTGCAGAGCCCCCATGTGCAGGGAAGGCCATTTAAAAAAAAAAAAAACCCCAGTGCTATCCATCCATCGGAACGGTCCGCTTAAACCGTTAGATTGGGGGGGAGTCTGGTTCGGGGTGCAGAGCATTGCTTCGCCTCACACAGTGTCCTCGGACCCCGCGGAGACGAAGATTTCCACTATCCACCACCCGTGGACCCGCCAGGTTGCTGACATCCCGAAGCTCCCAGGTACAGTCCAATGACTATCGCCCGGCCTGGCAACAAGGACGTACTTTTAACATACTTTTCATTATTCTAATTTAAGCATTTACTATTTTTAATATCCAATTATATTTAATAATCTAAATATCCAATTATTATTGATTTTAATAGCAAATAAAGCTAAAAAAAAAAATGTTCTTACATTCCATTATTCCCAATAAAGTTCATAACTAAGACGTGGTTCCGTAATAAAACTGGCTGTGGACAAGGCAAGCCTACAGCATAGATCCTGGACAGATTTCGCATCTCTTTCTCTGCCCAAGTGCGGACCATTTTACGAGGATTGTGCTTGCAATAGCCATGTCGGAAGCGAAATTCTCCTGAAACATATTTATCTCTGTCCTTAAAAACCAAAATGGAGGTTTTATAGATTTTTATTGCTTTGTCCACTCCAGTGCTGGATGTTGCATGATATACATTTGCTTCTTTTCCTGTACTAATGCAACCATTTATTTGAGTGATATCATTTCGACTTAAAAGCTTAAACAGGATCATTCTTGTGCGAGGATCTAACACCTGTTCTACAGTTGCTCGATCTAACTTATCCTTCACTCGCATTCTGGAAAAGAAAAAAAATAATTGCCAATCAATAAATTTATTAATATTAAATATAAGATATTTTGATATTGTTTTAAAACAAAAGTTACACTTTATTTATAAAGAAATGAACATTTATACATAAATGTTAAACAAAAAAAAAAAAAAATTATTAAATAAAATAAAAAGGAACAGAATTTAAACTTTCAACCTTCAATGGTAAAATTGTATAGTATTTATGGTTTTAAATTATATTACTTAAATAAAAATTCTGAAATTTCCCCATTTACTTTAAATATAATTGAAGAACTTTTTTTAAAAATATACTCTGCACCTGTCAGTTTATCACGAAGATGACAACTCTCCTGATTTATTAGATACTGCTAATCTTAGCGATGATTTTAAAAACATATAACTCAAATGCTTTGTTATTAATCAAATAGGTAATAATAATAATACAAAAAAAAAAGCCTGATAGAACTGCAGAAAGGTAATACTAGATGAACATACTGGCATTATAACATCAATACAAAATTAAAGATGATTGTAAATTATACTATTGATTAATTTTGATTAGTAAAAAGATGCAAAGGGGAAAATCCTCTGCAGAAAGATGTCAAACATCTATAGTTTTAAAAATCCACAAACTTTGCATAACCTCTCTACTTATGCTGGGTGAGCAGGGCTCATGCGTTGCCCAATATGGCTTTTATTTTATTTTAATTTTTTTCGTACATAAAAGAAGAAAATATAATTTTAATATAACAATACAGCATCAAATTATGGGGCAAAAGTAACAGGCATTTACTATAATCCCTTATTTTGAAGAAAAGAGTCATGCACTTATTTGACTGGCAAGTTTTCAGATACCACAGTTAAGCATTTTATGCAGGTACATCTTTTATCACTCACCAAAAAAAATAAATAAATAAATAAATAAATAAATAAATAAATAAATAAATAAATAAATAAAAGTGTTAACATGACTGAAATGTTTCGGTTGGTTTTTTTTTTCATATATTTTAGTGTTTTTTTTTTCCTTAAAAAATAATTCTATTCTCAAGGGAAATTCTTCATCTACATAAAAGCAAAATATGAAGAAAGATGTACAGACACTACAAGTGTTTAGATCAAATGAGATTCATTTCATTCAATATCCCTCAAATATCTCATGATACTTGAAATAAAATGCAATAAGAAACAAATTACCTTTGTGATAAAAGACGGCGATCGGTTTGATCAATGATCTTTCCAGAGTTTCCACCTAATCCATCGTACTTTTCTATTCAAATTACAAAAATAAAACATATAATAATAAAACAAAATTCATTCTGACAGATATAAATTTAAAGCAAATTTACCAATTTAAAAACTCATATTGTTTAATAATTTCTGACTGATTTTAGGGCCTATCGTGAGATTATTAATTACTTATGAGTACACAGTAATCTAGTTTAATTATATAAACTATTAATATTCATTGTTAACCAAATAACTAAATTTATTAAGAGTTTAAATACACAAGAGTTCAAGGAATTCGATTCAAACTGAAACGCAATGGTGAACCTTAAATTGTCACAAATTTTGATCGTTATCAAACTGCAAGTAATAAAATAACAAAGAATATGCCAATCCCGTTCACATGACAAGCAGAATGGTTCCGGATGAATGCATTTTGTAAAAAATGTGAGGAAAACAGTAATATAGGAAAGGTGTAGTACCAAAAGCATTCATTTCATTACAAAGACAAGGCCACAAATTGAACTGAATTTAGCATTTATTGCAAGTGTGGCCGCCTCCTCTGATAACAGATTCCATTTGGCATCTCATTGATTGGATAACATTCATGACCTCATGTTGCGTAATATTGTTCCATTCCTCTTCTAACTTCCGTCAGAGAACAGCACTGAACCATATTGTGCTACAGTCCAATCAATATGATTGCGAGCAAATTGAAGGCGGGTTTGTCGATGAGCTGTAGTCAGAAGTGGTCTTGTTGCAGGCGTATGTGGGGTTAAATTTCCTTCCTGTAGTCTTCTTCTGACTGTCCAGCCACTGACAGCTACCCCATGTACACGGTGCAGCTCTTGTTGTACCTGAATGTCAGTCAAATTACGACTGCATAGTGCAGTGCTAATAATAAATCTCTTGTAGTTGTAGCTCGATGTCCACCAGAACCTAATTTCTAATGAAAGGCACCAGTCTCCTGGAAACTTCGACAGATTCATGATACAGCTGACTGCGACATACGCAACAGTTGCACAACATATCGTTGAATGTGACCCTGCTGTAGTAAGACAACTGCCTGCACCACTTCCTCGGTTGTTGTATCCATCTTTGTGGAGTAATAATGACGATAGGATTCCAATAGAATAATTCGCATTCATGAAAGGATATGTAAGTCTCGCGTACACAACAATTTCTCGTGTTTCCAAATGGTTTACATACCGCCACGCATGTAAATTTCATACCCTTTCCAATAATTACCGGCATATCTCAAAAACTTGTTGTCATATTCTCAAATGTTCAGTGTCATGTGAACATGAATTTCATATTTTTTTTTTATTTTATTACTTGTAGTTTTCAAACAATTGAAAATTTGCGAATATTTAAGGTTCACCATTGCATTTCAGTTTGAGTCAATTTCCTTGCATTCGAATGTATTTCAAAGATCTTTAGAATCTGTTATGTGAAGTAACTTTTATCAAGCTGTTGATGATTTAAAAGAAACTGACGATTTATGAAATCTTTTTAGCAAAATTTTAATTAAAAGCTTAAACAACAATATGTTAGTTAAAATGAAATGAATTTACAAGGCTAAATCAATCAGCTTTGAAACAGCTAGCACGACATCAAATAAAACTGCAATAAACTTGGAGTCCACAATATTTCATTGCAACAACAGATGGGAATTTTCTTTGCCTTAGGAGCCTGCTTAGAGAGTACTTAGTAATATCATACCTTGACTATATTATATGAAAAGTATTTAAAACGTTCAAAAGAAAAGACCATATTTTGATCAATGATCCCTAAGCAAGAAAATTCTATTTTCATTGGAAAAAAGAATTATTTAAGCAGATTCAATTTTCCTTCTGAAATAATTAAAAATGGAACGTTATATCATGAGAACAAACAATCACTTGATGGTAGATTTACTATTTAAAGACGAGAACTATATATAAATTTATTAAGAAGATAGTGGGATACATTGAATGGAAGAGATGATTTATTATCTCTCCCTCACCCTAACATTGGGTGAATACCAAAGAAGCACTTGTAAAATATGAAGAATTAGGACTGATGGTCATCAATCAATATTCTTCAGAAGGAAACTTCCAAAGATTACGGCAAAATCATTGTTCAATGAAAATTCTATAAACTAAAGCAAACAATGAAATATTATAGATTACACCATAGTCTACTAATTTTAAATGACTTGGTTACCATAGTACAGCATATTGCCAGTTTATTAGATATACCATCCCTTTTCCCACAAAACTGGCAACTTTCTGCAGACAAGTGAGAGGAACTCGTCTCAAAATTGCACATACAAATAGTACAGGAACCCCCCAATTAATTGTTAACAGTACAGAACATAGGTAGAAACTGCTTTTGCTGATATCTATTGGAACTGAAATGCTTAACATGCTCTATTCAATTACTGTAAGTTTTCACCTATCCTAGGGAGATGAATGGTTACAATAACTACCACCTAAAGACTGGTGGGTAAATAGGAGAATGAGCATATTTATTTACTGATTTATTTAAAACAATGAAACTTACCTATGTTAATTTTATCTATGTATTTCTTAAACAGCTTTTCCCTTGGTTGATAAACATTGATCTTTGTACTAACTTTCTGTTGATTTGGATGGCTAGACTTTGAAAATAAGAAAATCACTTACATTACTAAATTATCACTATAAGTTTCTTATCGAGACAACAGAAAGCTCTAATATTTTCATATATTTAAAATTATATGATAAAAATGAAATTTTTACAGTCTTTTAAATTTTTTCTCTAAAAATGTCGGTTCTAAAATTTACAACTTCCATTATTTGATTGGAAAGAGGACAAATGAAGATTAAGTTTTATAAACTTCTTAAGAAGCTACAATTAAAATTAGCAAAGCATCAACTATTACTGGGAGAAAGAAACAATGTTTGATTGAATACTTCAGTATTATATGTAATAAGGAGATTACAGCCTAGGAAATGGTGTAGGTATCTGTTTATGGTCTATAGAAGCAAAGTTTGATATCAGTGAAGTGTAGGGAAGAGTTGGAGAGTTTTTCCCCCTGGTTATTTAATTCTCCAGAGTTTGTCGAGCCCTCCATCAAATGCTAGGATAATTTCCCAAGCGTTACAGAGGCAAACAGTAGCCCTTCAACTTCCACTGTGTCCCATTGCTTCTTTCGAGCCTTTACCTCCAATGCTGTTATTAATGCTCTAATTATGCTACATTTATTATATTGCAAGGAAAAAACAAAACAAAACAAAACAAATTATAATTCATGTTTATAGAATAAATAAATAAATCAGAAAGCTGATATAGTTTAAAGAAAAATAGCCATCTATGAAGTTTTTTTTCTTCTTGATAATGTTACTGTCAGGGGAATGTATAGGATTTTGTTTCGGGGTGGCATTGTCTGCTCCCCCCGTACACAACTATGATTATCATATTCTTTCACAAGGAGCAATGACAATATAATGTTTGAACGGCATTATTTTAAATTAGCTTTCAAATTAGAAAATGCTGACACACTTATTGTAAATTACAATGAACTGACAATGTAAATTCATGGTAAAACGAATAAACCTATGTTATTGTCAGTATTTTCTTCAATTCTTATTCACTTTTTCCAATGGAAAGAATTTACAAGAATGCTCTACACAGTAATGAATTGTACATGACTGGTATTTACTTGACAAGATCAATATTAACAATACAGGAATTAGAGATGATAACATGTAAGTCTTGTTAGCCAAAACTCTTTATTTAAATTATAAAATATTAATAAATAATAAAATGAGAAATCCTGCCATACTAACTTGGTTTCCAATAGCTCTTGATGAATAAATTTTTGTTAAGTCTACAAGAAAAAAGAGAATTGAGATCATAAATAAATGAGGTTTTTGAAAGAATCTTAAAATACTTTTCATCTTCTTTTACATTATTTATTAAGGCTCTAAACGGACAAAGTTAGACTGAAAACTCATATCCATATTGTCAGTATCACTCTATCCTTAATTGACTGTCTTAAGGAGTAATCTTCCATCTCAGTTTAGATCTTTGTCAATTTGGCAAATTCCGTTTCCCTGATTATAAAGTTAGATATTGAAGTCATTATCTACTTTTAGTACCATACTTATTCTTTAGTTCCTTCCTTTTCATGACATTAAGATAACATAATTCTACACCATCTGTATGATGTATAATTTTTTATTAAAATATATAGTGAATTTTCTGAATATAGAATCAACACCTTTCCTTTGTCAAGCTGCCAAATTTAAAATTAACAAAGACAAGAGATCAAACAGGAAAAACGCTAACTCCTTTGTTACACCTTTACAGTCATAAAACACCAAATTCTAAATTTTTTAGTATTTTTAGAATTTGATGTTTAATATTGTAAAAGTGCGACAACGGAGGAGTTAGCATTTTTCCTGTTTGATCTCTTGTCTTTGTTAATTTTAAATTTGGCAGCTTGACAAAGAAAAGACGTTGATTCTTTCCGAAAATTTGCTTTATATTTTGATAAATATTTATATAGCATACAGATGGTGTAGAATTATTTTATCATTATCCATTTTCTTTTATTTTTAAATTAATTAAATCTGGCAGTCATAACCATATTTGTTGTAATTATTTTCTATGATTCCATCTAAATTTAATTCTATCGATTTTAAATTTTGCATAAAAGATTTTAATTTAGGTGAGACAAAAAAAGAGCAACTGAAATGGAATAAAAGTTAGAATATATCAATAAGAAAGTAAAGTTCAAAAAGAAAAACAAATATATAAAATAAAAGAAACAAAAAATTATACTCCCTCCGTCCGAAAATATGGTATACATTTTAAAATTATTTGTGTTTAAAAATGTATACCATATTTAGGATGGAGAGAGTAATATGTAAGAATACAAATCAAAAAAGGAATCAGAATATGGTAAAACCCAAAATTTTTGTATTCTTATATTACAGATTAAACAAATTTCTCTAATTCAAAGTCAAATGAAGCCATCATTTTATTGCAATCTAGGAATACATTGTAGTACCAGAAAAACTAGACAGTTGCTTTCATTTCCAGGATATACCACCACAACCCTGCATTAAATGGTATCGTCCATTATTGAAGTACATATACAGGCAGATATCTTTGCAATCTGTTGTTGTATAATTTGCAGTGATGATGGTAGTGTATCATGATTTCAGCGATTTTGAAAGAGGCAAGATAGTAAATGCCAGAAAGATGGGCCATCTCTAAAATCAACACAAAATTTGGATTTTCATATGTAATAATTTCAAGGCGTACCACAACTACAAAACATCAGGGAATTTACATCCAGCATGCGACACTGCTGAGGCTAACAAAAAACTCTGGATGATCATGGACAGTGTTATCTGGCATACATTGTAATATCCAAGCAGTCCGTGACATTGTAGCAAATAACAGAAGAATTCAATGTTGGGGTCACATGTAACATCAGGATTTGGACAGTACAACGTTCTCTTTCTTTTATTGGTTCAGGATCCAACGGGCCAATTGGGTCCCATTGCTGGACCAACACAGGGCTCTGTGCCTTGCCTGAGGTTGTGAACACTGCCACTGGATGAAAGATGATTGGAAACATATAGCCTGCTTCGACAAGTTGCAGTTCCAACTGTTTCGGGCAGATGTACGATTACAAGTGTGGAGAAAACCTCACAAATCAATGGTTCCTGCACACCACCAAGGACAGTCCAGAGCAGTGATGACTGTTGTGTTGTGGTGTGGGATATTTTCAGCTGGCACACATTAGGATCCCTACACTTCTGCAGACATCATTGACCACAGGACACTATGTATTCATCCTTGTGGATCATTTACGTCTATTCATGTAATGCATTCACTCAGATGGCACATTGTCCACAGGTTCTTTCAGCAGGACAATATGCCAGGTCTGAAGTCATCAAATTATGCTAGGAGGAGCATTCCTCTGAGTTTAACATCATGAGTTTGCCGGATTTGAATCGAATAGAACACATTTGGGATATGGTTCAATAAGTGCCATTAGTACCAGGGTTCAACCACAGGTAAATATTAGAGCACTGTGAACTACTATTGAGGAGCATGGAGTACACTATCTACACAGTATTTCAGAGAGCCCCAGTTGTGTTGCTGTAGTGATCCAATCGAAAGGAGAATGGCCTATGAATTACTAGACAGTGGTCTCATACACTGACCAACCAGGAAAACTATCAGCAACTGTCCGATTGTTAAATTGTTGCTGCAGAAGCTATACATTTTTTTTTTTTTTTTTACATCCTGAAAAATCCTTAATGACCATTTGATCTTCTCATCACACTGACTACTGTTCATGCTTGGCTTATATTTTTTTTAAAAAAAAAACAAGTAACATCAAAATTTTAATTTCTTATAAGGTAGCAAAATATACTAACTTTTAGTATTTTCGTCCCATTCATATTCCTCATCATCTTCTTCAAAATCATTTTCATCCTCTTCGGCATCATTCGCCTCAATTTCATTATCTTGCAGAGTCATATTATCAACTGCAAAAAAAACAAAACAAAAAAAAAAACATAAAATAATGAAAAATGCTGACATGAGAACTAAGCTTTCTCAAAACAAAAATTATGAAGTTCATTACGAAATTCTTTAAATGCACTGACTAACTATCGGATAATAATAAAATCAAGATACAAATTTGTTTGAGTATAGAAGAAAATTGTCTCCTTACTACAGATATCCCAATTGGTAGGAATTTTTAATTATCAGTGCTAAAAAGACATTTCTTATACAAGTAAAGGTACCAATTAAGATATTTTATTAAGGTATACTATATGTACTACTACACTATTGGGGAAACAATACCTTGAGTATGAAGGACTTTTAGTGCTACATAATTTTATCTTCAACTTACTGTTTTTCTGCAATTTGGTCACCCCAGTGTTTGGAATGTTGCTGATCTGTATGCTGTTCTGGAATTCTCTGAAATATTTGAAGTTTAAAAACACATATTAATTAAAGTAATGAACATTTTTTTTAAGATTCACACAATTATTACATGTTAATACAAACAAAAGTTGATTGGGTTCAATAAACTGTTCTTGTTGACAAACCTGAATTAGGTTTTACATTGCTCAATAAGAGCAGATTTCTGTCAGATTGGATTAAGCAAATAGCTTAACAGTCGTTTTTTTTCTTTTACTTTTGCCTCTATTTTTATTTGTAAAACTGAAATAGAAAAATAAAACTGTAATGATCGAACTGAACTGAACACTGTAATTACTACAGATGAGCTGTTGTTTGGTGTATCGGCATCTGTGTGAGAAGCATATGTGGTGCCCCAAGGATTAAAAAAACAAAAACAAATTGTACGTCTCATACATACTTATTTTAAAAAAGAATACATTATAACCTTATCTTAGAAATTATAATCAAAGGATGATGGAGGACATCTTATGAAAAAAACAGCTTGCGGGCCACAGCTGGCACGCTTGGAAGATCAGCACCCATTTGCATTAAACACACTGCACCCTGTATTGTCATACTTCTGACTACAAATAATCTCATTTTTGCTAATACATTATTTCTTATAACTTTCAATGTTAATATCTATAAATATATGAACTAGGCTGATAAAAGATAAATAAAAGAATAAAAATTCCTGAAAAAAAAAAAATCAACTTTTTGTTTTGAAACGGGCATATATAGATTTTATTAGCACAGGGGCACAAGATTCCTTCAACTTGCCAGCAACAAAAAATAAAAAATTAAATGAAATAAAATGAGCTAATCTGTAGATTTTTAGGTTTGGGGAGGAGGGTGAAGGGCCTCCTCAATATACGCCCATGATTTCAAAAGCTTTAATTTCTTATTAAAAATTGTCTTCTTGTCAGCAATTCCTTTTGTTTACTGTAACTATTTTATGGGAGGAATCAAAACAACTTAATCATAATAACATGACTTTTCAGTTTGAAATCCTTCAATAATTTTCAATATACTGCAAAACAGTAAGCTCAATAATTGTTAATCAGAAAGAGTTACTGACAAGGGAACTTCGGCAACTTCAGACATGGAATTATTGATAAAAAGGCCACAACAAATCAACTTCCATTCTGGCAAGAGCGATCACTGCAAAGATGAGTCGATGGTCCTTGTTGGCAGCAGGCAGCTGGTGGTTCTAATTGATCCTGTATGGAAAAAAATGCACTATCTGTTGCAGTACTTACCAAACATTGCTATATGATATGTTTAATTGCCATGATACTGCAGGTAAGCTACTGATGCCAGAAACAAAAGTCACTGACTCTTTATCGCTATATCTTCAGTGACTTTTTCAGTGACAGGCTTGCGCCTTGTGTCAGGTTGAACTCTTTAACAATCCAGTTTTCTTGAATCAACGTATGTTCCTCACAGCTTGTGAGGTATGTTTCTCACGCCATGGTAAATTCTTACAAGGGCATATTCTTGAACAGCAGCCACAGCATTACCATGGATTTCGTAAAAAAGCTTCACAATTACGGTAAATTGATAGCCATCAAAGCTGATAATGGCATTTACTAGTTGTAATCATTTTTAAACCCAGAACGATGCTGCAATGTGGATGCTTATGCAAATGAGCTTGTGTTTTCGTTGATTGCAGTACTATGCATGTCATTGTTTCTACTAAGTTTATTTGTAAGGTGGATAAATACAAAATTAAAAGTTTAAAATGTCATTTTAGATTGGTCTTAGTTATTTACTGTGCTTTTTTGTGTGTGTGTGTATTTTGCTGTAAAGCACCTCCTAGGGGAACTTCTTTTTTACATAATCGTTTTTTGCATCCTTTGAATAGTCTGCATACAAATTTTGGTGTCAATCAGCTTATTGGTTACAGCTACAGTGTTCTGAATAGGCCAAGTTTAATTATGATCATTTTGTATAATGTGCAGCTCTCAGAAATATGTTCGCTGAGCTTTTTGCGTCACAAGTAATTTAATAGGTAAATAAAACACTTTCAAGCTTTATAATTACTTCCAGGTATAATCTGAGAGTTCACTGGATGAAAATGTAAGTTTAGTGTTTGTAAATATTTATGTAAAAATTCTTTTAACAAAATGTACACTGGAGTACCGAGATCAGAACCTACCCCACCTTCTCAATGCATCTGAAAATGAAAGAAACAAAAAATTTTGGACCTGTTTTTGTTTTTGGTTGGAAAGTTCATTGGTAGGTCTGTGACTCCCCCGCCCTCCCAATATGAGAAAGGACACAATGTTGTTTTTATTTAATTTTTTTGGTTGAACGACTACGACGACCTTAATAACTCCTCCCATTCCAAAATCTTGGGTACACCTGTGCAAAATGTGCATGCAACAATAAAATCGTGGGTAAAGTTTATCTTATGTGGCTCTTACATTAAACAAGTTTGGCCTCCCATAGAACATAAGGATCACCATGCGAAACCTAAATCAGTGCTATACTGTGGTCGATTGGTATTGTACATCAAAATCTCTTTCATGGCAGAAGTAATAAAGCTGGTTATTCCCAAGCCCAAGAGGGAAAAAAAAATCCTAGTCCTTCTCTGTGCATTGTCTGAAATTTTTATTTAACCAAACTTTCTTGAGATTACAACAGTCTCTGATGATGATATTCCATGGGTGATCAAACTTATTTAATTAAGAGCTACAGAAGATAACTTCCCATGTTTGAGAACAGAAAACTATGAAGATATTATAAGTCTGGCTGAATAGTCGTAATAATGATGAAACGGCCGTTCCAGACTTCACTTCGTTGACAAGATCTAGGCATGAACTGTTGTTTGTCTTTTGTTTTCTTGGTGCAAGTCGAGTGAATCCCTTTTCTTAGTAAGATTTTACTGCACGTTAAACTTTATTACATTAAACACATTTTTATTGTCACTTGTCATTTTGTTACAGTAATTTTACATAAATATTAAGATATTCATATCTGTTGTTTTAAAATAGATAATTTGTCACCGTTTTGCATGTTAAGTACCTTCAAAAAGTCACCGTTTTACATTTCTTGTCAGCAATTCACTAGGTCTAGAAGAAGTTTACTATTCACGTAAGTAATAAGAAAGGGTAATATTGAGGAATAATGCATACAAGCTGTGAACACCATTTGCATTTCATTGACAATTATTTCACGTGTTTAATAATTTTTATTTATCATCTCACAATTATTATTTAAAAATTATAATTATACTAACGACAACAGCATGGATTGTTGATTTAATACACCAATACTGTTGTTAAACATTTAAAATCACTTTATTAATGAATAAAACTATGTAAACTTATTTTTATTGTGATCTAACAGAGTTTACGCTCTTAACAGAACCGACTTATTTATCTAACAACAGTTTCCAGAGATTATAAACGGATTGTAGAATTCTTTCTAGGATTTCTATATGTTAGATGCCAATTATGTATTTTATAAGTTTACAAATTCTTAATTCTAAAAATCATTATAGCCTACGTTATGCAATGTTATATACATTTCAGATTTAGCATAAAATAGATATCTTACTCATCCTCTTCAGCATCGTCAAACTGTCCTTCACAGAAAGTCGAAAACATTGTGAATTTCTTAATCGAAAGAATGACATAAACATAAGATGCTTATTTATCCAATCTGGTATTTATTCTCTGCCATCCACTGATATACCACATGTCAATTTTTATTTTTTTATCTCATGACAAAACTTTGTGCAACACCACAGCTTCCGGTTCCTGTTAACGTTGCTTGTAGTGATCTATAAACGAATAGGGATCATTTATAAGAAATTTGAGGCTCATTCGCCATCTTTCAAAATGTGGAGTCTTGTAAGTTTGCTTGAGAAGGCTTAGCGAGACCGGACGTAGAAGATCCTTTGAACATGGCGTCTACTCTACCTCAGAAACCTTGAAACAAATAAGGTATTACAATAGTTTGCTTACAGGTATTGCGATCTTTAAATGCAAGTTCGGCTGCTATACAGGGGGCGTTAAATTGAAGCAAAAATCCAATAAAAATTGTCCAAGGAATCACAGCTTTGCGCGTCATTTAATTTTTACTAATTTAAGAAATTCTATGATTGCTTTTAAACTCCAAATATCTTGGAGAATTTATATGAATTACATATTCGATAGTGAAATTAAGATATCTTTATGCCAAAAGAAAGATTCTATAAGTTGTTATGTGTTTCTCTATGCTTTCAATAAAATAAACTGACATATAAAATGATAAACACGTCACTAATCGCGGACTCCAGCTCTATAAATAATCTCTTTATGATATGTTCAATATGCGGCATTCAAATGCAAACACTGAACGTGTTTAATTATCTAATCTTGAAGTAGGTGTCATATGATACATTGATATCTTCTTAAGACTCTGCCAGCTTTCTAAACGTAAAATAATAAGTTTTTCTAATGTACAAATCTACTCTTTTTGGTTAATTTCTCTACGGGTTTTAATACAATCTTCTTTTTCTTTTAAGTGCCTTATGAGATGTCTGGAGGGGTGAATGGTTCTATCTTTGTGACTGGAGGTGCTGGGTACGTGGGAAGCCATACCGTATTGGAATTACTTAATGATGGATATTCAGTTATAGTGGTCGACAACTTTGTAAATGCTGTAAGGGGTAAAGACCTATTTAATTTGAGACTGTATAAATTTAGATATTCGTTTTACACTATTGATTTAAGATGAGAGTATATTCCAGTACATATCCTACTGGATTCTTAACCTGAAAATATACACATTCTTAACTTTTATCTGCAATTTATAGCTCTTAATTTTTGTCTTTATTATATAAAGGTTTTTTTTTTTTTTTGTTTTGTTTTTTTAATTATTATTACGGTATCCAGAGAATTTTTATTTGTATCCCTCTTCATGTCTTGATTAACATATTTTAAAATTTATGTTAACATTAAATAATTAATTTATTGAGCTGTTAATTTACATATTGTAGGCCTATCTAAAATTACTGTATTTATTTGTTTGTTTGTTTTTGACATAAAAACCGTCGAATTTGTATTTTTCCAAGAAATATTGAAATCAAAACGTTTGAACTTGCTAATTCTTAGGTCAGAGTGATAAACCAGAAAGCCTAAAACGAATTGAGAAAATTACAGGAAAATCCATAATTTTCTATGAAGCTGATTTACTTGATAAAGAAGCCCTTACTAACATCTTTGCTAAGGTAGGAATTATTTCATTTATGAATGAGTGAATTAATTAATCATTTGTGAATAGACACCATTAAAATTCAATCACAAAATAAAGAAGAAAAACAATGAAATGTAAAGTTAACGTCTATCAATTAAAAAAAAAAAAGATAAAATTGATAAAGTTCTTTGACAATAAGCTCAGAACTGTGCAAAAATAGAAATATTGTATGTATTATAAAATACCTGTATATAGCTTTGGGAATTGATTACTTATTGATTTCTTCCTCTCCCTTCAGTTTTTATATGGTATTATTAATACATAGCACATTCACAACACTTCACTTCTTTTCTAGATTTAATTTGATCGATACTGTTGGTATTTTCTTCAGCAGCTAATAAAGGCCTTACATTTTGAAGCCCATTGATTTATGATACAATAATGCTATATAAATAGTTCATTGCTATTTAAGTTCTGAAAAGTAAATTAGGAATACTATCAATAACTAACAAAAATAAAAAAAAGGCTGATTTCAAATGATCAAACAGGAATTTGTGGATTCTTATTAAAGAAATTTTAAATCTTGAGTCTTCATTAACTCCTACTTTAGCATCACTGAAGAGTTTAAGCAGGGATTTTAGCTGATCTATGTATCCTAAGATTTATTGGGATATTGATTTTTTTTTTCTTTTTTTAACTTTCCTATTCTAATAAGAAACAAGGTAGGGATTATGATTAGTAAACCAATCACAGTGCCTCACAGCGTCTTCTGAGTCACCTTTACTTTAGTATAGACTGTGCCGGGTTGGTCTAGAAAATGCTCCTGCGAGTCTATTTGCGACCCTATGCTATCTTACCCAACCCTGTTTCTATGGAATAATTGTCATTCTTAACTCAAACCTTGTTAATACACTAAATTCCTAATAATGATTTAAAAAAAAACAACGTAAGTTGATGAGGGGATCGAACCCACGACCTTCGCGTTATTAGCACGACACTCTAACCAACTGAGCTAACAGGCCACCTACAATGAACTAACAGAAGCAGTTGCGAAGCATTGTGGGATATGTGTCCACAGACAGACAAACCGGGGATATAAAGTGTGTTTCAAAAGCCTAAACCTAGATGGTCATTTAATATTCTTTGAGAACTGTAATATCAATTAAGAACTAATCTCCTCAGGAATCATTTCAGATTCTCAGAGTTACTTGTATGATTTTTTTTTAAGCTATTTATTTGTCCTTGACCAAGGAAAAAAATAGTTATATACTCAAAAATTGATTTCATAATTTAAAAGGAAGTTTAGCAGGAAAGCTTAATGAAAAGCAAAAATTTTATGTCCATAATAATTTATAAATCAAGAAAAAAATAATAAATGGGCAATAAATATGCTTTCGCACACTGAGCCAACATCAACGGGAATCCTGGACAGCTGTTTCATCCTTATTAGGAATCATCAGCAGGATTTGCCTTTGACATTAGGCTCCGACTACGCGAAAGTAAATGGAATCATTTTTACCTAGTTCTTATAGATGTTGCCATTCTTTGGAGAATTGATATTTTTAAAATAGAAATTTGTTTCAAACTGTCATCCATGAATCTCGAAATTGATGCTATTAAGAGCATTTACATTTAAAACATATTATGTGGAGAAAAATGGATACTCTTAAAAAACTTTGATTCATCAGCTTCTTATTGTTTTACACAAATATTCTGTATATATGTATGTTTTAGTTCATGTTTAGTTTGTCATCTTTTAATTTGTTCTCAGAACTTTATATGCATTGCTGCCAGAAAAACAAGAATTAGAAAATATCATTGCAGTAAAAAAAGTATGCATTGATTCATATGGTATTAAATCAGTTTACAAGCTTGCCAAGCCCATAAGTCTATTTGCAAGCAATGAATAAGTTTTGAATCAGTCAGTAATCCAATCCTTTAAAACTTTTAATTAGCATGTTTATGAAGAAACTTCAACAGTTAATACTCTTTAAGTTTACACATTGATGTCTTTAAGTTTCAGATATCAAATTAAACACATTTCTTCCCCAAGAGCATTTTAATAGCATGTCTTTCCTATGGATTGGCTTTATAATTGATTTCTTGTTCTATCCCTAATACTTAAATTATTATCATAATTTTTTTGATTATAAATTCAACTTTAATGTTTGGAATGTCTTAAATGTGTGCTACATTTTTAATTTGTTTATATGGGTTTTGTGTGGGACTGGTATTCCAGTGGTTTAGACACTTGACTGCGGACTGGTGGAGCCCAGGTTGATCTTGGTCGTGGTCAGGGATTTTTTCACGGTTATTTCTCCTCCAGGCGGACCATAGGGTTCACCCAGCCCTCTCTCAAATGAGTTCCGAGTTTATTACTTGGGGGTTAAATGCAGGCGAGCATCGGGCTGACCAGCCAACCTCAATATCATTGGGGATTTAACCTCTTGCGCACCACAGGACTTGCATGGCCTGTTGTGGTATAGTCATTATTATAAAGCAATACGACTGTTTAGGTTTTTCATTTGAAATCCTTTCAGTTGCTCTCCTTTATTGGAGAATCTTTAATTGAAAATTGATTTACACTATACAGGGTGTTTCAAAAATACACGGCATAATTTCAGGTATGTATT
>JAFIDM010000001.1:103106449-103168214 GCA_023159025.1 Thereuonema tuberculata
TCATCTTAATATTTAGTTAAAAGAGAAACATAAGTTTTGTGTTAAAATTTTGACTAAATTAGAAGTTATAAAAACTTTTTAGGTTCAAATGTTACGTGTGTGACAATAGTTTTATCATGCTGCTTCAAAAGTTTTCTAAACTAATAATTTTTTTACAAAATATACACTTCTAACTCTATTCCCAGTCTTGAGTATTTCATAAATTGATTTCTATCATTTAAAGTAAATAAAGTATGCAAAATATTTTTTAAATTCAGAAATCATCAGTGTATTTTAATTTCATCATTCTGCAATTTTTTATGTACTTATATATTAAAAGGTATTTTTTTTAATGAAATTTTAGTTTAATAACAAAAATTTTTGCTTCATGAGAAAGAGCACAGTTTTTCCTACAAATAAAATTCATTAACATTTTTCTTTGCTAAAAAATATTTTTTTGCTCTCTGCACGGAATGGCCCAATAAGGTACCAAAACAACAACAGTAAAGCATAGGAGAAACTAAAAGTGTGAATGAATGAACACGTGACCATAAAAAAAGAGAATATGAATTATTCCACAGTGATTCACTGCAAAAAAACAGGTCATGAAGTTATTAACTCCAACCCAATTATGTATGGTGAAAGAAATGACACTTATTTGCATAAGTTCTTCGAATCTGGAATGATAAGAACATTACACATTATAATGAGGACTTGTCAATTAAGAATGTTTTGGAATATGAGCTCTAGTTCCAAGTAAAAGGGAAAAGAAAAAGAAAATATTTTTCCTTTTATTAACATAAGACGCTAATAAAAAAGACCACCAGATGGAGTTCTCGACAACGTTTCCGGAGAATGAAGGCAAGAACGTATCCCGATTGGAGGATGAAGCCAAAGGAAATCTATTACCACTTGACAAGGGGTCATAAAATCATGAAGACTTGAAACTGTTGTGAGTTTTGAATGCGTTTTTATAAACGTTTTTGTTAATAGGTTAAAAGGAGAAGAAAAAAGATGATAATAAACCTACAGTTTCGGAATACTTAGCATATTCCATCATCAGGGATGGCACAAACATATAGGATATCACAAAACGTTTAGGGCAACACGAGATGGGGATACATAGTTTGAGTGAGGGAAGTGAAATGATTAGGGAGGTTTAGCAATAGTGACGGGCGTTTTGCCTGCCGGTGATAGGTTTGTATGCCTTAAGCTGGATCATGTAGAAAGATTCAGCTAGGAGTCAGTAGGAAAGTTTATTGTGCATAGTTTGGCAGCAGAGAAATTGTGTCCAGTTTCATCGTGTGACTATACGAACGTGTGAGGTGAAGTTTTTTTTGGTGTTCTTTTATGCGTGTGGCTATGGGTCAGGCTGTTTGTTCTATGTAGCCAGAGGGGCACTCGTTAGATGGGATCAATATACTGTATTGGAGGTGTTATTTTGTTGCTTGGTGTGTGTGATGTTTATATTGGGTGATTTGAAGGAGGGGCATATTAGTATGGGTTGAGGAATTTTTTAATGAAAGTTTCAAGGGGTGGGTAGTAGGGAAAGAGGATGTAGTTGACAGGGGGTTTGGGGATTGTGTTTTTGGACTGCTTATTTAGTTTGTGTTATAGGATATTGAGGCGGTTGTGAAAGACCTCGGAAGGATAGTTATGGAGGTTAAGTATTCTGTAAATGGTGTTTAATATGGTGTAAATGGTGATTACTGGCCTTACCCACTGAATTAAACACCATTTAATATGCCCTTGCCTTCAAAACAAGCAACAAAATAACACTTCCAATACAGTATATTGGATCCCATGTAATCAGTGCCCCTGTGGCTACATAGGACAAACATCCGACCCCTATCCACATGCATAAAAGAACACAAAAAAGGCCTTCACAAACATGGACCGCACACGTTCGTATACATTCACACTACAGTGAGACTGGACACACCCCCAACTTCTCTGCTGCCAAACCCCTCTCCCACCACAATAAACTATCCTACAGACTCCTAGCTGAATCTTTCTACATGATCCAGCTTAAGGAATTCAACTCCGTCCCTGGCACACATACGACATTTGCCTATGATTTAGGCGGACAAAAATATTTTCACCCTTTTTTTCTCTTATTTTATGTGTGCACATTGACAGATTATGTATATATAGTCCTAATACGTAGCCTAAATATACAGTGTATATATTTATAATTTCTAATCTTTCTATTATATCTATTTACCAAAAATGAACAAATATACAAAAGAAAAACACTTATAATGGGCAAAATCATTTTTTCAATTAGGCTATATTAGCGCTATGAATCAGGACTTAATGTATACTCATGGACATTCATAGGATAACAGCTGTAAAGATGAAAATACGATTCAGCAGTGTCTAAGCAATATTTTTGGAACTTGGGTACATCGATTTCATATCTGCTTGCAAGGGTGCTAAGTACAATTGAAAATCTTCGGAGAAGATTATAATCTAATCCTGTGATGATGGCAACCCTTTAGGATCTGAAAAAAATCTTCGTGCTGTGTTGCCGTCATTTGAGCTTCCTCCTCTTTGCTTTGACAGATCAATCACAAGCCCCATCTCTTCATGAAATTTCTGGGAAATATTTTCATTTCTTTGTTTCACAATTCTCTGCACTTCGGATCCTCTAGCTTGCCAGTCTCTCAATTCTATTTTGTAGGCTATATGAAGGAAAAATTCAAAAGTTCTAATGTAGGAATGCAGAAATGAAAGACAGAATTCATAATAATTTTCATTGCATTCCATTGCCAAGACCTTTTCAAGATTATTCATGTCTTTTGGCAAGGCTTTGCACATATAACACCTCTAGATTGCTGAATTGTTTGACAAAATATTTAATATTTTCCCGTCGAACATTGTGCTTAACAAAATATGATTGACTAAAATCAGCCTTCCATTGACGAAAATTTCAGTTGGCAAAATATCATTAACTTGGGCTTTTTATTTCATTGTAATGTGGAATCACATTTTCTTTCTTTCTGCAATACAAATTTAACTGGCCTGCAATATCTGGTGGCTAAGATATGCACTTTTTTCCAGTAAATCTGCTTACTCCCTGAATCCAAGGTAGGTCCGGACATTTCAAGGGGAACAAGGTTAGAAAAAACAGTGTTAAGAGTCTGAATGTCGAATGTTGTAAACACTGTGCTCCTGACTCCCATCTAATCCCCATTTATATATTTAATCAAATTCAGTAGTTTCGGGTAGAATTTGCTCCCAAACTTCCTTCTGTAGTTGAACTAACCTTCTTGTAGCAAGATGTGCAAGTGACTTTGTAGCTTTCTGTTAGCTTCAGTCTCGGTCACTGTAATACAATAGTTATCTGGGTAACATCGATTTTTTACTTTAGTGATTGATGAGTAAGCTGCCTAAATATTAGCTGCTCTCTGTTTAGCATCCTTCTGCATTTGTTATGTATTGTTCTTTGCTTAAATTAATGTCGATCATGAGAGCTAAAGACTCCTCCGGTGTGTATGGCATGAGTTGATTGTTGGAGGTTGACGAAAACGCTCTTTTCATTCTTTTTAAACTCTTAGGCGTTGCGGTTGCCACTAGTTTAACTACTTCTGCAGTTTTTCTCTTTCCTGCTGAACGCAAAGACTTCTGAGTGGCATATGAAAGTTTTTCATCATTAGCTGATGTAATTAAAAGAGAAACAGATTTATCTCTATTTTTTTGTTTTGTCGGAGCTCTCGGAGAAAAGCTTTTTCGACCTTCCACATCTTGATCTACTTTCAATGGAGGATCTCATATTGGTGCTGAACCACTGACCATATTTTGCAATAAACTTCATTTTAATTCTTTTACTTCCAATCCCTCTCATCTTTTAAGTTCTTAACAAAAATATCCAAAGTACTTCGGAGATTGTTCTGGAATTCTTCACTCAAACTACTGATTTCACCTAATGTAAATTTGTTTGTAATGTAACTAAATGTTCAATGCACTGGGAAGAAGATATAAAGGAAATATTGTCTGTTTGTAACACACAAAACAGTTCTTCTCTTGTCACTATAACTGTGCGATTTGATTGTGCTGTACTACTATCTGAAAAAAGGATTTTTGTGAAAAGTGTTTCAAAGTAGAGTGTACATGCAATGTTATTTGAAAGAATAAGGACAATACTATAGAATAACACTTTAATATTTGATGACGTCCACTGATTCTAACAACTTAATCGTTATTGAAAAAACTTCATCTACACTTCATTTTATTATCGAATTTTCGGAAGAATTTTCTATCTTCCTTCTTCAAGATTACAATGTATAGTCAGGTGATCCTTAACATATTGATAAGTTTACAAAAAAATCTCTGAGAAAAGGCTTAATTCACTTATCAATTTTTATTTTAATAATGAACATCTATAAACTATTTAAATAAATAATTTTTTAAATGAACACATCTGAAGGTTGATCGTCATTAGTTAAGATTCGATGTAGATGTGCAGACACTGCGAACATATGCTATTCACTGTCGACTACTTGGGAGCGACTGAGGCGCTGTTCATGCTGAGACATGTGAGATGTGATTTCGAACTGGTCTTTGGACGATTATAAAGGCTTAGTTAAAAATTTCTTTGGAATGGATAGGTACTTCAGGATTTTAACTTTACTGTAACAGTGGTATTTCGTTGATTTACGGTTATTCGAAAAAACATTTTTGTCCGTCTATTTCAAGGATGTGCGACAGGCAAAACACCCATCACTATTGCTAAACCTCCCTAATCCCTTCACTTCCCCCACTCTCACTTTGTATCTCCACCTCGTGTTGTCCTGTATGTTTGTGTCGTCCCTAATGATGGAATACATTAAATTCCGAAACTGTAAGTTTTTTACCATTTTTTTAATTCTCCTTTTAAGCTGTTTACAAGTAAATGCATTTTATTTATTTTCAATTTCTCTTTCATACATGCACATTAAGCTGCCTTGTGTTTTTATATATTTTAAGCTGTAAATAGTGTAAGTATGGTTAGCCATATCCAGTATTCTTTTTTTTTTTTTTTTCCCATTTGAAATTTACCTAAAAAAGACAAATTACTAATAATAACGAAACCAGTGATTGTAATACATTTGACAGTAATTGGACATCTGAAGATACAAAGACAAATTTCACGAAGGATAAGGATTTATAGATTACATTAAAACTTGTAATTATTTTCTTTTGTTTTTCCTTTAATAGGATGGCAGAATAACACAGCCACATATTGGTTTGCCTTGTTTGGCTAAATATTCTGTTGATGAAGCGTGGTATCGTGCTGAAATCTCTGGAATAAATAACGATTCCACTGTTCATGTCCAGTTTGTTGACTTTGGCAACTCAGAAGATACAAGCCTTCTAAACCTGAAGATGCTTCCTCCTGCTTTCCAGAATTTTACTAGGTAACAGTTTGGATAGAGCTAAGTGTGATTCAAAAATACAGCTTTTAAATTTTGACTTTTCAAAAATTATTTTGTAGGTAATTGAATTGAAATTTTTAAATGCTGAGACAGTCTATTCTGCTCAAAATGTAGTGGGTTGTTATGGCATCGTGCAAACAGTTTTGAATTGAGTGATCTGTGGTTGATAGAATTTTCCATTGTTTTCAGTATTGCCATAACTTGTTTTGGCTTTTCATTTTATGATTAACATGAAAATTTCTTTTTATTCGTAATACTGTCTTACAATCATAAGGTTGTAATTTAGACATTGTATCTGCAATCTTGGCATCCATCTGTTCCTCCACATACAAGGAATATATGGGACAAATAGCAAGTCTCCTTCAACATTTTAATCCATCCTATCCATCTAATCCTCAGTAAGCTGACTTTTTACTATTTTTGTTTCATACTCGGTCTCTAAAGGTTTCCACAGTTCTTGATTCTTATACAAAAGTTCAATTACTCCATGGTCTTAGTCTGCAAAAGTTTTCATATTTCTCACATTCTTCTTTGTAACATCTAATTTGCAGTGGTGTTGAGCACTTGCTATGCATTCATTCCATTTTAAAGGAGATGGCTTATTTTTGCCCAGTAACTGGTATGTGTAAGCTCCTTGCCCTTTTGTTTTTGTTTTTTTTCTTTGGAGACTTGGTTTTGCATCCTTTTAAATGTTGTCCTCCTAGTTCTATAACATTTGTAGACTGCCAAATGAGCATAATTTTTATATTTTCTTGTATCTGGTCAGGTTCCTCAGTTAATATCTGATCCCTGTGATTTCTGTTGATCTGTTTCCCTAGAAACTTGCTTCCATCTTGAAATAAGCCCATAAGGTTGGCTGTATTATTTAAAAAAAAATACTAATAAGAAATTAGCTTGTATTTTTTAATAATTTCTTCACATTTCATTCCTCCCATGTGCCATTGCCATATTTTGAATTACCAAAATGTTAATTTGAGGTCCCAAAATAAACTGTTTTGTATCACCACAATTTTTTTACTGCTGTTCCAGCATGGTATATAGACGCCATAAATAGTGCTGCCAAGACAGGAAATGGCTCAGAAAATACTAAATTAATTATTTGAAATTTGGTCGGGTGATAGACATTTGATAGGCACATTGCGGATGTTACCAGTATTTGACATACACATAAACTTTAAGCAACTGGTGAATAAATAAAAAGTGAACAAATATCTAATAATTGTAATTAGTTGTATGACATCGATCAGATTCTATTACAATGAGCAAAATTTTCATGTCAAAATTTTGAAAACAACCGGCAATTCAAGTCAAGCGGCCATCTTGGTTCGGACGTTACAAGCATTTGACACATGGTTTTCATCAAAAAACAGGTTTCACAAATAGTTAAAAAGGTGCTTTCTACAGCAAAACCTTCTTTAGAGCTTAAACATCTTAATAAATACTAAAAACGAATTTAAATTTGGATTAGTGATTGTTTTACAGAAGCCAATCTCTGAATGTCGGATGTTACAGATTTTGACAAAAAAGAAATTTCCCGTTTCAACATAGGCTTAAATTAAGAATTGTAGCACCCTCTGAAGCTATGAAATTTGCACAACTAAATAAAACAATAGACAGCCCAATAAGCCTAATTTTGATCATTAAACACTGCAAAAAGTATAGTAAAAGATTGATTGTTTCGGACGTTACATTTTGACATACACAAAACTCAATTCAAGTCGGATTTTTGAAAGGAAGATGTGCGTTTTTCCAGTCAGTAAGGTATCTCTCTTTGATGGGAATTGCTGGAACTAACTACAAACTTGATTTCACAATTTATTCTGTATCAAAAGCGCTAGTAGAAGTGGAGCTATAGTATTTCAATGACAGCGTTGTTTGCTCAGTTAACATTGCGGGTGTCAAAATTAAGCACTTTTTGCTAGTTTTATAGTTAAAATTAGTCACATAAACCATTTTTATTATGGTTTTTATTGCTTTTCTTGTTTATTTGAATATTTTAAGACTAGGTAATACACGTTTTTTTGTTTGTTTAGGTTGTAATAATGAAACTTGAGACTTTTAAAAAACCCAGCTTCTAAACTCCCCAGAATATGGCAATGGCACCCATGTCATTCATTCTTGCTGCAAAAAGATTGTTCCATGGGGCCATTGTTAATGCTATAACATAAAGCACCATTACATTTTTGTACAGTACAGTGTGTTCCAATATTAAATACAATATTTTTTATTTAATCAATTTAAATTAGACATAATTCCTGTAAAAAGATATGCTATTTGCACCATTATATTAAAATTAAAAAGTAAAAAAAAATAAATGTTAAAAGTATTCCAATCATACTTGGGAGTTGCAGGAGATAAGGTTCCCGATATTTCGTGACCAACAGGACTAAGTTGAGGTCAGATGGTCAGTTAGATGCCTACCCTCCTTTAACCACTTGGAAAGAAATCCTGTATCCAGTTTTCAGAGGGTAGGATTGACCCTAGGGCCCATCTGGAAGAGCATTGAGTATGGAAAAATCTCTTACCTCTAGCGGGGTCTTGTTTGAACCCAGATCCTTCATCCATAGGCCTTACCACGTGGCTGTCTGGCCCACAAATTAAAAAATTAGTTTTTGTTTTTTTCTTCTGAAGGTTATACTTTAAATTTTTGTTAATTCCTTTATTTCAATCTTTAATTTTCCCTTCGGTGTAATATTAGTTTTATATGATATTTTTGCTATATTTATTATAAGCTGTTAAATTATGATAAGATTGTAAGTTTGTTAATAATTTGCTGCAGCCTAAATTGTAGATAGTAAACAAGGCTCCCCATGAATTCATTTGGGAAATATTAATTAGCAAATAAATACTCTTTTCAATTCGTTTAAAGCCTAATTTCTTAGGGTGCAAAAGAATTTTTTGAATGTAATAATTAAATAAACATGTAACTATTAGTCAATGATGAGCAAATGATTTACAGTAGACTCTCGATATCTCGAAGTCGAAGGGACGCTAAAAAAATTCGAGATAGCGAGTTTTCGCGATAACAAGGTCATAACCAAAACATAAAAATTCACGTAAAAACACAAGATACGGAAAAATTTTCTAAAAATTAGGGTCTTGATAGATGAGAATAAGAATAAATATGTAATGATAGTTGACAATAAGTCTAAATAGAGCAATGATAATTTTAATTTTTAAAAGTAGTCGAAAATAACTACATTAAATTGAAAGAATTAGTAAAATACAATGAACTTACATTGCTAGAATTTCTTTAAAAAAGTCCAGTATCGTGGCCTGGCGACATCTCTTTTGAAATTGTTCTTCAACCAATTTTTCTATTTGAAAAAAAGGGGCAAAATCATCATTTTCCATGTTTTCCGAGCATTCCATGAAGCGTGAACGGCGATTTTTCCGGAAAAATTCATTTTTTACTTCGAAAAATATTCGACCTAACAAGGTTTTGAGTGAAAACTCTTCGGCATAAGAATTAAAATTAACATTAGATGAATATGTAATATCAAGGGGAAAAATAATTTTTCGACATATCAAGGTTTTCGAGATATCGAGAGTATACTGTAGAATTCGAAAATTTAAAAATAATGGGTAGTTCTGCTAAAATGCAGCTATGTAGAATTAGATAAGTCTGACAAAAATTGTTGTTTCATAATGAGGAGAGGTGGTGGAAGTAAGCATTATAAGCTGATACTATCAAAAAGACTATTTATTTATTTGTTCTACAGTTTAATGCAGGGGCTTTGAAAAGTCATTATTATGTCATCTACTAATGATGTTCATATTATTAATATTTTCATTTATTTTTCAGAAACTGCTTCCAGTGTTATTTGCTTGACTTCCCACAGAAGAATGTTTGGAGTCCAAGTGAATGTGAAGCAGTAAAAAGTATATTGTCAGAGCAGAATGCTAAGGCCTACTTTCAATGTAATCCATTTAGCAATATCAGAAAATTATTTTTTTAAAAAAAATAGTATAAAAAAATTGATAATAATAATAATAAAAATAGTCAACATTTTAAGTGTGTGAAAACTTAAAATAAGAAATTTTTAAGCATTTCGTAGAAAAGTTTTTCCTGTTATTAAGTAGTTTGACTTAAAAAAAAAAACTGCATTTTAATGGTAGAGAAGCATTAATTGCTACAAGCCCCCTATTAATTTTGATAAAAATGATGCCCAAAAGAAGTCCTAAGTAAAAAAGCAATTACAGTTTTAATAATAAACAACTAATAATTTCTAAGCAATTACTGAGTGTTGCTATACAAATGTTGGCAGACCAACAATTATTTTCTTGTAATGTTAAATGCATCAAAATAGCAGCAGCAGATATTTGATTATTTAATTAAAATTAATTATGATCGAGCACTTGTTCTACAAGATTTAGTATACAGTCAAGCATTTTGATTTGTAATTATATTGTCTATCAAAGAAGCATATTCTTTAAATTGAAGTGTTTGTTAATTTTCAGTTTCATGTACAATTATCTTACATTACAGTTCAGTTCATGAAAGAAGAGCTGTTTATGACATAATTTCCTTTTAGATTGATGTTTCCAGGACAGAACAGCGCCATCTATTGCGAAAATCCATAACTGAATCTTATAAACATTACGAAAACATTCTGGTTTTTGTATTTGCTACAGTTACGAATACATAATAATAATTAAAATTGAAATAATTAAAAACGTTTCACACTATTCCCCTTGCTTGGCTATGCAAAGTTTGTCCTGTCTTGGTCATGCTTATGATATCACAAAACGATGCCATCTTGGACTGACTGCTCGGAGGTCAAGATGATGACATTTGTTCCAGATAAAATCGATCGCTATGTAATGACCATATATGGCAAACCCTTTTTTTTTGCAAAATACTATAGATGTTATCAGTAATAGTAATACTCTTTCTGATCCTTAATAAAATATCAAGCTGTTTTCATTCCCCATTTTTCGATTGCAATTACTTACCTTTAAATTTGGTTATATAAGAACTACATTTAATTCTACTGACATCAAATAGAATAATTTTGTAGGTGAAATTACCCAAACTCCCCAGATCATTCCAGAGTTACCCAGATGCCTTTGTTTCAATTTTAGACAGTAAATTAATAGTGTCTTGTTCTTATTGAGTATCCAAATTTGAAGTGGACATCATACCAAAAATATATATATATATATATAAATCTTTAAAAAAAATTCTAATGAATTTAAGCCAAAATGAGGAAAAGTATATGTAAAAAAAAAAATTAAATGCAGCCATCAACGGTGAATGCAGTCAACAGCTATACTTAGGCTCCACCAAGTCGGTCCATGTGGCTCCTCCCCTCCTCACTTTTATTTGCTGAGTCATCCTGCATTGATTGCCTTGGAATGCCTGTGATGAACACTTATTACAATTAAATAGTGATAAAAGTTTTTAGAAGAAAACATGCCATTGTCTGGCAAAACGAATGTACCTGACACACTTTACATTGTATGCATGGAATAATTGTGTTATTATTTATTTTTTTGTTAATTTAGGAGGCCCATAAAAGTGTGTAAATATTTTACATTAATTGTAGTCAAAAAAACTTATAATGGTTAATTAAATAAAAACAATATAGTTTTGGATGTGTGGAACGCATCCCCCCCCCCCCTTTACATTATACAATGAGTTGTTTTACGTCGATTCGATTTACGACGCCACTGTAGGAACGACTTAAAATGAGGACTGTCTGTACCGTATTCTCTTAAGATATCCATGCATGTTTGCAAGTTGCAATCTCTGTAATGAGGCATTCTCTTGACGAAATATATATGATGATAATTAATCGAAAGCAGTAGTGAAAGCAGTAGTCAGTAAAGTTCATTAACGCTTATAAATAATTTAAAATATGTATGTACAGATTTTGTAAGAGAAGAAGTTAGCTGTATTTCTTCTTCTCTTCCAACATTACTACTTGTTGCTGTCCAATAGTAATTACATTTCACAATTAAACTTTGTGTTCGACATAAGAATTTATGAAGTTCATTGACTTTAGAGAATAACATTTCAGTAAAAAAATAAAATTTCAAATTATAGAGCTTTACTGTTAATGTTGTAAATGAGGGAAACAGAAGCTATAATTTCCTGTTCAAAGTGTGGATTTCTCATTCCAGAACAGAGTACAGTTAGACATCACTGTTGAAAGTACACAAATAATGTCTGTTTTTGTTATTAATTGTACTAACAATTTCTGTAAAAGAGCACCATAGCAAGTTGTAACAACAATTGAATGAAGTATCGAATATAATCAAGAACAGCAATATAGTAAATTGATATTTTAATGATAATAAATAAATAGTCATCTTTGTTTTATTTTATTACATTTTACTTTTTTTTTTCCTTGCATTAATATAAGAATGAAAACCAACAACTGCACATAAATAAGCGAATTATGCCTTTGAATTTGTCAACAGAGGGAATTGGGAACGACCGTTTCATTCTTCTTAGACTCATCAGCCCAGCCCGATCCACCGGCCATTGATGACAGACCGTTCCCAATTCCCTCAGTTGACAAACTCAAAAGCATGATTTGTTGATGTATGGTGCAGTCTTTGGTTTTCATTCTTAATAATTTTTTTCTGCTATTTAAATTTATTTCTTACGTTAATGTACTTTGTTCTAATAACAGATTTTTCTGATTTATTCCAGTTAATAAAGACCAGTCCGAACCATTTGGTGTAAATTTAATTACTGCCATGGGTGAAAACTTGTCCCAGAAATTAATGGAATCACTGAGATTAACAACTTCCTCTGGATCTCATAAAACACCAGCTGTATCTTCATATCAGGAAATTACCAAAGCATCTCCCCATGCAGAATCTTCTGATATGGATTCAGGTATGTTACCTTTTACGGATTGGGTGAAGCCTAATCAACTAATAAATAAGTGCTTCATTGAAATACAATAGAATGAAATATTTACATCTGGTAGTTTGAAGCCACTTAGGAATTTATTAAAAATTTTGTAAGGGGTTTGCATTGAAAAGTATAATATTGAAGATTTTTACATTCTGATTTTAGGTTGGGATGATGCTGCAAGTGCACCTGTGACTAGTTATAACAATAAAGGAAATCATAACGCTGAGCAGTATGAGTTTGGTGGTGGCGGCGATAATAGATTCAACAGACAAGGTAGGATTTGTAGATTTAGAAGGTTCAATTTATATAGTAAAGGTTTTGTTAACTTTAGTATGTTTTCAACTGTGACTGATATCAGAATTGATTTTAGAAAAATATTAAGATTGAGAATTTTCTATATTATATAAACTAGTTATATAAAAATATGAGTATTCTTATTTTAAATTTTTCAAAAACTGAATCATTTTCAGGCAGATTTTAAGTTTAGCACGAATGTTAAGGAATCCTTTCCCTTCAATCAAAATATTAGGGAGCTTTTTTTTTGTGTGTGTGTAAATAAAATTTTAAACAAAATTGCAAAGAGTTATGATTTCCTTTATTGTTATAAGGCTATAAAATTAAAATTAATTATAGATATAAAAGACACACAGAGGTATTTATATTTTTCTTTTTTAAGTTTTTCATATATATATACTGTTCGTTTTCGAAAGCCAGAACTGCCACTCGCAGGCGATTCTACTCCGCAGAGGGTGATACCCTGAGATGGGCCCTTTCCTAAGACCTGTTGACTGGATCTGGAACTTTCAGCCCTCCCTCCTCTTCCCCCCCAAAAAATAATTTTCCATAATTCTTTCCTGAATAGTGCAAATAGAATGCAGCTACTAGTAAACTAACACTGATAAAAGTAAACATCCTCTCTTTTATTTCTCCTCACCCCGATTTTGATGAAATCGAAGGAGACCTGATGCATGTGCAAAAGCGCTGAAGGTTCTCGTAAACAAAAACGAACAGTGTATATATATTATATAGTGTACGCAGTTTTTTTAATATCAATTTTAACCAGGCTTTGTTACACCTACTCATATGATGAATTAGACTTTATTGTTCTGATCTTCGTTCATCAATTATTAAATCCTTCTACCTACAAAATATCAGCCTTAATAAACAAATATTTAATATTGGATTCAAGTTAAGGTTTTTGATAAATAATACATTTTGGTAACGGTATAATTACAAGTATATCAAGTAATAATTATTGAGTATGTCAGTAATAAACTGTTTAGATATTTGTCTTAAATTAATTTATTGAGTTAGGGTTAATAGTGTAGATTGAAAAAAAAAGTTTCAGCGCCTCTACCTTCTGTCACTTTGAATAATTACCTTCTAATTCCCTTTTCTTATTGTAAACACACTAATAATTGACTTATAAATTAAATCCGCATATTTATAAACTACTTCTTCATCTAGTACAGTTTCCAGCCCCAGGCTGGGTCTGTTTGGAACACAAGCCTCTCCATCTAGTCCTCTCTTCCCATCACTTCTCCATTGTTACTCTGGTCCACTCCTCCACTCTCATCCAGACACACTCCTCCACTCCCTTAATCCATCTTTCCCTTGGTCTTTTCTTCTGCATCCTCATTTCATGTATCCTCCTGGGAATCCTCTTCTCTTCCATTCTCTTGAAGTGTCCATACCATCTCAGTCTAGGCGTCTCGATCCTTCCCTGAAAGGGCTCCTCTTTCACTATTTTTCTGATCCTTTCATTCCTCACCCTATCTCTTCTAGTTACTCCCATCCTACCCCGCAGGAATTTCATTTCACTAGCCCTCAACCTTCTTATGTCTCTTTTCTTCATTATCCATGTTTCCGATGCGTATGTCAGTATAGGGACATTGTAGCATCGGTACAACACTTCTTTGCTTTTTTGTGGGACATCCTTATTCCACACCAAACTCCTAATGCATCTCAGGAAAGCTTCTGCCTATATGAAACGTCAAAATTTAATCCATAACCATAATGAAGAGCAGGGGTGACAGTGTACTGCCTGTTTCAGACCACTCCTTTGTTTGAACCAGTCAGTTCTTTCCCCTCCCACTTTCACACAACTCACACTTCCACAATACATCTCCTTCACTCTACTAACAGTCCCTTTATCCACCCCCATGTTCTTTTTCCTACACACACTATCATATGCCTTTTTTATGTCTAGAAAGGCCATCCAAATATCCTCCCCAAATTCATAGTGATGTTCTTGGAGTTGTCTCACTGCAAAAATGAGGTCAACTGTAGATCTCCCAGGTCTGAATCCATACTGCTCTTCTCTCATACCCCTCTCAATTTTTGCTCTGATTCTACTTTCCAAAATCTTTTCATATATCTTGGCACAGTGTGATATTAGAGTGACTACCCTATAGTTCCTACATTCCTTTCTGCTCCCTTTCTTGAAAATTGGGACATTTAGTCCTTTTTTTTCCAATCTTCAGGGGTCTTTTTCTCATTCCACACCACCCTCATCACCCCGTAAAACCACTGTATCCCAACCTCCCCAGCTGCCTTTACCATTTCGATACTCACTTCCTCCACCCCTGGTGCCCCTCCTCCTTTCATCCTGTTTATAGCCATTTCTATTACTCTCCACGTCAGGTCTTTTTCTATTCCCATGTAGACTTCTCCATCTTCCGATACATTGTCTTCCTCACATTGACCCTTGGGATTCAGCAAATCATCAAAGCACTCTTTCCACACTGTCTTAAGTGTCTCTCTGTCGTGTACCTCCTTTCCGTTTTTATCCACCACTACCCCATCCTCCCTCAAACCTCTTCTTTTACTTTTGACCATCCCGTAAAGTACTTTCCTATTTCCTCTGCTAGCCTCCTCCATCATCTCAGTCCACTTAACCATCCACTTCTTCCTCTCCTCTGCAACAACCTTGTTTGCTTCTTTTTTCTTGTTCTTGTACTCTTCTCTTGCTAAATCCGTTTTTCCCTGAAACCACACTCTGAAAGCCTTGTTCTTCCTTCCCACTGCTTCTTTCACTCTCTCATTCCACCATGGTGTCTCCTTACATCTCTTTCTGTTACCTGTTCTTCCACAAACCTCTACTGCAGTATGCACCATTGTACTTTTGAATAGCATCCATTCCTCTTCCCCTGTTTTAGGGTTATCTTTAGGTAACTTTTCCCTTATAATCCTTTGGAATTCCTCCTTGACTCCCTTTTCCTTCAGTTTCCATACTTTGATTCTTCTTTCCTGGAACTCTGTCCTCCTGCTATCCTTCACTACTCTTAGGTTCATTACTAATAGTCGGTGATTGCTATCTAAGGCCTCCAATGGTATTACCTTTACCTCCTTGACGCTTTTCATTTCCCAGTCGTACAGCATGTAGTCTACCACAGATTTCTTTCTCAAATCACTACTGTACCACGTTACCTTTTGGCTATCTTTCTTCTGGAACCAGGAGTTCCCTATCACTAGACCATTTCTCTTGCAACTTGTTCCCTTCATCATTCCTGCTATCCCAACCATCTGCTCCCATTACATTCTCATATCCCTGCCTATCTCTTCCCACATGTGCATTCAAATCTCCCATGATTATGAAACTCTGGCCATTCAACTGCTGTTGCAGCCCTTCCTCAAAGTCTTCCTTCTCTTGAGCTGTACATCCAACTTGAGGGATATAAACCTGCACTATCTCCAGGCTCCTTCCCTTTACAATTATCCTGATCTTCTTCAACCTGAAACTCTTTCATAATAATGACATTTGTTTGGGGAATCTAGCTTGAGTATTTTAACTTTAGTATTCCAGGATCCTGATCGGCATAAACTGCTAATCTGTTTTGATTCAAATCCTGGAATGCTTTTTAAAATTGACTGCAAGAAATATTTATTAAAAATAAACTCATTTTTTTCCTTTTCTTTATCAGTTACTGTATTATGAATAAGTCTAAATAATCCCAATACCCTGGTAAAAAGAGGAGGAAAAAATAGAAAGTATTACTGATTAATAGAGATCCGTGAAATTTGCGAGACTCGATAAAATTAATTTTTCTCGTTTTGCCAATTTTTGCACCATTTATTTATAATTTTTCCCAGAACCCTAAAATATGCAATTCTGAAATAATGTGAATTTGTATAATAATGCTCGGTTGGGGGGGGGGGATGTAATGCAAGTGTTTAAACAAATTCCAGCAATACTTGTTGTATTTTCAAAATCTTAACAATAATGTATTTTTAAGTAATATTTTCATAATTTCCATCTTTTTTTTTTTTTTTTCCAATGACACATTTCGTTGTCATTTTGTTAACAAGTGAATGCAGCTGTTTTTTCACTCGAAAGCAAACCACTCACTTGGCATTAATGACGTAATAATGATTTGATAATGTTAAGCCCAAATTGGATTAAAAAAGAAATTACTTGGATAATGGTATAATTAAATACTTCGGATTTTTTTTCCCCTTGTCTTCTAAAACTGCAATATGAATTTTGAACCAAATTTAAAAAACAAAAAAACGAATATTGATGGTTAAAACAACTAATGTCATGTACTGCTGTAATTCTTTTTCTCTCTCTCTCTCTCTCTCCTTGGTTGAATGAGTCAGGTTGAGTGTTACTAAAGATAGGTTTTTGAATTTTCATTGTCATTTTATTTTTGTTTTTTCTATTGTCATACTGATACCAAGTGTGTCAGCAACTGTAGGGCAAACAAATTTAGCAGTGAAGGGCTTTATGTATATGATAAAAAAGAAATAGATGTGCTGGTATTGTGACAAAAGACTTGAACATGAAAGAAAGGACTTGTGGATAAAATACATAGTCAGTGATACACACAAATGTGGTAAAAATGAAAACACAGCTTCTGTGAAATGCAGGCTAAAAAAGCAAACGATGATAAGACACAGGTTGTTGCTGATACTACGGAGACATTCTTCAGTGCGAGAATTTCTGTAGAAAAGTTTGACCATCTCAAAATGAGAGAGTGGTTGATCAAGTATGTAAAGGGCAGTGTATGTAAGTACCTTGTACGGATCAAATCCGGCAGCATTATATACCAATCACTGGATTGAAAAGAGTTGAAGGAAATAGTGAAGAATAAAAAACTTTTCATCATGAAACAACTGACGAGTCTGGGAACTGCATATTTAACATTCTGTTTCGTCTTTGGGAGGCTATAGGTCATCAAGGGGTGTACTTGGCTGCCAGTGCTGTGCTTGACAAAGCCAATGGTTCAATGGGCACTCAAAGTATTGTAGACATTTGAAATAAATATGAAGTTGAGTACCACAATATGTTAAACATTATCACTGAATCTCCATGGTAAATGATGTTATGTGCCAGTACTCTTAAAGGTCTAGTGGGGGACAACCTGACTCATGCCCACTGTTGGACCCACAAAGTCACTGTTGGACTCGCAACTTGGGTGGGCCAAATTTGACAATACAGTCTGAATGAACTGTTTACTACTGTTGCCAAAACGAAAGCTGCTTTCTTTAACACAAGAAAAAGGAAACATCTATCTAGATTTTCTTTGTGAAAAGTACGATGACCCTACAAAAGTTAGACATTTTCCCATGCCAGTGCAAACTAGATGGAACACATGGTTTGAAGCTACAAGGTACATACATGAATATTTAGACAGTTTAGAATTCATGGATGCTCATGATACAGCATTGTGGTGAGCGATCGAAGGTGAAGATTGAAGCCAAAGAATGCAGAGATAATAATCATGCTTGCTTTTTCCTAAAGGTTAAATTTCGCTTGAAAATTAGTAGGCTAGCTAGGATCCAAATCTTAGTGTATTAAAATCAGTATAAACTGTAAAAACAGAAAATTGATGCTGAAAATGCTGCAAATACCACTGATACCATGTTTAATATCTTAAGCCAGGATTTTAAAACTTGCATGTATTTAATTTTAATATAACACTGCCAAATTGGCAATAACATCGAAATCTTGAAATTTTAAAACTGATTTTTCCTTTAAAATAAAATCACTTTCACGGATCTCTACTGATTAATTAATTAATAGCTTCACCAATAGATATATGAAGAAAGGAGATATATCAAAACATTGTTAGAATTGATGTGAAAAGAGGATTTGGATTTGTGGGGGCAAATTCTGATGTCATTAAGTATTTTGCCATTTGAAGACTCAAAAATATTTAGACTGGATGTTAAGGTTTTTGATAGAATTTGTATGTTAAATAAATGAACTTTATTAATCAAGATTGAAATTTTATTAGATGATTTTGCTGAAGCATTTTTGTAATTGAAAAGTAAACAAAGATAAAATTCCAAAGTTCAGCAAAGAAATTTTTATTTTTTATTTTTTTATCTCAAAAATCATTTAACAAGTTTAAGAAAAAAAATTCTATATTACTGAATATTTATTTTTTAGTTGCTAAGTAACTGAGACATATGTCGGATATCAATAAATTATAAAATTTCCGATATTTGGAAAGTTGTATATGTACTAAAAATAACTCTTAAAAATTTATTTCAGCCATTTAGTTAAAGAATTTATTTAAATCTCATAGAATAATATTAGCTATTAAGTGATTAAGATTAGAACAATACATTTTAAATTTGTTTTTATTTTCTTTTACCAAGCTGCGTCAAGATATAATGGATATCAGCGTAAGGTTCCATTGAAGTGTATGTATTGGTTATCTCAAAAGCTGCTTGATTAACCTTGCTTGCTTTTTATTAAGCCAACTTGGTGTGTTGTGGCTTAAATAAATAAAAAGATAAATTCTAGAGCATATAAAATTTTGACATTTAATTTATGCAAATTAAAAGAGATTTAACGTGCCTGGAAATTTTAAAAAATGGGTAACAAATGAAGCCACAACGCTAAAAGAAGGAATTCGGCTGTGCCTTCGTTTGTTACCCATTTATGCAAATTTATGCAAATTTAACAAAAAAAATATTTTTTTTTTACCCCTCAAGCATGGGAAACATCAAAGCGACACTCGGCGCATTCCCAAATCCATAATACAACAAAAAAAAGTCAGGTTTCTTTGTCCAGAATGTAATTTCCTTGTTTCCCCATTGTTGAACGTGTATTCTATCTATGAATATATTTTGCAGTTTTTGCTTTCTGATAAGATTAACGAACTCGAATGAAATTAATCTATGTCATTTTCATATCTGATGAATCTCCTTTTCGAAACAAAATTGAATTCTAGAAAGTTGATATAATATATTTGTGATGGAAAAAAATATCTCCTGAAAACTGAAGATAAAATAAAATAAAAACAAGAACAAGATATGGAATGCAAAACTTTAATTTTACCTCAAAAAGTATTTGAATACCAGAAATTAAATAATAATAGTAATAATAAACCTTTAAAGGGTAAAAGGAAAAGCAATCAATTCATAATAATGAAAAATAGGAAGCCTTTTTGAGCCAAGCTGAGACCCTGGGACGGATATTTCGAGGTTATTGTGCTCTCCACAGCCAGGGCTACCCAGTCAGCGAAAACCCCAAAAGGCATATGAGAGGAAGAACAATGTATTTGTGATGGAAAAAGTGACCACAAGAAATGAAATAATAATAAAAATTACAAAAATAAAAAAATCATTTAAGGGATAAAAGGATGGCCAAATACCTTTTGAGGTAGCCATAAGACTGTCCAAGATTTTTCATTCCACATTTTGTTCTTGTTTTTAGCGGCCCTAGGTTACAGCTTCCCTGTAAAACATACGGGACCGCTCTTTTATACTTGCTGGATGTCACACTCTGTAGTGGCCAAATGGTTAGAGATATTAGAATGAAACCTTCACCATTGTGTTCAGCATCAAAAAGTAGGTGACTACGTCCAAAAAATCAGACCTTTAGGATCACTCCCTGACCGGATGTTAGCGGTCAAATAGTTCATATATTGCTTAACTAATTTATAAAAATTTGCATGGCTTTAATGTTGAAATTTTATGTATGTTTTGGAGTTTGCTTTTTAATTAGTTTCATTGCTACTAAAATATTCAGGCAATTGTTATGAAATTTGGCTTTTAATCAGCTCTCAATTATAGTTATTCAGTTTATCTAAATATGAAAAAATAAAGCATCGAAAAAAAAATATATTCTATATATAAAGTAAAATGAAGTGCAAAATGATTCACAAAATTAGTGAGCATTTCATATATTTTAATTTAAAAAAAAATGTAATTTGCATCTCATGTTCATAAGTAATTTGGGAATTACTAACAAATGTAGATATAGATTCCAATATTATCTAAATCGTGACATTTTAACGAGTGTTCATATCAGATCTTTTGCACTAAAAGCTGAACATATCAAAGATGGTTCAAGATATATTGATGTTTTTGAAATGTGGAGATTATAATTATGATTTCTAAATGAAAAAATATTAAAAAAAAAAAATAGAGTTTAGGAAACTTAATTCTGAATGTTGTTAGTTTTTTCTTCTGGCTTCAGTTGTGCTTAACATTGAATAATCGAGAGTTGAATTTGTTTGCTTTTAACTTAGCAAGTTGTATGTAATGCTGGAAATTGCTGTCTTTTGTTAATAATCATTCACAAAAGGTTCATTCATCTGAGGCAAAAATTTAAAAACTTCTGGTTCCTATTAGCTACTGTAGTTGCATATTAGACTTGTATAATTCACATAATGTCACCAGTTGCAGTCATATCGGATATCATTTTCCTATCTACTTAAAACATTGATATTTTATATTTTTGTTGATTCTTATCGCTCAGCATTGGCATCTTCATTCTTCTCATAATTACTTGCGCATCTTTCTCTGATGAGATTGCATATTTCGTTTTGAGAGGTAACCTATCTTAAAAAAGGCAAATTTGCCACTGACTGTCAATTTGCTCAATTTATCAAATGCCAGTTTTCATTCATCCATATATCATTTCAACCTCACCACATCATTCCTTTGACTCATCAGCAATGTTTGTTCTATTTGTGGGTCTCTCTCAGCATTGTGGAATTGGATTCATCCAATCACACTTTCCTCTGATTTTTATCTCCTGTGTGTGCTTGGTGTGTTGGAAAGGTCTATTTTTCATTCCTTCTTTACACAGCCTGGTTCCGCTGACCATCTTCCTGGCCTTGATTCTTCTTTCGTATTTACACTTGTTGTCCTGGTGTCTTGAAGCCGTTCTCTCTGCTAACCAGTATTGACATTATTGCATTTGTTTAGAGGATCTGAATCGTTTTCCGTTGACTTAATTTGGCATTTTACCTGTGGCTTGATACCTTTTGTCTCCTTCCCAGAATGTTAGTTCTCCTATCTTTGCTTCTTGGGCTGTCTCTTACCATAACCTTGTCTCTTTCTTCATGTATCACTTTTAATCTTATATTCTTTTCTAAAACTTTTAAAGGATTTCTCACTATAAAATTTTGAAGGATTGTAATGGTCAACTTCATGTGAAACTTGAAATACGTTCTGAATTAGTAACGTTTTACACCAGTTTTACAAATTAAAATTTGCCATTTTGCTAAAATAAATCAATAAATAGAAATAGAGAAGTATTTAATTTGGTTTATCTGTCAAAAGTTGCTTAATTTCTATCAATCCTGGATATCTGTCGAGCAGCTATTTGAAATTTCAAAATGTGCAAGTTCTAGTTTCATTGAGGCCCAAATAAAGATGTGTTGATCATTTATTTTTCAATCATTTAACAGCATTACAAGAATGTAAAAATTCCAAATGTTCTCTTAATTTATTAAAATATTTATTTAAAGTAGTTTATTGTTTAAATTCTTTTCAGTTCTCTTAGTTTTGAAAATTTCATCTATTGAGTCCTTCTGTTGGCTTTCTTACAATTCTGTCCCTTCAATAGAGCAGCTTATGATTCCTCCATTATCATCCTGCTTGATTGGTTCATATCATATACTCAAAATTCAAATAAATGTAATTGATTTTATTTTTTTTTATTTATTTATTTATGATTTTACAACTGACTTTGTACAATTCATAAGCAACTTATCTTCAATTACAGACTTTTTTTATTCCCATAATTTCATGATTTGTCTCAAAACTCATGATTGCTGAAGATTATTGCAAACAGTTTTAAGAATAAAATTGCTTCTCTTTGTAGAACTACATGGATTTCATTTGCCATAGTTTCAGTCTTTCAGAATTGAAGCTTAAATGCAATCATCAGGCACATACGTAACTTAAAGTGTTTGCCATCCCTCACGATAAGGTGGTTATTTGCTACAACAGCAGTACATATGATCAGTTGTTTACTAAGTTGCTATCAAAATTCCACTTAAGCGTTACAGCACTTCTGTTACGTATGCTACCTTTCTTCAATTTCTGCAGTCTGATTTCTGTAAATATTATTCATGGCCTTTGTTTTCGGGGATGCAAAGTTTTTAATTTCTTAGACAAACTTTTAATCTGGTTGTATCCACAGAATCGTCAGGATGCTTATTTTTGGTTTGTGATCCTACTACTGTCCCAGCATCTGCTTCATTTTATGCAATTTATACACTTTTCGTTCATCGTAAATCATGTTTTTTTACATTTACATTCTTGTGTCCTGTTACTTATATTGTTTTTTCTGTTTTGTTTTTTTACTTCTGAAATCCTGTTAACATTTACATCAGTTTAAGTATTGTCTTAATAGACCTTAGGTCACAGTACTAGGTATATTTACCACCCATCTTCTACATTATAAATCTTGTCTTCAAGAAATCAGTTTTTTACAAATGATGAATAAGTCATTAATATAAATTCTTTCAGTAAATAACATTAGCGTCTTAGTTTTGAGAATAACTTGTATATTTAAATGACATTGGTAAATTTACTTCTCTTGCTTTGAGAGATTAGAACTTTATCATAATTAAGTTTGAATGTTTGGCAAGGATCACTAAAATCTTAACTGGAATACAGCAATTTCAAACAAACTCTCAATTAAATACTTTTCAATTTTCATTTTACTAATATTCAGATTGCTGAATTAGAAGTAATGATTGGCTTTTTATTTGTCATCTTCAATTAACTGCATAATTTTGCTTCATAATTGATTGCAGAAATGCTTTTATTTGGTTTGCCCTTTATATTACAGTAAAATTAATTTTTTTCACTGAGTAACGGGTACTAATTTTAAGCTTATTTTAAATTATAGTTGATGGTAGTGATTAAAAAAATTTAATTTTAATGATTTTATTATTCTAAGCTTGTTATATACAAACAGTTTTCTTTGAATGCATGTAAAGACTTTTTACCTTTTAATGTAATATTTGTTGCATTCTTGGCTGCTTTTTTTTTCTTTATAAGTTAACTATGGATGATTAGAAAATTGGTATTTCTTTTGAACAATTTTTTTCTAAATTTTGTCTCAACATAGTTCTACTCAAGTTATGGGGAAATCATCATAAAATGTTAATTGTTAAGTTTACAATAGGATATTGTGTTAACTTGAAAATTCAAAATGTTAATCTTAATCAAATATCAGCTGTTTTTCAAATGAAAACAACATTGTCTTTTGATAAATTATTTACTATGTAAATTGACTATATCATCCTTCTCAGTATTTTGCAGAGCATAAATTCATCTGCTTCTTCAGGCATCTCAGCAGATTTGAAATACAAAATGGTCATAATAGCGTAACATTTTGTATTTCAAATCTGCTGAGACGCCCGAAGAAGCAGAAGAATTTATGCTCTGCAAAATATTACGAAAGATGATAGTTAGTGTTGTAAAGGTTTACGTAGTAAATGAAAACAGATTTTAGTTAAGTTGGTTATTGCTGCTTTCCTTATAAAATATCTTTATCTAGTATGTAAATTTGAATGTGAATTTTTTTCAGACCTGTGTTTACATGTGTCCTCTACTTTTGTAGTGCCAATATTTTAAATAAATTAAAGGATAAGATTACTCTACTACAACAACCATACTTTTAAATAATAATAATAAAATAAAATCTAATTAACTAAACAGCAGTTTAAATTTAAAAAAGGAACGACACTAAGAACTGAGTAAGTGCTTTTGCAAAATGCATTTGCCTAAGCCCTATAATTTTCACTAGACAGAACCAATTAAAACTTTCCTTTTTTGCCCTTATAAACATATATCATTGGTTGCTCGAGGAGAAGTTGTTCTGACACAAAATTCATGTTTGGAATTCTCATACAATTCCAGGATGTTATTCTTTCCAGCAATTTTATCCACAATTCTAGTTGCCATTTTTATTCATGACTATAATAAGAGTGGAGATTGTGATATATTTTGTACAAAACATTGAATCTCAATATATAAACGTATATCATAGTTTTGTTTTGTTTCCTTGGGAAATGTGCTTTCAATTGGAAGATATGAGCCATTGTTGAGCATCAACTGACAAACCTCACTTATAGTTTATTTCAATCTTTCCCTTCCGAGAGGTCTTAAAAGTCCACTTCTGGTCTTTTCATTGTCATAATTGATAACAAATGGAAGAGGTTTCTGTCAAATGAAGATAATGAAAGCAAATTTTAAAGCTGCATTCAGAATTTTTTTGTGTTTTTAATTATTCTTTGAAAAGTATATTTATGGAAATATGTTTTGGCATTGGCACTTTGACTGTTAATCATATAAACAATAAACTTAAATAATCTGAAATACTAAGATAGAAAACTGGATCTCCTTTGAGATGCTCTGATTCTTTTAAGATTGCGTATATCATGCAGAAGGTGGTGAGTAGTGAAATCAGACTTTTGCAAAAGCCTATCACTGCATTTTCTCCCTCCCATTTTCAAACTTATTATTATTATTATTGTGATTTTTCCATTTAGTGTCTATCTGAACTTCCAGTATTTTTGGATTTAATGACCATCAACCAGTATGCTTTTCTGTACTATTGGCCTGATTTCTGCTGTGCTCCATTTCAAGTTTATGCAGCATGTTCATTAATTATTTGCTTGGCATGCTGCTGTTACTAGTATTGTGTTGACCTTTTTATCACTTTTGCTTTTTCCTTTAATTCTCTCGTGACTATCATCAGATAATCTTTGAGATCTTTTCAACATATAACAGAAGACAAATTCTGCTTGCCGATCAATGATCTTAATCATCCATTCAGTTGTTTTCATAAGTAATAAATGTTGATTTGTTGGATAGGATAGGTTCCAAGAAAAAAAACAAAAAACATGTTCACTAGATTATTATGGTGTTTAACGTGCAGGTTAACAAAGGATATATATGCAGACCAATTCTGCACAAAGCATATTAACATATTTAATACAATACCATTACAATTTTCAAGAACTTGTTTTTCAAACATTTGAGGAAGAGAACCAAAAATGGGTTCTCAAAACATGGTATTGTATTAAATATTTTTATATTATTATGTGTATTGTGAAGATTTGGTTTCCGTATTTATATATCCATGTTTATTAGATTTCTGATAAAAACTTCTAATTTGCTCATCAGCCAAACTTCACTTCCTTACTCAGTCTCGTTTTGATAACATCTGTTCAGGCCTATTGCATTTAGTACAGAACAGTTCTTCTGCAGCTTCGTCTCCTGCCAACTTTACAAATATTGTTTATTATTTTATTACTATTTGAAGACCATTTGCATTTCATTTTTAAGTTGTCTCAGATTGTTTTCTTTCATCTAGTGAGCTAGTTATTGTGGAATTATAATTTCTCATTAAAACTAATTTTACAAATTAAAATTAACTGTCTATATTAACTGAAGGACTCTCTTTTTTTTTTAATGTTTAAGATTTTCATTTCTTCCTTTTATATATTTTTAAGATTCTGGAAAATCTGGAAGATTCTTCAAAGATGACCGATTTGGAGGAGGAAAAGAAAATAAGGGAAGATTTCGATCACAAAACGATACTGGAAGTGGAGACGAGTTAAATCATAATGCATTTGCAGATAGAAGAGGAAGAAACAGCTTCAAGAAGGGCAGAAGAGATACAGATGGATTTGTACCAAAACAGGATCAGAAGGAGCAGTTTGGTTTCAAAAAGCGGAACCAATCTTCATCCAAGGCAGACGAAGACTGGTCAGACGGCACCTTGTCAAACGATAGTTTCCAGGGAAGTGGCAACCACAAGGGAAATGCTAAATTTGGCTTCAACTCGAATAATAATAAGAAATTTAATGAAAACTTACCACCTCGATTCCAGAAAGCTAAAGGAATTTGGGAAGAACCTCAGTCATTTAGTACTGAAACGGTGTCCATTGCTCATTCTGGATCACTAGAATCATTGTCAGTACATAAAGATGGAGAATATTTTATTATTGAATTAGCCCCTGATTCCTATAAGGATTTGTCTGTTGTCCATGTCACAAGTCCAAGTGAGTTCTATTGTCAGTTAGTGGAAAACAGCAAAAGCCTTCAACAATTGACCAATGGTCTGAACGATACTTACAAAGCACTTCCTGAAGATGCTTTACTTCTAGGCAATGCCCAGATTGGGAGAGCATGTTGTGCCCAGTTTTCAGAAGATGGCACTTGGTATCGAGCAAAGATCCTGACTTGCTACAGCAGTTCTTTAGAGGTTGTTTTTGTGGATTACGGCAACTGTGAAACAGTTCCGATTAATAAAGTAAAACAATTAAAAAGTGAATTTCTTGATTTACCAGCACAAGCAATAAAATGTGCCCTCGACAATGCTAAGCCTATTTCACAAAGCTGGACATTAGAAGACATTTCCATTTTCACCGACATGGCATTGGAAAAAACCTTCATTGGTCAGTTTCTGAGAAGGAAGGCTGATGGAACCTACTGTGTTAATTTGATCAAAGCCGATTTACTTCAAGACTTACTTATTAATCGTGAACTGATAAGGAAAGGTCATGGAAGGTTCATCGAGATGCCTGAAACACCTTACACAAGGGATTTAGTTGAGGCATTTACTGAACCTGTGATTGATAATGGAACCGTTGAAGGTGTAATAGGTTCTTGGTTTATCAGTCCGGAGGAATTCTATTGCCAATTAGAATCTTCACAAGCATCTCTTAAAGACATGATGAATCAAATTCAGAAATTTTACAGTGGTCCCGAAGGAAGCAGTCTCATGTTGAACAAACATGCTGTGAATATGATTTGTATTGCGAAGTTTCCGGAAGATGGATTTTGGTATCGTGCAGTAATTGTCCAAACTGCTGGAAGCAAAATTGGTGTTCTTTATGTTGATTATGGAAACAAAAAACTGTTAGAGAAAAGTGATTTGCGCATGATTGTCCCTCAGTTTACAATACTGCCAATGCAGGCGATCAGATGTCGACTGCAGAATGTGAAACCATTGCTGGCATCCTGGTCAGAAATTCCAACTGAAGAATTGGAGAAGTACTTTGGTCAGAAGTCAACCTGTACATTTTACTCTAACGACAGTTCTTGTTTTTCAGTAGATATGATTGTTGACGGTCGTAGTGTAAGTCAAGAATTGATATTGGCTGGTTTTGCAGTAGAAGATAAACATGATGTATCTGGAAACTCACTGGAGAGTGAAAAGAGCAGTTCCTCATCCACTGGTGCAATCAGAATTGCTTCTAATAACAATGGTAAGTAACGAATTTTCAATTGTGTTTTGCCTTTAACTCATTAATGTTTTCACTTTTCTTTTCTTTATTTCTTTACTTTACTTTATTGCTTATGTTTTTTCAATACTCTCCTTACATCTATAATATTTTAAATTTCTTACAGCAGAAAAAATATTGAATAAATAGATTCCTTAGCCCCCGAGGATGCATGTCACATTCTGTAACATCAGTACTTAGTTGGGGTAAATTTGTTACAATTCGAAGGCTTTCTTTTCTTAATTTTTTTGAAAATTACTTTCATATATTATTAACTTATACATTTTCATTTCATAATCAATGGAGTTATTTGAAAATTTATCTCTAGTAGAAGCATTAATAAATTATTTTTCTCACAATGAGCTTGACAATTTTTGCAAGGTCAAATCTACAGAAGAAGCAGGGACTCAAAGATTTCATTATTTGTGGAAGCTCGTCTGCTCATTTTGGATTTTTTTTCCTTCAAATTATCAATATACATTAGTGATGCAAGGATTTATAGTAACAATACTGTAATTAGTTACAAAGTATGTGCTGAGGTGGTTTGAAAGGGCAACATTAGGGCTCCCACTGGGGTAAAAATTACCCAAGATGAATTGTGAAACAATAAATTTGTTGAAATGCTGTGACAAATTGATGGTTGACCCCGACTTCGACACCTGCATTAGTGGGACAGTGCAATGAAAAGATATTCGAGGGATAGGCTGATAAAAATACCCATAACCTGTAAATAAATGCTTTTTTTTTTTTTTAACACTAACTCGTGTCCTTGCGGGTTAAACATTTTTAATACATTCATTGATTCAATAATAAGCACTTCATGTATTAAATGTTGATGGCTTCATAATATGCCAGTATTTCTCTGCATTCCATCGCCGTGACTCTGCTCAATAATTTGAAAATAACCATTTGGGTATTTCCGAAAACAGAACAAACGGCTTTGGAAGATGGGCACCTGAAAATGACAAAATGCTCTATAAGTTGATAATGATGTTTGATATTCAAAAGAACCCTCTTCACGCGAGGGAGAAATGAAAGAGGCTCGCATCTAAACTTAAAAGGGGAAATAGTAAGAAATAGTTCTTCAAGCAGTCCCACATAACATCAATCAGCAGGAAGCCACAAATTAACTATTATAAACACAATATGTTATGATCACTCAAAAGAAAGTACGAACAATTGGACTCTGGTAAAAAATTTAAAAAAAAATAATGGGAACATTCCTGGAAACCAGATGACTTAGGCAGTAATTGTTGTAGCAGAATTCAGAAATGGACAGTGATATCAGTCAACAAATGTAAATGAAACTTCAGTTGACTATAAAAATAGCCATCCAAAAGAAGGAAGGGATGGTACAAATAACTATTTCCTAAAAATTCATAGCCAGAACTAAATACAGTGGAACATCGCTATTCGTCCACAATCCGTTCCAGGAGGTAGTTCGAATGGCGATTTGTACGAATGGCAAATCATTTTTTCACATAAGATATAATGTAAATTGGATTAATCCGTTCCAGACCCACAATTGCTTATTGTTTTATTGCTTATTTAAACCTTTGTAATAATATTTTAAGCATAAAATACATAAAAACTATGAAAACGATAAGGTTGATTTTGCTATGCCATACTAAGTTGCCAGGTCAGAGACTCGAGTTCCACTTTCAAACTTCGCAACGAGTTCTTTTTTCAATTCAATTGTCGTTCTCACTGCTTTCCTTTTAGGCTTGGTTGAATCAGTAATCTTTTTTGGACCCATGGCTGCACTATTTTTAATAAAAATAACAATAAAATAGCACAAAGTTTCATGAAGCTATTTTATTGTTAATAAAATACGTGTTGAATGGCGAGTTGAATTTTACTTGAAAAAGTTGGACGAATAATGAGTTGTACGAGTAGAGAGGCGGACGAATGGCGGGGTTCCACTGTAAAGAGATTCTGAAGTAGAGTCCTTCCATATGTGGTTTGGTGAAATGATGTTTACCAACCCAATTACAAGGGTGAAATTGTACAAAAGAGAATGATCTTAACTATGCATTGACCAACAGTGTGTCCTATATCTCTGCTATCAACCAGAACAAAAAATGTTACCTAACAAGGCAAGAAAACAGAGCAGAAAAATTATAGTGCTCAAAAGTTAAGAAAGGGAAACTTGATTGTATTTATTCAGTGGTCATTATAAAACGAACAATCCTCCTACAGTGACTACGGAACTTCAACATATTTACAAATAACAGCCATAGGTAGCAATGCAACAGTATCACAATCTTCCAGCTAACCTATAAGATATTGCTTTAAAGGAACCATCTTCCGCAACAATTGAAGATCGCAAGAAAAAGCTGAAAGAAAAATCACATTGCTGTACCATGCCTCACAAAATCTCCACAGGGAGGAGTCCCATTGTGGTCTCCATCTTTCACAAAAGAGAGACAAGCAATGAGTCCTAGTCCACAATACACTTTATCCCATCCCTTATTTAGTTCTGTAATGACTGCAACAGAAATGAAAGATTTGTTAGTTCATAGCAACAGTGACATTATGCAGAGGAATTATTTTATGACATTAACAATATTATTCTCTTGTTACAAGAGGTGCTGGGGAATAGAAAGGCAAGATATTTTTATTAGTTTATTATTATTATTAATAATAATAATAATAATATTTAATGTGTAGTGAAGGTATTAGCTTTACTTTAAAGCAGTAATTGAAAAGCTAAAAAAGCTTTCATTCTTTTTATATGTATATGTGTGTGTGTAATTTTTTTTTCTTTAATTTTTTAGTTCCCAAATTTGCTCCTTTTGAAGTTCTCTGGAACAAAGATGAGTTTCAAGATGTGGTGGTAACTCGAGTAACAGCACCTGATGACTTTTGGTGTCAGCTTCTTAAAGACTCCCTTAAGCAAGAGGACCTTTCTGCTAAACTTGATTCCTTTTACTCTGGTTTAAGCGTAAGTTAAACTGTATGAAAATTAAGTATTTAATTCTTTTAAAAACTTTTAAAACTTTTTGAGTGTTTTTCAATAGATATCTGCGTTAGAACTCTTGGCAGCAAAATCGTTTCCATTTGTCTAAAAATATCCTGAAAAGTGACAGTTTTACACATTTGTTTAAAATGAAAATTGTTGAGATTGGTAATTTTGTTCTTATAAAGTAGAAAACATTACGATTCTTTTTTGATGTTTGATGTTACCTTAAATAGTGCAAGGACGAAAACATCTTACCTGAAAAATAATTGTGCTGTATATGAAGAGGTAGCTCTATTGTTGAAAATACTGTTTGCAGATAATTTTTTTTTTCTTTAATAATTTTTATCTTGAAACGAATCATCTGCCATTGTTGACAACAATTCAGAAGTTGGTGGTAAATTACCACATTGTGATTCAAGAGATTGCCGACATCTGAAAACTCTTATTTGAACTGAAGAGATTTGGTTATATTAGTCACTACGATACTTTGCATGATGTGATCGCAACGATTTTGATTGACTATTCAGCTGGATGAAGAGGATAGGGAGCAGCAGACAGGGCTTGAAGATGTCCATCCTGGCCCGCAAAGAGACAAAAACGTTAAATACCATATATTCTATGGTTTTCCTGGGCAAACTTCGTACATTTGTTTCGCTATTGTTTTATGATGTCAAACTGTTTAAGCCCTTTCGTTGAACAACTGTATAACCTTTACTATATGTCGTAGAAACATCCGCTTGTGCTTTCTTTATAACAAATTTCCTAGCCTTTAAATTTGTTCCTTATGAAATTTATTCCTTAGCTCTATTTATTGGTTTCGGGGATATTCCACAAAATTGCCGAACAATCACAATTTTCATACATTTTTGAGAAAATCGTGATGTTTGGGAAGCCTGTGTCTCAGTCGCTACAGAGCTGGTTTTGGGCTCAAACTGTGACAAATTTACTCTACTTTAAATTTGAGAAGGATAATATTTTCTGTGAAACAAACCGTTCAGGAGATATTGTGTAAAACATTGAAAAGGTCCAAAATTTTGATGTTTTGTTCATATCACATAGCGCGCTGTGGCGCACAGAAGTCGAAAACTTGGATTTTACATATAAGCCCAACACTAACAACATGTCAGGTACTTTTGATTTTTGGATGTTTTGCATACCAAAATCTAGTTTTTAAATTTGTTCCTTATGACGTTTGCGCTATTTCATTGGTTTCGGTGATTTTCAACAAAAATTGCCGAACAATCACAATTTTCTTAAATTTTGTAGAAAATCGTGATTTTTGGGAAGCCAGTATCTCGGTCACTATTGCAGCTACAGAGCTGGTTTTGGGCTTAAACTATGACAAATTTACTCTAATCTACATTTGGAAAGGATATTATTTTATGTAAAGCAAACCGTTCCGGAGATATTGTGGAAAAACAAAGCGAAGGTCAAAAAATTTTGTTGTTTTGTTGCTACCACGTGGCGCGCCGTGGTGCGTGGAGATCGAAAACTTGGATTTTATGATATAAGCCCAACACTCACAACATATCCAAAAATCAGAACTACCCGACCTTTTGCATAATAAATGTACCATTTTACAGGACTAATACAGAAATTTGGGCTTCACAATCTAAAAATTGAACTTTAGCCTTTTTGTAATCACCCCTACCTACTTAGCAAGTCAAAACAAGTAACATTAGGAAATAAACAAGTAATTCTTCCACCCCACTTTAGTCACTTCCATGTGTTGTACCTCCAATCTATCCTCTGTGCTTCTGCCACAGCCCTAACTACAAAACCCATAGGTCCTCTTCCTACATCTATCTTTCTTGACCTTCCATGTCTCACAGAACAAATAATAGGGAATTTAAAGTACTTCATATTAACGCTAGCCAACTACTGTATATGTTTGGTATAAATAATTATTTTCTCAATTTTGTTAAATAAAAAAATGCTTAGCTTGTTACATTGTTTCCATTATTATTTTTTTATCCTTTAAGTAAATGTCATTTCTTTAAGCTTTTATTGCACTAATGTCATTTGTACAGTAAATTTATAGTTTGCTTTTTTTGAGGCATTACAGTAACGACAGTTGTGGGCTGTTAACTTCTACATCACCTTAGCATTTAAGTTCTAACTTAGGTAAATAAGTCGTGGAATGGAAGAGTTTGGAATGAAATTAGACCCCGAATGGATTACTCAATATCTCCGTTTGCTAGATTGTCAAAATCATCATGAGAGGGGTTACGATGGTCATTGTCATTCAACCAAAAAAAAAATGTCATGTCCTTTTTCGAGTCCCATGCCCCTGGTTAAGATTAAACCCTTGACTCCTCTACTGTTGATCTGTTAATCGGTGTTGCCACAAGATATACCATTTCTAAGACTACAAGCCTTGTATTTCAGTTTTTATCTAAATCATTCAATTCCTTTCTCATGAGAAGGCTAAAAGATACAAGAAAGATGGTTAATTTTATTTAAATTGGTGTGGTATCTTGCTTTTGTTATTGTTTATAATTTTGCAGTTTTTTTCTTTCATTTGCCAGTATATTCCCTCCCCTCCCTGGATAAATTTCTGTAGGTACCCATGGTTCAAGTATAAGCTATGCTTCACTTACTTGCATTTGGATAAGATTACCATAATAATCCAATTCTGCTTGAATTGTTGTAAGTTTTGCCTTCTTAAAAACTGTAATGGTTAGTTGAGTGTTAGTTGTAATGTCAGTTCAGTTTAATATAAAATCATGTAATAATTTCTCTAATAAATGTATGTTTAGAAATAATAAACAAAAATAGTGAGAATATACACTGAAGTTTCTGTGTATGTTTTTTTTTTTTTTTTGTTTTTGTTTTTTTTATTTCAAATTTTCTGTTTTTGTCACTTTGCAGGACAGTCAGATGAAGCTGGCCAACCCTCAGGAAGGCACTCCTTGTGTGGTTCGATTACTTGAAGAAAACAGATGGTTTCGTGCAGTAGTAAAGAAACGACCCTCCCCAAGCAAGCTTTTGCTGATGTTGGTTGATGTTGGTATTGATAAAACAGTTTCTATTAATCAGGTAAAAATACATAAATTAAGAACATTGATTTGTTTGCCCTAGTATTTCCACTCCTCCGCTTGACTGTGGGTTGAAGGTGGCGGGTTCGATTACCGGCCTCGGCGGAGGGTGGGGATTTTTCCGTGCTCCGTTCTCCTCCCAACCGGTCCTAGGAAATCCAAATTTTATTTTTTCTTAATAAAATAACAGGCAAATATAGAAATAAAGGAAAAAAGTAAGTAAATTAAAATTGCAATCGCTGATCAAAAGTAATAGGAGCCCAAGGCAAGCAAATATGTTTAAAATTATCGATGTGATTACACATTCGACTTGCATATAAAAAAGAAATAAGCGGTAACAAAATTGAAAATGGGAGTTTAATAAAATTAGAAGACAAATCATTTAAGAAAAAAACCAGAGCTTGTTAAAGCAGTTGGCTAAGATTAACCAACTCTTATCAAAATGTGCCAGAATAGAAACTAAATGAAAAATATAGAAATCAAATTGATTCCTACTTGATTGCCATTTCGTTTTATCTCTTCCTTAAATTCTCCACCCACCCCTATCCCTACCCTGAATTATTTTACACTTTGATAAGTTTGTGTTCAATAATATGTTAAACTGAAATTGGGTTTTATGGCATCTTGATAACATTTAACTTCTTTAAGAAAACAGTTTGTACTTCATACAAATACATTTCTTTTAATTAATTTCAGTGCAAAGTTGTTTCTCCAGATTTTCTGAAAATCCCTGTGCAAGCATTCAACTGCAGGCTTAGCAATATCCCCGAGCAATATTCATCAGAAGAATTGCACAAGTTTTATGAATTGACATGTGAGAAGGAACTTATTGCTCAGCTTGACTGCAGAAAGAAGAATACATTTGTTGTTAAGCTATTTGACGACGAAGAGAAGAGTATACAAGAAAAAATTTTCCTGAAGACATCTCTCAGCTCACCTAGTCAGTCACCTATTAAGAGAGGTAGGATTTGCTAGTTTCTGAATGTTTTTCTTAGTCTTTTCATAGTTTAATCTAAGTACATTTTTTCATCTGGTTACTTTTCATCCAGTCTCTTTCTTTATGGGTGTGCTAAGAATGAGTATTGCTATGTTCTGCATGTGAATGTAAGGACCTAAAACTGAACTCTTAACATTGAAAATCAATTTGTGCTTACCTTACATCTATCTCATTCATTCATTTGGTTGTGTTTTTGAAAGTTAAGGAAGGTTTAAATTTGATTTTTTGAAGAAACTCAAAATGGTTTGACATTCAGTGGCTTCCATTAGTCGCATTATTTGTAATTATTTGTGTGAGCTTTAGCTTACAAATGATGAATCATAAAACAGTCGTCGTAAGATTCTTATTTGCGTATTTTTTATTTAATCTATATTTTTTTTTTTTTTTTTTTTGTGTACTTTAGCAGAAAAACCAGTGTCGTCTTCAGCCACAGCAACAGTCCAATTCATGGAACCTGTCATTATAGAAGGAGAGCAGAAAGCTTATGTCTCGCACATAAGCAGTCCCTCTTGTTTTTATGTTCAACTGGGTGATGCTGAAGCTGATTTGAGTGAGTTTATTGAACAGCTGGTGACTGCCTACTCCGAAGTTGGAGATAACGAACTGGTACCTACCAACTTGTGCCCTGGAATGGCTTGTTGTGCTATTTATGAGGAGGATCAGACTTGGTACAGGGCAGAAGTATTAAAAGTTACAGGCAAGTTTTTAATCTGAAAATTCATGTTATTTGAATATTCTGTAATTTATGATATTTGATATTTTAGCCATTCCTCAGTCGTTGAAATGCTTTACATTTCATACAATCAAGTTTTGACTTTGTTTTTTTTTTGTTTTGTTTTTTGTGATTTTAGATAATGATGTTACAGTTCATTTTGTTGATTATGGAAATGAACAGACAGTAAAAAGGGAGACGGTCAAGATCCTAAAGCAAGAGTTTCTTGCCATTCCTCCAATGTCCATTGAGTGCAAATTAGCTGATGGTGACAAGATAAGAGAATGGAATCCGACAGAAATTGCCAACTTTGAAAACCTTGTAATTGGTCAGGAACTTATTATTGAATTCCTACAGGGGACCCAACCATGTCCAGTAAGTTAATCCAATTCATTAATAAGAATAGATGATCAGATTAACAATTTAGCTTCATTTAATTTATAATTAAAATTACAGATTAATAATTGAAATACAGAAAGGCAATCAAAGTATTTCAATTGTCATGTCTCAATTGATAACATTTACATCCATTGTGATTAGTTTCTGGTTATATTTTTGGGTTGTACATGTAAACTGCTCAAAATGTTTTCTGTGATTTCTTTTAAGTCATTTGAAGATTAGGTCAATACTAACAGCAGTTCGATTATTTGATTATTTCCCTCAGAAATGAAGAAGTAATGCTAACTTTTAGATTGGGGAAGGCGGATCGGGCCCCGATTCCTTCCGATAATCAAATCAGAAAGGCAATTTATTCATGTGCTGACTTTGGTTCTTATTCTGTTTGTTTACAAATTTTCCAGCATGTTAAATTTATTCCTATCCTAATACTAACTTTTTTTCTTTCATTTTTATTTTTAATTCTAATTTATTCAATTCCTGGATATTTTTTTGGCCTAACATATCTTTAAATGCAGATCAAATGGAAATCTCTTAGATCGAGTTCTGAACTTCCTTGGAAGCAAAATAGAAGCTTTAGCTTCACTGTTGAAACTCTGCAGAAGCTTCTAGTTAGCTTTTGCACTGTTCAATCTTGTATTATCATGTAGTCAGGAGATGCCGCATGTCAACATTCCTTGTCTGCTGTTTTGAGTTAAGTCAACCAGAATACATTTGTTTGAGTTTGATGTTTTGAATTTCTTTTTCATGGGGAATGTACAGTGGTGGAAAAAAAAGACTTGTGGTTTTTTTTGGTATAATTCGTTTATTAATGAACCTATTTTTGCTGAAACTATGCACACATGTTAAGACGTTGGTAATAATTTGGTCCAAATATTCCTGTAATGTTTGCAAGTTACAACAAAAAACTGTGAAAATTGGGTGGAAAAAATGATAGGAACTTTACTGGTTTTCATGCTCTAACTGGTAACTAGCACTTAGGACTCTCCCTATTTTGTTGATGACATGAAATAAGCGGTCCTTCATAGACTATACTGGTTTTTGTAGAGTTTCTTGTTTTATGTCATCCCAGGCTTCACGAGCAGCTTTGGAAGCTTCCAATTTCTTTGAACTGATATAAACTGTCCATTGATATAAACAGTCCTAATGATGATTCTACATACATTTTCAATAGGATTTAGGTCCGGATTCCTTGCAGGCCACTTAATAATTTGGATATTGAACCTAATCCACTCCTTAGTCGACTTAATCTCATGGCATGAGACATTGTCCTGTCCAATTTTACCTTCTGATAATGGATTCAAATGGGAGGAGGTAATTCCAAAGCCGTTCTTGATACTGTTCATACTGCCATTCACAAAAACCAATTCAACTTTTCCACTGACACTAAAGGCTCCCCAAATCATAACTGAACCCCCTCTTTAGAATCACTTCAAAAGTACTTAGGTTCTTTCCGTAGATCATGCCAATAGCATTTGCAACCATCAGGATCATCTAGGTTGAAGTTCTTTTCATCACTAAATACGACTGAGTTCCGCTCTGGTAATAATTGGTTCAGGTCTGGTGTTGTCTGTCCAATTCGAGATGGTCGAGTTGATGTTGTTGAGTAAAGGGTGGCTTCCACTTCATTTTCTGGCGCTTGAGATAGGGGCATTTGTTAAGGTAGTTGCTAATTGTTCTCCGATGTGCCTATAATCCAATGGATTGTTTGATGGTGTTTGCCGAGATTTGGTTGTTGCTTGTCAAGTGAAGAACCCAACAATGATCTTTATCATATAGAGCTTTACGTCTTCCTGTAATATTCCTGGTACTGTAGCTTTCCGGGTTGTTTGTATAAGATGCAATGACATTTTGGACCTTCCAATCAAATGAGATATTTCAGCCTTTGATTTGCCATCTTTCTTTTAAGCCATAGTTTGTCCCTTTTTGGCGTCAGTAAGCTGTTTGCCATGTCCCATTTTAAAGTTACTCATTGAATAAACTTAATTTTATCTGAACTTTCTTTTATCTGACTTAGTATTTCCTTTTATGCAAATATCAGCAGTCTTGACTCATTGTCCTGGGGGGGGGGGGGTAATTAAAAATATTCTTAAATAGTTCCTAGCATTTTTTTGCACCCTGATTTCAAAGTTTTTTGTTAAAATTCGTGAGCCTATGGGAATATTTAGACTCAATTGTTACCAATGATATTAATGTTATGTCTTAACCCTAAATACGCATTTTCAGCAAAATAGGTTGATTATTAAAAGAATTATGCCCAAAAAACGAGAGTTCCTTTTTTTTTTTTTTCCACCACTGTATATGGGCACCACTCTAAACTGTTGTTTGCACTTTTGGTAAAACACACATTAATCACTATGGATTACTACTTGGTCGCTTGCACAAGCTACAAAGTTCTAAGACATTGGAATATAGAAACTCATACCGAGGCCAAACAAATGTCATGACAGTGGTGGCAGTTGTGTGGAAAAATAGCTAAAGAATACGCTCTTTTCTCACTGAAATTTGCTAATAAAGATTTTTCAACAAATTTACTATGTTTGTATCTTCACTGTCTGGATATCCCTTGTAGACATATTTCAACTTCTGCTTGAACTGCTAATCCAACACACATTTTGGAAGTGATTCACTCACTTAATTGTGTAAGGAATCTAGTAGAAATATTAATCTTACAATTAACTTTTTCTCTTAGAAACACCAATGAAAATGTTAACTTTCTTTTAATGTTGTGCTGTTCTTTTGATTGTCCACCAGATATTTATAAAGTCTCTTGTTTTTGTTTTCCATTTCTTCAATTGGGGCATTTGCTCATTCAATAATATTTATCTTTATTTGCTAATAACACCTAATAATACCTTAATTTAATGATTTATTAATATTTATTTTTTCCTTTTAAGATACAAGGAAAAATCTTTCCCTGTTGAAAAAAAAGTAATGATTTTTTTCTTTTTTAATTTTTTTTTTGCATTACTTATAAAAACTGGACTGTAACGGTGTTTTATTGTTGTACTGTTTTAGGTAAAAATAAAACTTGCAGAAGACCCAGAAAAGTACTTAACCTTAGTGAACGATACTTGGGATTATGTTGGAAGCACTTCCGTGGATCCGCTAATAGCAGAACAGCCCTTAACCAATGAAACAAAGATAAAAGCAATGATTATAGAAATTGAATCACCTTCCTGCTTTGTTGTTCAGGTAATTAATTAAATAATTTTAGTTCCCATCTAAGATTGTGTAAAATTAAGATCACTTTTTTAACTATTAAACGTGTACTATCATGGTGGTGGACCCCAACCATGAATAACCCTAAAGCAGATGGGCTGGATATCTCAGACACAGGAGCTTTTAGTTTCCCTACTTTCCATTAGAGTTGACCACCTAGTGGACTGTTGCTCCTGGTAGCTGTCGATAATCACCCATACCCTCCAACTTCTACGGAGTATCCGTAGTTTGTACGGAAAATAAGTAAGTACTACGAAACTACGCAAGAATGGGGAAAAGCTACGGAATTCAGAAATTTTCATCCTTCATTTTTTTTTCCTCAAAAAAAAAAAAAAAAAAAGTGCTGATCAATTACGTTTTCCTGTCAAAATGGACACCGCCGTCTGTTCTCGCCAAGAAATTATAGTTAACTTATAGTAGGCTAACGTTTAATTATCGGAGAAGTTCTAATTTATAAAAATACTTGTTTATTTATAGACTTTCATTTACAAATTATGTCTGTTAGATTTCAGGATTTATAAATACAATTCGCTTTTGATAAGTAACCAGCGATTAGCGCAATGGCGCACTCTTTGTCAGAAGATCAGACGGAAGTGCTTGACCAGAATAATCGATGCTACATGCGCAGATCTCACAAAAACCGGGCGGCTAACTCTCATTCGGTTCGTAAATTTGTTGAAAGCTGCATACGCTTATATCATGGATCGGTTTTTAAAACGCAGTAATAAGGATATAGATGTAGATCCGCCTAGAAAGAAAAAAAACGATCAAAAATTTCGAGTTAAGTATCGAAAGCTTTTCCCTTGTCTTCTACCAGGAAAGGATGGATATGCTCGTTGCACGGTATGCTGCACGGAATTTTGGTTGTTGAACTGGAGATTTCGTTTTTTTTTTTTTTTTTCTTTTATTCTTTTATTCTTATTTCAGTTTAATATTATTCTTGAATTTTAATTGCAAATGTTGATGAAATTAAATTTTTCAGATAGTCGACAAAATATCATTTGTAGTAAATGTGCAAAACTGTAGTGCATAAGATGTAGTTATTATAGTTTGTTTGAATGAAATTTAAACTAATCTGGTCTGAGAGTACCGATCCGTCCATTTATGCTATGTTTTTTCACCTGTCCATTCTAGGATTAAGGATATTGCTTCTTAGCTTGTTAAGTTGATCCAGTATTTAATTCTAATTTTTTCACTTTTAGTAGCCTAAAACCATATCTTATGATGGAAGATAATTTCCAACTTTAATTTTCTGAAATTCCTGTGCCAGGCTTTAAAGAAATTTCAGAACAGTACTATGATGAATAATATGTATTGTATAATAATAATAATTGATTGAGCATGTGAAACCTTACTATATTCGACTTCATTTTTCTTCTCTGTATTTACATGTGTCACATTAAAATAGCTGGACAGATTTCCTTAAAGTTTAGCACAATTCTTATTGACGTACAACTTAAAACATAACACAATTATTTGTTTTAACTTAAACCCCTTATTCTTCCAAAAAGAAGAAGAAACTATGTATGCTTATCATTCTTATGTGTAGGCAACCTTAAAAATAGGAATGCAAAATAGAAATTTTGCTCCAGCTATGCTTTGTAAATAAAATGATTTTTGAAGCAATTCTTAAAAAGGAGATGCTGAGTATACACCTAGCAAGAATTAAGATCATAAAATACTAACATTATTGAAATTCATCATAAGAATTGCATTTAGCTTTCAGTTGTGCCATTAAAACTTCTAGACATTAATGTCCTGCCACCTGATGATATGAGGGAGCAGTAAATAGTCAGAATAGACAGAGATGAAATTGTGAAAATGGTTAACCAACTAAATTAGCTTTTCACCCAGAAAATAAAAATTATTTAGGAAAACATGCCGACATATAATGCATTCTAAATTTTTCTAGATCAAACATTATAAAAGGCGGCAGTTCGCATCACCTTTATTCAAAAAAATATCAAATAAATGACAATAAAATGTTAATATTCTGTTCTCTTTAATTTCTTCTTGTTTTGTTGTATAGGTCGTTGCCAATTCCTGAATCTCCTTAAGCAAAAATTAAAATTGTTTATCAGGCTGTTAAGAATATTTTAAGATTCCTTTGAAGAAGTTTTAATGTGCTTCTTGAAATTCAGTAGTTTAATTAAGCCACATAGGCTTCTTTAAACTACTGAATATAAGATACCTTTTTAGTCACTGGTAGCCAGTGCTTTTCTCAGTATTAGTTTGCAGTTTTGTACTTGCAAAGATGTAAGTACTCGTATTTTCTCTCTTACTCACTATCTGCATGCAGCTTTACATATTTTTATGTTGCATTGTCATCTCAATCATTTAGTACTTGATAGAAAATCTACATTTGGTCATATTTTTAGCTCAAAAAATATCAGGGTTTTTGTTGGAAAAACCAAGCTATCTCATCAATAATAAAAATGTTTTGTATTGGATTTGTTTACTTTCATTAAAAAATATGATAAAATGACAGATTGGTATCCCAAGGTAGCTGTGGATGTTTGTTATTAAAAGCCAAGGATTCTAGCTTCAAATTTTGATGTATGTAATTTTGTGGATGCTGTAATTTGCAAAATTTCCTTATTTATATGCAAAATGATACATTTTTTTAATATATTTTTTTTACAGAAAAGCGTCAGTATCTTTGTTTTCTGGATTGACCCTAAAAATTACTAGATATTATATGAAATTGATTCTTTAATGTGGAGCTTATTTTATATAAATATCTCTTTGCTAACTGAATTGGGTGGAGTGTAAAGAAACTTGATTTATGAAGATGTTCACTGTGTGTTGTTTGCAAACTAATTGAAAATCCAAGTTTCACTTTGAATTTAGATATTAACAAGTGGATTTAATGATTCTTTACATTCTCCTATTGCAGGTTTTGAATGAAGAAATTACATCTGTTGAAAGTATTTCATCAGTCCCTTCTGTATTTGAAGCATCTTTGCATGGTTAGTACTTCTATTTTTTAATCACTATATTTTACATGACGTGTAGTAATGGCATTACATAATTGCATTTAAATAATTCTTTAATATAACAAATCCTGATTACCCAAATTTCTAAATCAAAAATGAGTTGATCTGTAATTCTATATGATTCTCATTTCTAATTAAAAATATTATTATAATAATTTATTATTTATTAAATTCTTCTTCCAAATCAAATGATCATCAGAATGGTTTGATTTGATTTTTTTTCCCCCATTGACCTTGACAAGAGATTAGGTGAAGCAATGCTTCATGTGATTGTCACTGCTTTTTAAAGCCTTTTAGAGCTATGGACCAATCAGCAACAAGATCTGAAACTTTCAGACTTCCATCTTTTTTTAGAGGTTAAAATCGTCTTTCGGCAATTCAGCTTCTGTAGAATTTGAAAGGACTTTTAACAAGCTCTCAATCTGTTCGAAACTAATTGTATATTGTATTGTATCTCTACTATTTAAGCGGGAGCGGAGTGTATTTCGATTTGAAAAGCAACAGTCCCACAGTCCTCTGCGAGCTTGATGAAGCTTCAATAGGAAATGAAAACATTCTTTAAAAAGTTGACAGATGCACATTCTGATGGATGGAACTAATTTACTTAGTAAAAATATTGTTTACTTTCAAAAGATAATCTCCTGACTGCGATACTTAATTCATAATAGCCTTGGATTCGATCAAAACAGCGGCCAAAATGACACCACAACCGGCTGTGGGGTCTCCAAGTTTTACTGCTCCTGATTGGATGCTGAAACAACCTACATTTTAGAGCAGTTTCTAAAGCTATTTCAGTGATGGGACTAGTTACGAAAATGGTGATAGGTGCAAATTGCAGAGCTTCAATGATAGGATCAGCGATCAGAACTAGGACAAAAAATAAGACCATGTGACTTGGCGTTTAGCAAATAAAATTGCATTATTACACAATTATTTTTATTGGATAAGTAGTAGCAAGAAGTTTTTGTAATTCTATCTCTAAGGCTGCATAATTTTTTTTTTTAATGAAACTAAGTATCTAGCAATATCTTGTGGTGCCCCCCCCCCCCCCCTCCGAACTATGCAGATATTTATCTAGTTCAGTCTTTTCAAGCAGAAACTTCACTTCTCATTTCATTATTAATTTACTGTTATTACATTTATTGACATTTATGACATTATGTGAATGCCATTTGTTTTTGAGGCGAAATATCTGAGGCATTTTTGGTATTTTCTTCATTGTTACACAACCTAAAAAAGTTTTGCCAAATGGCTACTTTAGGTCTATTAAAGAGGTGAATCAGTATCTCTCCCATTCTAGGGATATACGTTTTATAGTTCTTTGACTTTTATTACCTGAGGGGTTTGCTTTAATATGTTGTATTGAAGCCAGTTTTCTATTCACTTGGTTAGAACTTTCTTCTATAGTAAGTTTGAGCTTCAGACTATTTATTGGTAAGAAAAACTGCAATTACAATAGCACATTTACATCCTCTTGGATAATCTTATTGTCAATAGAAAAATCATTCTAGTTTTTTGATCAAAGTATTAAGTTAAATCTCTGCCATAAAGTTTCAAGGAAAAGTATTTAAAGTAAATAAATATCAGGAGTACAAATGGAAAACAGCCGTTTCTAATAGATGGCGCTAGCAGTAAATGCTGGTCAGAAATGGCAGATCGGAAACGTCACATGGTAAGGTTAGGCATCTGTCAACAACTCCTCATCTTTTAGATTTGTGAATTTTTATCGGCGTCATATACTTTTTTGTCCTCGGATATGTTGAAGTTTGAGCCAAATAAGCGTCATTTGCTTTTTGCCTTCAATTAAAAAAAAAATCTGCAGCTGAGGTGCGTCGAATAATTGTAGAAACTTATGGTGAGGCTGCTATTAGTGAAAGAACGTGTCGCGAATGGTTTCAAAGCTACCAAATGGGCGATTTTGGCGTGGAAGACAAGGAGTGTCCCGGACCGGTGAAAAAGTTTGAAGACACAGAATTGGAAGCATTACTGGATGAAGATTCATGTCATTGGCTGTGACTCAACAAGCAATTTCACATCATTTGCTAACCTTGGGAATTGGGTGCCATACGAGTTGAAGCCAAAAAACATCGAATGGCGTTTTTTCACGTGCGAACAGCTGCTCCGACGACAAAAAAGGAAGGGCTTTTTGCATCGCATTGTCACTGGGGATGAGAAGTGGATCCATTACGAAAATCCAAAGCGAAAAATATCGTGGGGATACCGCGGCCTAGCCAAACATCCATGGCTCGAAAATCATGCTGTGTATTTGGTGGGACCAGCTCGGCGTGGTATATTACGAGCTGCTGCAACCGCAACCGGGTGAAACCATCACAGGAGCTCGCTACCGAACACAACTAATGCATTTGAGCCGAGCATTGAAGGAAAAATGGCCGGATTATGAGCAGAAACATGACAAATGATTTTGCTACACGACAATGCTCGGTTGTGAAAACCTATCTGGAAACACTGAAATGGGACGTCCTATTCCACCCGTATTCTCCAGACATCGCCCTTTCCGATTACCACCAATTCCGATCGATGACATGGCCTAGCTGAGCAGCACTTCCATTTTGACAAAGCCAAAAATTGGGTTGATTCATGGATCGACTCAAAAGACGAGCAGTTTTTTTCGACGTGGAATCCGTATGCTGCCAGAAAGAAGGGAAAAAAAAAGTTGTGGCTAGTGATGGACAATATTTTGAAGAGTAATTATGTAACCATTTTCCCACAATAAAGGCTCAAATTTTGAAAAAAAACAAACAAAACGGCGGTTTTCTATTTGTACTTCTGATAAAGAAAGAAGTATATATTATCAAGCTTTAAAAGTATCTATTTAATTTATACGATTTCTTTTTTTTTTATTATTCCTATTTTCAGAATGTTATCCATTTAATGATATTTGGAATAATATCAGCACTGAATATTTCTCTGAACTAATTAATGGAAAGATTCTCAATCTTGAGATAGTTGGGAAGGAGTCTGATTCCAAGTAGGTATTTTTCTAATATCTGGTGCATTTCATACTTTTACCTCCCTAAGTTTTAATAAGAGGAATACAGTATTTTAACTTGAATATAAGTAGAAGTTCTGTTATTATCCATACAGCCCTGCCAGAAATAAATATTCTAACAGTCCATTGTCTATCCACTACATTACTACTAAATATATAGAAAATGGGGGCTATAATTTAAAACAGCTGTTATTAAATAAAGCTTATTTTCAAAGTTGGATAAAAATGCATGCTGATATTTCATACATAATAATTTACCTAAATTAGCATGTATTTCTGTCTTGATCTTTACTATTGCAGGTTTATTTTTCAGTTATTACCAAAACTTATAGTTTCATTTTATATTTAGATATTATGTTACTCTGGAAGTAGATAATGAAATAATCAATGAAAAAATGGTGATGGAAGGATTTGCCAGTGGCTCGTTGCCCATTGTAGAGGGACTAACTTCAGGTAATGTATATATATATTTTAAATTATTAATCAAATCTTTTATACAGAAAATGAAACTTGCTGTTCAATTCAATGGGCAACCATTTACAATAGCTTGGAAATCTATTTTTATTAGATATAAGTTAAGGTGTATATAGTTCGGAATGTACGAGTGAGGAGTAAACAGTAAAAGATAATTACTTCACTTGGTATTTGGAGGAAGTGTGCAAGATTTGCTTTGGAAATTAGTTTTCTTGATATGAAAAGGTATGTTACAGAAGAAGGAAAATCAGAACAGTGCTGTGTCCTCAGAATTAGTTCTTCAATATTGTTCTTTTGATTAAAATGTGAATTGTATATACCAATAAAGATATGCAATATTTTGATGATGGTAAATTTTAATAAATATTTAATAAAAAGGTTGAAAAATGACCTCTTGAAATTTGAAATTATCATAACAGTGTATCTGAGAAGCATTGTGATTAATAACTGTTATAAAAGCTCCAGCTTTTACAACTCTGTTTTGAGTTGTTGTTTTTTTTTTAATATCTAAATGTAGTTTATTATTTGCTTGACAACAAATTTTACAGAAGGAATTTGCAATACTGTTGATGAATATGTTTATAAGATTAAACACAACTTTAAGTAAAAAATGTTGCTTTCTGTTTGCCAAATTTAAAATGTAATGATCACTAAGTTAAGGAAGGGACAGCTGTCAAAGATAAGATCTTCAGGAAGTGAAATTCATTGAAATTTACATTTAAATTAATTGAAGGGCTTGGAGCAACAAACATGTATCCACCAATTTAGTGTCTTTAGATATTTAAAGTTAAAAGTTTGAACCTGCCCGACCCCTACATAAGGCATAAATATATGTTTCATTATTTTTGTATGGAAGTTTAAATTCTAAATAATGTATTGATCCATTATAATGGATCATTGTTGTTTATCTTAAAGAAATGTGCACTATAAGCAGTAATTTGGTGTTTACACATTTGTTGCACAATGCTTAACTCAAGTTGTCAAGTCAACCTTCACAGCAACAACTGTGTATGTATTAAAATACCTCCTTTTTACCATTATAACTATTTATTGGTAATGAACACAATACATCTGTGTATCAACAATACATTGCAATGTAGTTAGGCATCTTCATCAACATCTGTGGCCACAGGAAGATTTGAATAAAAAGCTCTGTCACTTTGCGGAATATAGTCTAATACGTCTGTCAGATCTTTTTTCTTTTTTTGGGATATTCCACAAAGCCCAGAATACTTAGGCTGTGGGTTGTTGGGCACGGCAACTCTTCGATTAGCACGCTGCGGACTGAGGCAAACCTTCTTCCAATTTTCCAGCTCATTGAGTGTATACCGAAATAGCCATCAGCGTATTCACACGAATAACGAAACCAAGAAATGTCTATGAATCTTACTTTCTCACCACGTACATCCTGTTTACAATTGACAAGGTTGGATGCCAAGTTATCAGCAGAAAGAAAATTGTGGGTGGCCATTGGTAAAACAACAAAAGGATTACACAGCCTGGCTTTACGGACTAAATCATGGTAATCAGTTGGCAAGTAAATTGCTGTTTTCTTGCGTTTTGCCTTTTCGATTAGTCCGAAGTCTCTATTGCACGGCATGTAAGTATGTCCACATACAAGAAATTTATGGTCAATTACCTTGAACCTCTTACTCTGAACAAGATAAAAAAAGTAAGCAGTCATGTTTATGTTCTTATTTTGTCCTCCACAGTTGTCGAATATAACGTTATATAGCTGGTGGTAGCGTCGGTGTGATCGAAGTATCTTTGTAAACAACTAAGTATCTTATCTGATCCTCTTTTCGCTGTGGCTTCATCCCAAATACACATATAGGAGTTATTTGTGGCACAGTCATGAATCCCTAAGTTATAAGTCCACATCTGACGTTTGTAGAATACAATGCTGGTTGACATGGATGGACTTGGCGATGCTTGCTGTAGATCAAATGCTAGGACTTTTCATGTCGGTTGTTTTGGCCTTTTCTCCGTCTGCCTTCATGTGTTTGAAATCATTCTCAGCTCTCCTTTTGTGAAGTTCCCATTCTTGCTAAGTTTGAGAACAACTTTACCTTCTGCTTCCACCAATCTTTTCTTCACAGCACGTTTCGAGCGTTCATAGGCAGCCTTCTTGTTTGCCATCGTCGCATACACGTTTCTTGCACTAGAATATAAGCGGCTTGGCACTTACACCAAACCGCACAGCAGCCAGATAGAACCACTGGCGCCATGTAGCACCACCAAACTGAACTAAATGTATAGAAATGGTGTTGACACATTTGTTGCAGTAGAAAACTCAAAATCTTAAAAATGGTGGATATACGTTTGTTGCCCAAAGCTCTTAAATTTTTTGATGGTGTGACAGACTTTAGAATGATATCAGTGAAATTGAAGAGAGAGAAAGGCCATGATCAGTAGTAAGGTTTGAATGGCAGTTTCATTCATTCAAGAAATAGAAGTAAATGGATAAGAAAAAAAAGTTATTAGTTTGCATGTGATTTGAAGTTAAAATATAACAAGAAAACGTCAATGTAGGGGAGAAATGAACATTTCTTTAATAAGAAAATACATAATTTTGGGTTTGCGAAAAATAATTATATCTCCAAATTTCATAATTTTGATTTAGGTTATTAATATGATTGCAAATAATGTTCCTTTATTTGCTAAAGAATACTTTTTTTGTATTGAAAGTTTGCCGTTATAGTGCTAATTGCTGGGAAAAGGTTGAGGGTCCTACATTTTGAATAATGAAGCCTTTAATACAGTAGAGTCCCGAAAACTCTGCCTAATGTTGACCGAAGGGTGGTCGAGTTTGTGAAACTGCTCAGTTATCGGGAAAGGTGTTAAAAAAGAATAAGTACTATTTTTTTTTTTCGTCATAAAATACTTTTATTTGTTGCTTGAGAATAGAACAGTTTACAAAGAATGCTATAACTCAAACTTAAACTGTCCAAATAAACTTAAAAAAATACCTAATACATGAACTGTATATAAATGTAACTTGTAACAGGTCTGCGCACGGGGTTTTTCCACCCTGCCAGAGGGTGGCCGAGTTATACGGACTGCCTGGTTATCAAGTGCTAAGTTTTCAGGACTCTACTGTAATGATTTTTCCATTGAATTTTAAAGGAATGATAATATTTATTTATTTTTGTAGAAGTTCCTGTATCAACATTTACTATTCCCTCCCTGAAATCAGGGCATCGTGCAGAGGTAGGCGTGTGCCACGTCGTGTCTCCAGGCCAATTTTGGATTCAGCTTGCAGAGACAACTTCTCAGTTGAATGAGCTGATGGCTTCTATTAAGAACCGTTATCAAGACAGCTCTACTGAGGGAGTGTCATTGTTACCAGGAGTTCCTGATATGCCTTGCCTTGCTCGATATGCAGTGGATGATTGCTGGTATAGAGGAAAAATTTTGGCTGTTGAACAGGATGCGGTACATGTTCAGTTTGTTGATTACGGGAATAGTGACACAGTAAATAGCAAAAGAACACGACCAATTGACGACGAGTTCCTTGAAGTGCCAGTAATGGCTTTAGAATGTGAGCTTTTCGGAGTGACCAGTTCTGAAGATGATTGGACAGATGAAGCCATCGAAGAATTTGAGAATCTAGTTTACAGTAAAACATTGTTAGCTGAATTTCATTCTTATTCTGATGGTAAATATGCAGTTCGCCTTTTAGATATGGGTCTTGATATAGCAAAATGTCTGTCAGAAAAGAATTACACAGAGTTAACTGAAGACCATCCTTCATTTGGTAACAAATCAGAAGATAGCTTATCTTCATTAGATCAGCAAGAAAATGCTGCAGAGGGATTTGTTCAAATCTCTAATATCTCCGCTGAAGAGAGCATTGACAAAATTATGGAGAATTCCTCTCTTGGCAACGAAGACATAGAAGAAAAGGATATTGAAAATGAAGAGGAAAATGTTGCAGCTGAATTTAATGAGAATAATAACACTTCAGTAGCGGAAGAAGGCTGTGTTACAAATGATAATGACATGGTTCCTTTAACTCAACTACAGAAAGAAGATTTTGACGAATTTGAGGAAAAGGAATTACAAGATGAGTTTAATTCTGAAGCAGATTTCTTACAATCATCGAATGACAATATATATTCTGAAGAAGTTCAGAAAAACAGAGAACCTGAGGAAATAACGGAAATGCCTTTAAGTCCTGAAAAGAGTAATTCATCTGAATCTTCGTCTTCTGAAGCTATAGAATTTGCACCTAATGACCCAGATTTTCCAAGTAGGGATGCTATGTTTAACAGCAAAACTGAAACTGATTGTCTCAGTTCAGAGTTAAATAAAGATTTGAGTACCAAAAATGAAAGTTTGACTTCACTGGAAATTGGAGAAGACACTGAAATCGAACAGGACTACAGTGAAAATAAGTTACCTGCTGAATCTAGGAATGAGAGTTCCACAGAAGTGGAAGATAATTATATTACACCTGACAGTCAATTCCAAGATTATGGCACGTTTCAGGAAGATGTAGATCTTAAGCTGCAGATCCCCAATGATTCAAATAGTGATTCTGACTTGGAATTGAAAAGCTGCTCCGACCTGCAGGAAGATTTACTGAAAGATTCTAAAGTAGAAGTTGCAAGTGAATCTTTATGTTCAGGTTCAGAATCGATGGAAGTGAATGCTTCTGAAACGGAAGAGGTTTCTATATCGTTCCTAGGAGAAAATGAATCTGGAGATAACAAAACTGACTCAGAGGCGGCCACTTTCCAAGAAAACAGTCAAGTAACAGAATTCTCTGCAGATAAGAACAGTGCTAACTTCAATCTGAATGATTCAGAGCAACTAAACAAGCAAGAAAGTGAGCAAGGGCTCGATAAATTTGAGGATGACAAAGTAATTAAAGAATTGCCGGCTGATGATTCCACCAGTTGCTTAGAAGAAGAAAAACCATCTCAACAAAGCAGTAAATTCCTTTCAGAAAAACATTTTGAGGAAGACAAAGTAATTGAGAAATTACCGGTTGATGAATCCACCAGTTGCTTAAAAGAAGAAGAACCATCTCAACAAAGCAGTGAATTCCTTTCAGAAAAACATTTTGAGGAAGACAAAGTAATTGAGAATTTGCCGGTTGATAAATCCACCAGTTGCTTAGAAGAAGAAAAACCATCTCAACAAAATAGTGAATTTCTTTCAGAAAAACATTTTGAAGAAGACAAAGTAATTGAGAAATTACCGGTTGATGAATCCACCAGTTGCTTAAAAGAAGAAGAACCATCTCAACAAAGCAGTGAATTTCTTTCAGAAAAACATTTTGAGGAGAAAGTGGATGAAAACGAGGAAGTGCTTAATGGTTCTGCATTGCAGGTTGAGGCAACAGACATTACCAATACTGCAGCTAATAAAGATGATGGAGAAACGGCGTCGCTTTCTCCTTGTTCACCAAAACCTTCTGAAACCAGTTGTGAAAATTCATTAAACGAAAGTGATGCTGCCAAATAGCAGCAGCTGTCTCCGATAAAACTATCAACATTATTCCATTTTTGATATTTCAAAACAAAGAAGGTTAGGGTCTTTTTAATTGTTCTCTGTTTTTAAATGTCAGAAATTGTGGGAGAGCTTTGATAGTTTTTTCACAAAACAAAGAACTTAGTTGCATTCTGCTCAGAAAATTTTGTTAACATAAACTGTGGATTGGGGAATTTATAAAAGTACAAGTAAATCCCAGCTTTACGTACAGGAATCGGATACAAGTAGAAAGAGGAATTGATGCTTTACAAAAACCACTAATTAATGCAGTAAGTAATAAGCTGATCTTCTTTTACAAATTAAATAGTTTTCCTAGTATTTTGGAAAGCAAAGCAATATAAAAATGCTTCCTGGCTTATGATTTTTTTTTTCATAGAATTTTAGTTTTTAATTTTTATCTATTTATAGATAAAATGGTCATTGGGAAACCCTTGATAATCTCTTTTAAACTCTCAAATTTAACACAGCTTAACTGCTTCATCCATAACCTTAATCTTGAAATTTTTGTTATGAAGAGTTTCTGCCTAGGAGAGGGGGAAAAAAAAATTAGGTTTTTTTTTTCCTCCTCTCCCATAATAGTGTTTTCTCCCATTTTGTTGTGCAGTTCTTAAAGTTTATTCTTTTTACTTTCAAATGTTTAATTGATTGTATTTTATTCTTTTTACTTTCAAATGTTTAACTTTAATTATAAAGATTTATTCAGAAAAATGCATATTTAGGTAAGCGTTAGAAACAAAGACAATTGCATTTAAGATTTGATTTCCAGTAATGGTTTTATGTCGACATGTTCTGTGTTTCTATAAGTGCAAAATTACTGTTAGTTCTGTTATTGAAATGAAAAGAATCTTTCATATTCTCAGTTATTAAAATTGCAGCTTTATTACATTTACTTGCTAGATAAGATTATTATTAAAAATATTCAATAAAAAATATGCATTTTTCTCTGGTTTGATTTTTTAAGCTAGATGTTTGCAAGTTACTTGGTATCTTTATTTTTTTTTGCAGCAGTGCTGTTATTTCATAATTACCAGATGTTCTTTGTTATTAAAATTTGTTAATTAATTAGTTATTTGATCTTCTAAGATGTACTTAATAATAACCAAACTTTACCAATTCCCATCATCCAACTGTTGATAATTTTGATAAGAACAAACAAGTCCTGATGCAAAAGCTAACTCAGTGCTCTTTTGTACATAATTATACCCTACTACATTTATATTGTATTTCCTGTACAGAAGATTAAAGAAAAGTTGATGAAAATTCTAGTCTGAATTACAATTGATTTTGAATGAACTTTAACTGTGTCATTTTAACAAGTTTCGTAACCCTTCAGGCCAGTGAGTTTCTTCCCTGCATAGATCTCTCCAGTAGTATTTTTTTTTTATCCCTCTTTTCATTTTGTTTTACCCCCTTGGTAGGATTTATTATAGAGTTTTGATATTTTTTAAATAGATAATGATGGACTTCATATACAATACAAAATATTTTGTTTACCCTGTTGAGCTGAATTTCATTGTCAGTTAGAGCACGGTGCTTCATTGAAGTAGCCATGATTGGCAAACATCTTGAAACTGAAACAAAAATCTTTACTGGCTAAATTAGAGCACAAAAATTTAAATTTGACCGCTAAAATAAAAGCTTTATTCATTGTCTCAGTCAGTGGAAAATTAGCGGTGGAAGATAGCCAACTATCTAGCTCTGATGAGAACATACCCCTGTACGTCAATCTGTCTGCAAGACAGGGAACAAACATGTGTATGTCGTACTGGCTCGAAGGGTTAAGTAGAAAGAATCATTTTTTGGCATAACTGGTGTGAGCTGCAGATGGATCTTAGGGGCCGTTCAAGTATTACTTAAGCACATTTTTAGTCATTTTAGACCCCCTCCCTTGTAAGCAGAAATAAGCAGATGCCCGACCTCCCTCCCCCTTGTGCTTGCTTAAGATTTGCGAAATCATTACCAGTAAACTAAACAGTCAAAATTATATTAAAGTGCATGTTTGTCTGTCTTACATAAGCATAGCATTGCTCTGATCCCCCCTCCCCCTTGTCAGCAAAAATAAGCATGCTTGAACCTCCCCCACCCCTTTTGACTGCTTATGCAATACTTGAACAGCCTCTGAGATTGATTAAGACCCAATTCTAACTTACACGTAGAATAAAATCATCTACTTCTGAATTGTCTTGAAGTCAAGTTGCTGTTTTTAATTTGTCACTCCCCTGAGTGAACTGAAAATATCAAATTAAGATAAATTGCCACGTTATTTATTTATTTATTTATTTATTTATTTATTTATTTATTTATTTATTTATTTATTTATTTATTTATTTATTTATTTTATTTTTTTTATTTTTTTTTTTTTTTTGGTAATGTTTGGAAAGAGGTGAGAACAGATTGGAGGAGAATAAAATAAATTAAAAAAAAAATCCAGCAAACATCACAAGCGATATCTTTAAAACGTGGTCTTCTTTTAATCAGCTTAAGTAATAGAAAGCAGATTTTAAGTTTCGAGTTTATTGAATTTAAAAAGTACAGGAAATAAATGTTGTAAATGGATTTGTTTTAAAATTGGTAAAAAAAAAAACAACAACTAATTACATGTAATTTGATTGCAAATTAAATACATTTTCTATCTGATTCCTCTGTGAAATATCATCTGCTGATGATGACATTGCTTCACAGCCCAAATCAACACATGCACCTGCATACAACCGACATCTCATTGGCCATTTCTGAAAGAAAAGAAAAAAATACATCTTATAAAAGCTTCACTTCATCAAATGTTTTCATCTATTTAATAATTACAACTAAAAGGAATGGACGATATTTTGCCAAGTTTTTCTATCATTCACTTAGGAAGGAAGCCAGAAGGAAATCCAAAAAAGCAAACTGAACATCTGAAAAAAATCAAACAGTTAACCATAGTGTCACATGACTGAATCATTTCCACCAAATAATCAGCAATTTTGAATAAACAGAAAAGCAAAAACATATTTGCTTGAAATATGACTGATCACTCTTCAAAAAAGAAAAGAAAATGTTTATTGTTCATTGTTGTTAGGTAATCATTGGTTGCAAGTACGAATTTCATAATTGGCAGATTGTTATAGAATATTCTTTATACGAAGTTGTGAACTGCTAGATAGGAAACTACTGGACATTGTATTCCTGGTCACCCTGCATTGCTACACAATAATATTTAAATTCATTATATCATGTACATTTGATTTTTAGCAAAATGAAACAATATATACACACACACAAATAGGGTATGTATTAAAAACGAGATTCTCCCACAGTAAATATATGTAGTTTTATGATAGTATTTTTAAAACAAAACTATAATCAGATATTGACAGCAGATTCCAAATATTATAAATCTTTTTTTACATAAATACTGTGTATGACCCTCTGACAGCCATACACAGATCTTGCAAGATGGAATAGTCTTCTTTTAAATAAAAAAAAAAATAGAAGGCCCTGAAACGATAACCTTTATTGTGCTACATCAGCCATCTTTAAGTAGTGGAGTGGCAATAAATATCATTGAAAATTATTTAATTTAACCTCTCGAGGAATCTCATGTTAAATAGTTTTGGGATCTTGCAGCTTGCTTAACATTGTTACCTTTGTTAATTGGTTGGACAATTTCATTTTTGGACAGGAATAGTTCCAACAAAGTAGGAGAGGGGAAGGTTAAAAGGTAAATGCTCATAAAATGAAGAACTTACATAATTATTTTACTGGGATTTTGGTTTAAAAATTGTAACTTAACAAAATACTAAATATTGATGGATTATGATAACAGCTAATAAACGAAAAAGTAGCAAAAAAAAAAAAAAAAGTCCATGGACACAAATCATGTGCAGGTAGTTTTTTATAGAAAAAACACAATTAAGATATATATTTTGTTTGTTGCAGCTAAATATTTGCTTACAGCTGATATCTGTAGCAAATAAGTTCCTGGAATAAATATTAATTGTGTTGAAAACAGATCATATTTTTATATGATCTCAAATTTGACAGTTTTTTTCTCAAAAGGCTTGGTAAATACAAAAATATTGCTAATATTGATCATCAATTTAAAATCTTTTTCGCTGATGCTGGCTAACTAACTTCAGAGGATGGTCAGTGATTGACATGTGGCACTATGCCAGGGAGTTTTTATTATTTTATTTTTCTAAAATTTTCGAAAAGATGAGATAAGGTCGGCAATCCAGAGAGGCTGTGCATGATGTCTTCATTGTGAAGCTGTTCAGGAGTACTTTCTAGACTGATATACTTTTAGAACTGCTTCTGACAGACACTTTTGCTGAATCGTGAACTGGTATTTTATTAGCATGAAATAACCAGCATGCAATATGAATACAAGGAAACAAATTCCAAAATGAGTTTCATGCATATTCCAAATAAATAAATAAAAAAGTCAACCTTTAAGATAAATGAAGGCATATATATATATATATCCGAATGATTCGGAGATTGGCGAGTGTTATTGGTGAAGATAGCTTTGTACATTTATAGTCAAAATTAATTCTACTATATTGTTTTCAGGTTAGCTTTCCCTACAGTCAAACTAATGCCACTATGAAACCATCCGTATTTTATGATGATGAATTTTTGTCATAAAAAAAACAACTTTATTTTGAAGCCGTGGTAATTTGCCCACCTGTTTTTTTAATAAATGTGAATTAACAACAAACCAACTGAAATGTCAGTTTCGTTTTATTTATATAACTTACCAACAGCTCAACAGTTTTGCCACTGCCACCAAACCTCTGAAAGGCTTCTTTTAAGAAAACAGTGACACTGTATTTATTTCCATTGATCATTGTTAGTGAATTACTCCTGTTATCAAATAAGGATGGGTTAATGTTTGTATTTGATTTTAATGTAGGATCCATCTTCCCCTTGACTGATGTAAATTCCCTTTTTAGTGATTAATTTGAGGACCTTTCTTTATTTTTTGTCTTCAAATCTAATAAAAAGTAGATACTATGTGTGTACCTGATTTTTTTCCCCTCTTTTGTAAGCTTATATGCTTTTAAGAAATTTTATTATAAAGGAAAATGGGGCTGGTGTGGGCAATTTTTTTCTTTGAAATTTTTAAAGCCATTATCTAAGACAATTTGCAAAAGTTATACAGCACAAGGGGCTTTTTTTAAAATATATATTTTTGATAGGCCTACAAAAACAAAACAGAATAGCAAGCAAACCTAACATCTTTAAGCAAGCCAAATTCTTTGTAAATATGTTTAAATGCAGACTACTCGGAGCAGTCATCTTTTCTGTAATGACGTATGGATACGAGAGCTGGACACCAAAAAAGGCTGATAGATTGAGTCTATCGAAATTTGGTGCTGGCGGAGATTGCATCACATATCCCATGGACAGCCAGATTTACCAACAGTGAAGTGCTGGACATGTAAAACCAGCAACCTCATTAGAAACCAAAAGTACAAAACTATGACTGACTTATTTTGCCAAGTTATGCGTTCAAACTCTCCAGAGAAGTCAATGTTGCTAGGAATAGTCAGTGATGGCAGACGGGGTTGACAAAGAACACGTTGGCAAACACTAATATGAACATCAAACAAAGAGGAAGTTCTTACAGGACAACATGAAGAACACTTGCCCAAAATGTCACTGAGAGTTGGATACAACTGAGATATATTTACATACATACACACACACTGCCTGCTCAATTGAAAGTGGACACCTGTGGTATGGAACAGTCGCTTTATTTACAGCATGTCTAATAGCGCGTACTGTGGCCTTTTGCCCTAAGCACAGCATCCACACGCCATGGCATGCTCTCCACCAGTTTCTGATATCAAGCAACTGGTATTTTTGCATACTCCTCCTTCAAAGCCTGCATAAGTTGGATGCATGTTTGCAGGTGCATCGGATGCACATGAATCCAGCGCTCCAATTCATCGCACAGATGCTCAATAGGGTTGAGGTTTAGACTGGACAGGCCACTGAAGATCCTGAACATTATTCTCCGGAAACCAGGAGCTGACAACAACAAGGGTCTTATGGTATGGCGCATTGTCATGCTGGAACACAAATGGCCCTTCACTGAACTGCGACCACAACAGAGGAAGATGGAATTGTCTAGGATGTCCAGGTATTGTGAGGATGCCATGTTCCCCTCGCCGAACTTCACTGTTGGGATGATACACTCAGGTAGCAGCCACTCCCCTGGCAAATACCACACCCAGGTGCGCCCATCCGATTGGTAATGTGAAAGTGATTTGTCCTCCACATAATGCTCGACCAAGACCGTCGCTCTTTACACCAGGCCACATGATTACAGGGGTGAGGTTAGGCTTGTGGGCAGCAGCCCGACCAATGTACCTTAAGGCATGGAGCTCCCAACGAATTGTCATGGTACTGACAGTTGTTCCCATTGTCTGCTGGAAGTCCTGCCGCCTTTGTTCCGCTGAAACAGCCCTGTTCTGCCATACCTTCAGGGCCCTCCGGTCTCCATCGGTCAGCATGCGGGCTCGGACACCTCCATGATGTGTTTCCACTCCTTCACGTTTTCATTTCGTGATAATAGCACCCATGGTCGACTTTGGCAGGTTCAGTGTTGCTTCTATGGCTCGCACACTCTGGCCACTAATGTGGCAGCCTATGACTACCCACATTAAAAATCGCTCAGCTGCTTTGATGGTGCCATTTTACCTCAGCACGTGGTTAGACACCAAATGACTCCAACTACACATGATTGTGTTGTTTTAAAATGAATGTATTCAAATTATGCATGGATTTGCATGGGTTGTTCCACTATGGCAGGTGTCCACTTTCAATTGAGCAGTGTGTGTGTGTGCGCGCGTGCACACACATTTCGTTGAGTGGATTTAGCAAAAAAAGAAGGGGATAAAATTAAGTTATCCAGGAATATTAATCCAAAACTCAGTCAAGAGAAACAATTTATATATACAGATATACAACTAGAAAGAAAACAAAAGCAAAGAATTATTAAGAAATGAAACTATTTCAGTTATTTTTCACTCCAGTCTCATTTCAACCTATATCATGCATTTCACAACATTAACCATTGGGATTAAAAAATACAAATGGGATATACTATTTCTTATGATAATCTTATTTTAACAGATTTTTTTTTCTGAAAATGAAGATCCAGAAAGTAATATAAGGTTTCATATTTCTTTGTATTTTCTATATATTTAATAATTTTGTTAAATTCAAGCTTAAATAGGAAGTTGAATTTAAAGATTTTTTTCTTTTAATAAAGTTATAAAAAATAATAAATTATACTACAGTTGATCATGAGAACTAAAACGTAGTAAAAGAACATTTTATAATATCTCCATGAGGAAAAAATTAAAATGAATTGCTTATTTTTATTTTTGAGTAAATATTTATCGAAAATTGCTGCTTTATTGTAAGATTCGCAGTTTACTTTTGATAGATATTCTCAAATCCATAAAGCTTAAACTAGTAGATATTTAAAGGATATAATTTCATAATCACTTTAACATGTGCGTACAATATACAATTTAAAATATAATTTAAAAATTCCAACTATTTTAACAACTTATAAAATATTAAAAATAATAGATGTAGCCAGTTTCAATTGCCATTAACGGTCAATCATCCTCAGAAGATATACATTTAATATTTTATAATTTGTAAATGTTGCATGATAAAATAGTTGGAATTTTTAAATATTTAAAGGATGTTTGGTTATCAGTTGAAAATAAAGAGACAAGAAAAGTGAAAACAATTCAGAGACGTGTAATTTAAGAAGATTAGAAGGATAATTTTTTTTTTCTTTCCTTTCCTCAAAGATACCTTGCTTTTAAAATGATATGAATATCATGGATATGAAATTTGTTACTTTTGGAAATAAAAGTAGCAACATACAGTAATCTAAGATAAAGAGCATTGGAAGCAATTCTTACACTATTATGATTTTAATTAAAAAAAAAAAAAAAAGTTATACATTTTGCGGTCATTTCCATGCAAGTGTATCCAGGCTTCATTTTGATTTTATTTTATTTATCAATATTCTCCTATCCTTTGATCGAGTTTTTAAAAATAAATATTTTAACAGTTTCATTGATAGATAAAATTATTGTTTCGTCTCTGCATTTCATTGAAATTCAAACACGAATTAGGTCGATTCTCCAGAATTAACTATTGTTAAACCATGAAAATAAATGGCGCGAAATGACATCGATTCATCAGAAATAAAAACGGGAAGCCTCGGGTATTCCTGTAATATGTAACGGAATAAATTAATTTTATACCATTTATTATTATGTAAATTTAACATTTTGTTCCTTTTCCGAAACTGATTATTTTCAAAAATACGAAGTTTTAAGCCTAATCATTAATTTGATGTTTATTGTTTATTAACATTTTGGATTAATAAATAGTTTTTCTTGTCCTTTATAAACGGGGAATTTAATTAATAAATATGATAGAAGTTTTATCATGAAAGCATTATCCTAAAATTAATTTAAAAATATAATAATTCACCGATATGGCCTTTAAAACCCAACGATTCTTAAGCTCGAGGCTAGTCTTTTCAACTTGGCTGGGTGAGAAGGAAGACTTCGAATTTGTACAGTATCAACAGATAATCTTGTTATTTGTAAGTTAAATCTAGATTTATACAGCATATTAAGTAAAAATTCGATATGAAACAAAAAGAACAAAAAATTTAGGGGGGGGGGGGGGGAAAAAAAATAAAATAAAAATTGCGAAATGTTAGACATAGGAATACATCGGAAGCGCAGTGGTGCCTCAAAGGAAAAATACACAATGAAAAAACTAGTGAGAAAATCCATGTGCCAGCGAGAGAAATCCATGGCCTCAATGAATTTAGACAAAGGAAATTTGGAACATGTAATAACACTATTATACAGGAAATAAGTCTGATCTGATTTATAAAGTGACATGTATCATTTTACATTTGTATATCTACTACAATTTCTTATATACCCGTAGGTCATAGAAGTTCTTGTTTTGCTAATATTTGTTGCATTACATCTCGACCAATACAAGAATTTTATTATTATTATAAATAAGATTGTAGGTTATAAATTTTGGTTGTCTTAGATATATTTCATAACAGTTCCTCCTTATTGGAAACTTCTATATCGAGTCGGTAAATCGCCGCTCTTTGAAGAATAATTTGCGCTTCCAACACCTGAACTTGGACAACGTTACCTAATTTTTTGGTTGGCTGTTGATGTTCTGAAATTTCAAAAAAGAAAACCAGTTGTTTCACCCCCTGTTGCTGTGTAAGTAAGGAATAAAAAGCCTTGTTTATTTAGCAGCGTTTTTTTTTTTTTTTTAATTTTGGTTCTTTGCTTGTGGATTCATTTTACTTAAATTTAAATTGATCAATACTCTTACTCGAACAGGATGTAAGTAAGCGGGATGCTGTTGGTGTGGACTTTGATCAGAATGAAGAGCTCGACTCAAATGGGCAATGTATGTTGCTGCCAACACAAGCACATCCAACTTGGATAGTTTAGTATGACGAGGAACGGAAGGAAGAGAGTCCTGTAGCGCCTGGAATGCCGATCGGAGACTACGAACACGTGATCTTTCCCTGGCAGCATTGCGAGATGTCAGTCGAGGTTTGGTATTTCCTGAAATAGCAGAAATAAAAGGCTAAGATGAAGATAATTAACGTGCGGGAAATAACAATGATAATGTGATCAATACCGCACAATACATATAAAATAAATATTTTTAAAAATGACGTGTTTCGAGTCTGAGGAAGAGAACCTTTTACTTCGGGCTTCTCGAAACATGTGATTTTTAGTCTTCTGATAAGGATCAGAAGACTAATATTCCCGTTTTGTCTGGGGACAAGTATCATTAAAATCTCATTAGCAACAATTTCAACAATCGCAACAATCACTTTTATAATAATAAGAAAATTAAGGCAATATCAATTATATTTTCATAGACGTATCAGAAGACGTTCCGAAGCATTGTGATTGGTTTACTAATCGCTATCTCTAACTTGTTTTTAAATATTTGCTTTATATGTATTGTGCGATATATATGATTGTGCGCATTATCAAAAGGCTAATTTGTAAATATTTCATTGCCATGGAATTAGTTAATAAATATTCAATTTGAGAGAAAATGGTGTGCAGAACACCGAAACATTGGACATTTCGAGAATATTCGTTACTTTCCAACCAAACGATTCGAAAACGCTTAGTTAATGTCTATTCGATGAAAACTGTATTCTTTTCCTAGTTTTTAGGAAAATTCGAGATTTAGCTTGCGCTTTTCGCCGGGCAGCAAATTGACTGGAATTGAGTACTTCACTGTAAAAGCCTGCGGAGGCCAGAATAAGAATCTACTTCGTCCTATCGAATTTAATTTTTTTATTTGTCAGTCGTTATTCTTGTAAAGGGGATTAATTATTACGGCCGAAAATGTTAGTTTCTCTTGGTTCAAAGAAGGAGTAAAACCCCTCACAATTTGAAATTTCGGAGTGGTTCTCAATTTCAGCAGTCATTTTTGCCGTCATGCCCTCATCCAAGTAATGCGAAAGAATGCCTCCTAAATTTGTAATTTTATTAAAAATGAGACAAAAGAACACAGTTTTCCGTGAATACCATATTAACTAAGTGTTCCCGAATCATTTCCTAGAAAAATATCGAATATTCGTCTTACTTTTCGGCGTTCTTCATA